>VWZP01010450.1:195940-282267 GCA_013396995.1 Dicaeum eximium
CAGTGTTTGTCTTCCCAAGTCACCATGACACATGATGGGGCCCTGCTTTCCTGGAGATGGCTGAACACCTGCCTGCCCTTGGGAAGCAGTGAATTAATTCCTTGTTTTGCTTTGCTTGCATGTGTGGCTTTTGCTTTCCCTATTAAACTGTCTTTATCTCAACCTATGAGTTTTCCCACTTTTACCCTTCCAGTTCTCTCCCTGATCCTGCTGAGGGTGGGGAGTGAGCAAGCATCTGCATCGGGATTGGCTGCGGGGGTTAAACCATGACAAGAAAAAAAAAGTTCAGCATTTATGTCATATAATTGCATTTTTTTAATACTCAAGCAAACAGGAACAATGTTTTCCCTCAGCTAAAACTGGGAGCTTATTAAAAAGCCTTCATATATAATCAAAAGCAACAGGAGACTATAATGCAAACAGGGCGTGATGGGCAGCTTCGGCACACACGGTGGCAATTACAAAATCCTAACACCAGTTTTGCAGGGTAATATTGCCATGCTACTGATGGAACAAAGGTAGCTGTGGGGACACAGAGCCTGCGTGTAGGGAAATGGTGGCTGAAGGGGCACGTGAAAGGTGGAATGAGGGAGAATGGGAAGTGTGGTTCCCTAGTCAGGGAACAAAATAAAGTACTTTTCAGGTGTAAAACAGAATAAATCAGAATGAAACTTTAATTGGTCATGCTTTGGCATTTAAATAGGTGAGTTTCAGGTACACCAAGGGACAGATGCAGACTGCAGTAAGATGGCTGCTGAGATATTTTAATTTTTAGTTCTATTGTACTTGCAAGAGTTGACTGTAAGGATGTACAGCTGTAGATCAAATAACTTTTCCTACCAAATGTCAAAACAACTGTGGGACAAAGTTGCAGTGAACAAACAACTTGAGGTTTAAAAAAAAAAGATGTTTTTTCTGTGAGGTAGATGATGAGCACTGTCCTCTCAGGATTAAAGATGAAGTAAATCACATTTTGGTGCCAAGCACCACCTTCTCAAACTACCCTGTTTAGATCCAGTCAGGATGGCTGGGGATGATGCCAGTGGCAAAGCAGCCAACACTGGCCCATGAATACAATGTCTGATTGAGTTTCAGCAGAGAGCTCCAGTGCTGAGACACCAGTCCCAACAAGCCCAGAGGAGAAACCTGGATGTAGTCAGAAATAGGCAGTTTTCAGAGATGACTGAAGCGAGCTACATTAACTAAAGGGCACAGCAATGTCCAGCTGCTGCTCAGGGGCATGTGAGCAGACAGCAGAACTGTCATCTCTGCAATGGGGCAGTGAGCAAAAACTGGGTTTTGCAGGTTGTACTGTGAGCATTACTACTGGGGCACTCTGCTAATATGAAGTGGTGCCAGTTGGAAACTAAGTTCTGCTTTCTGATGTGTAAATGATCATGTAAAAGCAAATTTTTACAGAACTGCAATTTCTGCATGCTTTCAGGTAACAGAGCAAATATCTGGTGTTCTTCTGGAAAGCAGGTATATTTTAATGTTATAAAATATTAATTTTGTGCAGAGAATATGCACTTAGTTGCAATCACAGCTAACGGACAAATGCAGTTAGTCTCCCAAGGACTATGCAAATGTCTCATTTTCTTTAAGCACTGCAATATTTCACCAACCTAAAATGTCAGCTTGGCAGCAGGGTAAGATTTTAAAATAAATTGTCCAGTATATTGTGTCCACAGAAACAAAGGAACATAGCCATATCAGTGTATATGTTCACTTCATATTTTGTTTATGTGCCTAAACGCAGTATACTTGTAAAATTCTAGATGAGTCAGCTCCTCTGTTTGGCTGGTTCCTTGTCCTTTCTTGCAAATCTTTTTCTTCTGACTAGTCTGGGCATCAGCAATTGAGGCCAAGGAGAGAAATGCACTTAGGTCTCTGGTGTAATATTTGACTGTTATAGAAGACATAGGACATGACTCATGAATACTGGGAACTGTAGCACAAAGGTAGATATTTTATAGCTTTAAAAAAACATACATTATTACAAAGACATTATTAAAGATACATTATTAAAAAGACTACAAGATGTATTTATTTTTTTTAGATATTGAGAATTAGTGTTGTAGAATAGGGTTTTCAGTGAATTAATGGTTTTGTGCCTATAATAGTATGTGGGCCTATTTCAAATATTATTCTTATCTCAGTACATTATTATGTGAATGTTTTTTTTCAAAGTAAAATACCATTAAGTTACAGGTAAAAATTTGAATGGCCTTAGACATTTCATTTACTACTTCTCACTCTCAAATCATGTGTAGTGAAAGTGAGACCATGTGTAGCATGCACATGTGCAACCTGGCACTTGCCTGCAGTATGGGGGCCTGGAAGGTGTCGATTTTCCAGATATTTACAGTCCAGTTTCTGCATGGAAAGAATCAAACCCAAGCTAATAGAGCCTTTGGAACATAATGGCTCATGGTAACTCAGCTGCTTGTTGATTCTTACAAAAGCACCATGAGTTCTTCCCACATACAGAGGAGCCTGCACACTAACACCTAAAATTTTCTGTATTACAAATACCAGTTCTCGAGACTTTCCTCAGCTGTGGAGATGAACTGGCTGGCTGCAGTGCTCTGCATGATACATTTTAATGCTCCATATAACATTTTTGATTTGTTTTGGTAGTATCATTTTCCATAGTGCTTTTTATATGTCAGAAATCCTTAGGCTCCTTATGCCAACTTGTTTCTTCAAGCTGCCCACTTGCTCAGGCTGCATTTCCGGTCAGACCTTTGTTTCCAGACCTTTTTCCTTCCCTATTTTGTGTGAGGCATGGACAATAGGGTACAGCTAATTCCCTCCTGAAGGAGAAGTCACAGAGACAGCAGCAGCTGCGAACACCTCCCAGCAAAGCCACAGACAGAGAACAGCTGTCAGCAGAATGATGTGTTTTACTCTGTCCTTGCAACAGAAAGTGCATGGCAAGGAATGAATGCATTCACTGAGGGGCTGAGGGGCTCGCAGGGCCACCCCCTTATTATGGTCTGCCTTTACTCTGAAAAAGCAACCCTGTAAGCAGCATGAGAAAGTAGATGGTGATCCTTGCCTGACTATATACAGTTTTAATATTTCATCTCATCTGAAAATGAGATTCATTTTCAGAGCTAAAAGGTACATTCAGAAAAGAATCACTGAGATCCTAACTAGGTGCTGGCCTGATGAATTAAGTGGGAGATAGTCCAGCACTGGGCTTCCAATGCTATTCAGAATAACATTACCACTGTGTTTGGAAAAGACACATTAGAGATGGGAGAGGGCAAAAAACCCCTACTAAAATGCTGTATTTTGTTCAGAGGGGGCTGCTTATGAAACAAGTAAATGAAACCTAAGGGCAAAGGCATACCTATATAGATGCCTGTGTCATGGCCACATGCAACCATAGAATACACTGAATTGGAAGCAACCCACAAGGAACATTGTGTCCATCTCCTAGATGGGGGTATAGTTTGAAAAGACATGGCTTCCTGTAATGATCTAGTTACAGGAAGTTTGGAAATAGTTTTTTTGTTGTTGTTTACTTTTATTTACTACAATTAGATTCTGCCACTTCCTTCTGTCAGGAACTCAATATAGAAACACCCACCTGAGAGAAAACCATAACAGTGGTGGTTTGTTGCTTTTTTTTCTGTTAGGCTTTTGATAGAGCCTATTAAAAACTTACATGCGCAGGATCTACTACTCCACCTGCATCCCTACAAACCTACGGGGCCTGATAAGATTCATCCAAGAATCCTTCCAGAGCTGGCTGATGTAATCACAAAGTAACTCTTTTGAGTGGTCTTGGGAATACAGAAGTCCCAGCTGACTAGAAGCTGGCAAATATTTGTCCTGATTTTCAGGGAGGGAAGGAGGACCCAGGAAACTACAGGCCTGTCATCTCATTCCAGTGCCTGATAAAAGTTATGGAGAAGTTTATTCTGGGGGTACTGACACCTGAAAGACAACGCAGTTTTCGGTCACAGCCAGCACAACTTTATGAGAAGAAAGTCCTTCTTATCAACCTGGTTTCCTTTCATGACTAGGTAACCCACCCAGGTGAGCAAGGGAAGCCAGTAAAGTTTTCAATACTGGCTCTCACAGGATCCTTCTGGACCTCATGTGCAGCCCACAGCTGGATAAACACATCATGGGATGGGTGAGCAGCTGGGTCACAGATGAGGCACAAAGGGTTACAGTGAATGGGGTGACATCAGACTGGGGACCTGTCACTGGAGGGGTTCCTGTGCTCTTCAACATCTTCATAAATGACCTGGACACAGAATTGGAAGGGATACTGAGCACATTTGCAGAGGATACAAAACTGGTAGGAGCTGCTGACTCCCTTGAGGGGAGGGAGAGGCCCTGCAGAGAGACCTCCACAGATCAGGGCTCAGGGCAATCACCAGCCATGTGAAGTTCAACAGGGGAAAGTGCTGGGCTCTGATCTGGGATGGGGCATGCCTGGATGTATGGACAGACCAGGGAATGAGANACAAACCTCACTGCAGTGACAACTTCCTCATGAGGGGAAGAGGAGGGGCAGGCACTGGGGAGGTTTATGGTGGCTGTTAGAAAAAGATTCTTTCCCCAGAGGGTGCTTGGGTACTGGAACAGGCTCCCAGGGGAGAGGTCACAGCACCAGCCTGACAGAGTTCAAGAAGCATTCAGAAAATGCTCTCAGGTGCACAGAGCAACTCTTGGGGCTGGTGCTGTGCAGGGTCAGGACCTGAATTCAATGATTTTTGTGGGTCCCTTCCAACTCATCTTATTCTGTGGTTCTGTAAATAATTATAGGGTTCACCTCCAGTGCTTTCTACATGATTCAGAAGGATTTTAAAATAAGGGTAATGTTTATATCATGTTAATGACCCTACTAAACAATACATACATGAGTCTCCTGTGCTCTCTGGTGAGTTATGGTGACAGTACCTATTCAATGCCACCTTCAGCTTTCTTCTTAATCTGGAGCCTCACTCTATATCACAATGCTTGGATTGGCAACAAAAGGCCCTATAATAAGCCCTGATGAAGAGCCAGGACCACCACCTCTTTACCATTTCTTGGGTTTTTTGGTGTTTGTATTTTATTTTCTGCTCATTTTCTCAGTTGCTACCATGCATGATGGGTCATGAAGTTGTAGTGAAGGGAATAGTTAATTCAAGTTCAAGTTAATACTGCTCAAGCAGACTGTAAGACCTGTAGCAAACAAAACAAACTACTGCTCTATATTAAAAAAAAAGGTGAGTAGATTGTTTTGAAAGAAGAAAGATTTGGTGATATTTTAAAAAGCCTGTAATATCTTACTTGCCCTGTAGCTTTAACAGTACTGGCTATGTAGAGGCCTACAGTGTATTTAATTTCTGCATATTTTGTGTGTCGTATCCAGCTCTGCATTTTGTTCCTTATACAATGGAAAAGGCAAAAAGCAAGCTGGTTTCCTTTGCTGGCCTTTGCAGAAAAACCTGTGAAATGAAGCGTAACTCTGTTATGAATGGGATCCTGTAATAACTACGTCTGTGAGAGTCACTACATTAGAAGCCATTGTGGTGTCTCAGTGCCTTCTTGGACAATTTCCTAACTCTTACTGCATTTGAAAGAACTTGCTGAGTGTCCCTTAATTCAGGTTTTGACACTGTATGCCTGCAAAGGGGAAGATCAGAAAATGTGGTGACGTGAAAAGGAACTTCAGTACTCTTTGTACTGAAGACACTGTTGAGGCAGGCTTTTATTTCAGATTCTGAGCCTAAGAACTTTTAAAAAGAATACCCCATTTATTTTTTCTCATTAACATCCCTTAAGTAATGAGCTCCAGGTGCTTTTCTCCTGCTGCAAAAGAAGGAATGGAGCCATTCTTCTTCCCATGCTTTTAAATTAATGTTGAATCACTGTGCAATGGAAAGACTACATGTACTTGAAAAAAAATTTATTTTGTTATTTTATTATTATCAAAGAAGATTTGATATAAAACAATAGAGTACAAGGGAAATAAGGTCACAGATTTTTGTGGTTTAAATTCTTACTCTCTGAAAGGAACAATTAAGATGTCTTCTAAAAATCTAGAGATTCATTGATCAGGAAAGAAGAGATACACTCGACATACCACTGCAAAACAAGCATCACAAGGGTATGAAAGACACTTTCAGAAAATGGGAGGTCTGACATTTCTGGTAAAATTTAACCTAAACATGACAGAGAGAGAATGATGATCTTTGTTTTTTCCTCAGTCCCATCCCATCACCAGAATGATGGCAGGTAACTTTCCACAGTGTATTTCTGCTTCTATCTAATCTTACGAGTCCCACCCCAGCCCCTGCTGATTTTATATTGAGGTATTTTAAATATGACATAGAAGTTACAAACGAAATTTTAAGTACACAGTACAGCTTCATCCATTTTCAGAATGCCTAAATTAATAAAGTTTTTCAAATCAAGAATCTTTGGCATCTGCAAACCAGAATGATTGTATTATGAAAGCACAAGGATAAATCCCAAAATCCTTGTATCAAAGAATTACCTAAAGCAAGAGTAAGACGTGTGTGTATGCATGTAGCTTGTTTTGTGTGCATGTATTCTCAGTTACAGTGAGCCTCCAGAAATACAGAAAGGTAAATATTTCTGTCAGCTGATTGTTTTAGCAGTCACATAATCCTTCCTTTGATGTCCTGGGTCAATGAAATCCTAGTACCATCAGGGTTTAGTAGAAGATCTATTAAAAGAGTTGTCTGTGATCTTTCCTGCAACGGAAACAGCACTTAAAGTTATTACTCTGTCACAATGAAGGAAAATCTGTGCATTCTTGATTGTCCCAGCTTTCCAAATTAAGTTATATTTTAGGTTACCAGTAGAGTGTAAACAATGATCTCCTTGGCTTCCTAGAGCTACCACAACAAGGTCTGGAAAAGACAGGGTGGAAGTACTAACTCTAGTGATTATTAGCAGGTTACTCTGAAAATAATGTTGGAGGCAAGTTACCAGAGCAATACTGTGTGATGTGCTACATATCAACATACCTTCTCATCTTTAGCCAACAGTCCTCTTAAACAGTAGTGAGATAGCTTTTCCACTTTAGGCCATTTAGTGTCTAACATCAGGATATCATAATGTGTACTGATTCAGTTTTTGAGATATAAAACAGCAATAACATTTCTCAAAGGCTCTTAGGAAAGGTACATCTTTTTTTTTGCTCTAGGGCTCGACTCCTGTTCCTGCTGAACTGAGCCAGTGTGTAAAATCAGAACTGATATCAGCTCAGTAGGCACCGGAGGACGGGTCCATCAACAGCCTGGAACAACAGCAGCAGCCGTAAGTTGTTTCTGACTGGAGCTGCCACCATTTCCTGCAAAGGACACACAGTGCTAAGCTAGAACTGCAGAGAGATCATGACAGAATCCATTAAAGAGAAGACTATAAAACAAAAGCTTTATTGACAATTTCAGGTTAAAGTCACAAACATTATTTCCTCTGACTTTTAGGAAAGCATGGTAACCAAATTACTGTAGGCAACACCTTACATTCGCAATCAGACAGAGAACTTAAGGAGCACTGTTTATTCTCAACTAAACTAAAAGTCTTTGGTCCTTCCCAGGTTGCCTCTGCCTCTTATCTTCCATACACTGAACCTTGGACACATGCATTCATCACAAATCTGCTCATTCAGCAGCAAGGGATCTCAGCCAGCAAATGCTCTCTGCCCTGCAGAGAGTCTCCTCTCCCTTCTCTTCAGGTGCAGAACTTAGCCACTGTGAACAAAGAGGAAAACAATCACTGTTCACCAATCAGCTAAGCTCTGCACCTCGCCAGAGAGATCTTGGTCTCAGCAGAGATAGTTTTCGGAGGAGGCTCTTCCATGATCCTCTGCTGCTTTCCTCTGTTTTTGGTGGGTTTGGGGGTTTGTTTCTCTCTCTCTCTTTTTTGTTTGTTTGTTTGTTTGTTTGTTTGTTGGGTATTTGTTTGTTTGTTGGGTGTGTGGTTTTTGTTTGTTTGTTTGATAGGTGGAGAGGATTCCGCGCTGCGCACCCATCAGACCATTAATGGTGAGTTTCATGCTGGCAGCTGTGGTCATGGCTGCGTGGTAATCCCTGGCAATGTGATTTTCATCTGAAGTCACAAATCATCATGCCAGGAACCCAAACAGCCATAACATTAAAAGAAAGCTGTGCAGTCACACAGAGTATTGTACTCAGTATCTTTAGATTTTATGTTATAGCTCACCATGCACTTCCACTCTGTCTGTAAAGTCAAAGGGGTAATTCTAGACTATTGCTAACATCTGCATACTATGTCATTTTCCTGTGCTAGATACTTACCATCAGAAACTTGTAGAAATTTTGTTTTTATTGTTTCTGGCCTTCAGACACTTGAAGACACCATCCAGATTAAGAATTGAACATAACTCAAATTCCTGTGAGTCCTTGATTATTTGGAGTACACAAGAGAGTCTCTTTAGCCCTAACTATTTTAAAAGGTGTCTCTTCTACCCCACAACTGATATCCTGCCACTCTACAGTCTGATCCATCTTACACAAAAAGTTTTCTTGGCAGCACAGCTCTTGTCTATACAGAAGAGCAGCATGGCTTTTCATAATCCAACTTGCTTTCATAGTATCTGTCATTGGCTGTATTTCATATAAACATAGCAAAAAACACTACAAAATCAAGTGGAACTCACAGTTAAATACTGCTAGAACAGGAGAAAATTAAGATTTTTGCTTGGTATCAATGAGCTGACAATGTTTTTGCTAAATTGGAAGGCTGAAGTTTCATACCGCAAATCAGTTGTAAAGTTTTGTGAACAACCAAGGCAATCAGTCTGTCAGATGAGTTATATGATTAACCAAAAATCTGAGGTATGCTGTACTGGAAGAAACTTTCATACAAATCTTAATGGCTTATATGTTAAACATGCATGTGCAGACACTGTAAAGCTACTTCCAACTGTTCAGACAGAGAATTGGAAAGTATCTTTGCAAATTTATAGCCTATGGCAATCTTCATTCCATAAATATTTTTGTAATTCTGCTTCTGCTCTGATGATTCCTCTCCTTTAATTTAATTAACAAGATAGCTTCTTCATGTTAAGGCTGCTTTTCTTACCTCATAATCAATATTCAAAACCTCAATACCCTTAACACAAAAACATTTGAATTATCAGCTTGTTCTCACATGATATTTAGTTCCAAGTCCACAGTTTCGTATTTCCACTGTGGGATCAGGCTCTTTTCAAAGACTGTGCTGCCTGTCAAGTAAACATGCAGCTCTATTAAACAGAAATGCTCCTTGCACAATTGAAATTTTTGTAAGCAGAGTTAAGCATACAGGATGGGAAACAACTGTAGGCAGAGCCTGGCCTTCTTTGGCCACTTGGACTTACAGTTGCCTCTTGTACAGTCCATTACAACAAAGCCATTCTCCACGTTCTCCAGCTATGCCTACATGTATGTAACTCACTGCTCCCGCAGCTCGGCTTAAGAAAAAGAAAAAAACAAACAAACGAGCCAACAAGATATGAAATAACAAGAGTTATTTCTCAGCTTAAGTAGCCACAAGCTGTATGGTATGCCAAAGTTTACCATGTTCAGTGAGCTCTGCAAATTCTTTTTTATATTAAGCAAAATCAGGGTGTTAGGATTAAAATGAAAAATCACCTTTCAGAATAACATCTCTGCCACCACTTTGGCCGAGGATGCATCCATATGTTCTTGTGCTGCAGCAAAGCATTTCCGTGCAAGTTCTTGTTGTTTCGCATCTTCATTCACCATTAATTCACCATAGAGATACACACCCATAGCCTGAAAGAGAACATAACACACAAGCATCCTACCACCAGTAATAACTAGTTAGCTGGTTTTTTGCCATTGACCCCCTAGTATTCATTTAAACTAAAAATCAAACAAACTAGACAATCCAAAACACATAAAATATCATTTACTCTCCAATGCCTATTCTCCCCCATAGAAGAACTTATTTTCTCTGTGTCTCTTCAGCCTAAGGATGGTTGTCTATATGCTGTGTTGACTATGCAAAAACAGATTATTAATGTAAGAATTTTGTGTTACAGCATGACAAGAAAATAATTCCTCACTCCACTTTCCTTGCCACTTTGCAAGTTGAATACTGTTTTCTTTTACCGACTACCTGATTTTTTTCCAAATGTTCCTTAAGAAAAAAGCTTCTCCTTCCTTCAACAGGATACACATTTTCTTTCCAATTGTCACGTTTACTCACATATTCATGGACAAAGACTGAAGTACTCCACTCTAAAATTCCCATTTAGCAATTCTGTAACTGGACATCAACTGAATATGGTCACATCTGTGTTTGACTCCCTTTGTATCAGAGATGCAGCTTAACATGCATAAATTTTGGTTGGATATGAAGGCTGGCTTTTCCTAACTATTTATTCTGGACATAGCAGCCATAAAAAAGGTAATGGGGCTCCTGTAGGGAGATCTGTGCCCCTTTGACCACTGCCAACGAAGCTCTGGCCAACTTAACAGGAAACATATTGGAGATTGTCCTTTTTTTCTGATGATACGTTTTTTCAGCTAATTACAGGAATTCAGTAAATGTTAAACTGCACTCACGAAAATAGGGTTACACATGTGACAAAATATTAGCAGCTTAGCACGCTGACTTTTACAGTTATTGTTTGGACAATTGCATGAGCGGAAAAATTTTGATAGCATTGAGAAAATACAACTTTTAATGCTATTCCTTGCAATTTCTAGCATTGGCTGGTAAGCCTTAAAAACCTCTTCAGCCAGAAGAGAAATCTAAACTTTAAAAATGATGGAAGTGAAAAGAGAAAGTCTCAGAGTGGCAGAAACCTGCCAGACTCCTTGCCAATTCCGTAAGCATGCTCTGACCCCGAGAGAACCAAAACCTCAGATTTCTGAGGTTTGCAGCTGCACCAAGGTCTGGCAGCCACATAAATGGCATTGGAGCTGGGCTCCAGTTGCTCTCATTGAGAATTTTTGAAATGGTGAAATTTTCTTACTGTAGGAGCTACCATCTCTACCCAGCATTAGTAATTCTCCCCTAGGTCTAAACATTTACATGCAGTAAACACACTGCTGTTTTGTAGAACTTCAAAGGACTTAAACAGTCCATTTGCATTTTTTCCCAGACTTTTAAAAAAGCCATGTTACATGATCAGTACAGACATGTAACTGCTCTGATTTAAGTACTAATCACACCAGAAGCTGGTTGTGCCACTTACTATATGCACTGCTGAAGTAAATGAAATGAAGATTAAAAAGTTGCAAGAATTATTCCTCTACACTGCAGAAAATATCTTTATTTGGCATAATAGCTATTTGAAACATAATGCAATTCTGTGTGGTTTTATCAACTCAAGGATTTCCCGAACCCTAAAACCAGAGTTTCTGCTGGTGTCTATCTTCATCCTTTGATAGAATACAAATATGCACAATCTATGTAATTCCTTATGAAATAATGTTCTTTTATGTATTTTTTGTTTGTTTAATACAGAGCTTGCCAAGAGCTCTGGGGCCTGTTTATTGGCTGAGATATAAATAGGAGGTATACTTCCAAGCTAGAAGAATGCAAGCTGCAATAATTCAATTGTGCTGTGTTGCCTGAAAGCAGAAAATCTTCATTGGCTATAAATAGCTTTGTTCATTGTCAGCATAAAAGGTAAAGACATTAATATCTTGGCTAGATTTTTGACCTATCTTCTATTTTGACAATTTTCTATTTTTAACATATATTTAAATATTTAAAATTCATCCTCGACAGTGAATGTATCAATTTTCTAGGGTTCATAGTGAATAAAGATAAATAAAAGTGAAATAAAAAAGAACAAGGCAGGGATACAATTAGAATTCTAAGTTCACAGTGGCCTGAATAAAAAGCCACAGTAAGGGAATAATGTATTTCCAACCTTTTAATGCCTTCACAATCCTCTCATCACGTTCCTACCCATGGAGAGGCTAGCATTCCCTGGATGTGCTATACTACTTCTGATTGTCGTCTTCAAAACTAAGGTTACCACAGCACTGACTGCTTTGCACCTACCTCATACCTGCATTGACATTCACAGCCACACTTGCCTTCCTCAGCCTGCAAAAGGAGCCTGCTGAGAAGTATTTCTATCACTCATACCTCTAGCCTGCATAAAATACAAGGAGAGGAGGAATTCTATCCTATTTCACCACTTGACAGAAGATTAGCAGTCTTTAGGCTTAGGTGGGGTTGCATACCCCTACCCTAGGTGGCTTCCTTAAAATACAATGTTTAGGGGACCACAGAAGAAAAAAAAAAAATCAATATGTAGCCAAGTTTTTGACAAACTGCAGAAAGATAAATATACATATACTTTAGTGTATACATACACTAAAATATATTCTTTTCATTTCAGTATAAGGGTGTTGAAAAGTTGATTGTTTTCAAAATGGTAGTTAAATGTAACTTACCTGGTCCTCTCTGAGGAATCTCTCAATGTCCCCATACCCAGGCTCATATTTGTGTTTAATGACAAGTTCACACCACCGATGACGAACCTTTGGGAAGAAAAATAAAACTAGGTAAAAAACAAACAACAAATAAACCCCTGTATTTTATCTGTTTGAGTGTTGATAATGTATTTGTAGCAGTCTGCCTTTTTCATCTTTATTGGGTTTATGTCTTTTGGCAGGCTGCAGCCTGGCAAATCAGTCAGGTGGACAGAGGAGCCAGAATTCTGTGCCCCTCAGCCTGGGCTTTGGAAACCCAGGATGCCCAAGACAAACTCCTGATTCTGTGCTAGAAATAAACCCAGATCCAGGCACACATCTGCAGCATCTTCACTGCCACTGTTTGCAGTCTTGAGTTTCTTTCTTTTAAGTTAAGTTAGAGGTTATTTCTTTCATACAGTCAAAAGTGGGGCATGAGGGGTGGCAGGAAACAGAGATTACCACTGCAAAGGTCTGGAGAAGCCTCAAAATATAACTGATAATATCCCCTATTTAAGTGTATCATACAAGTGATAAAAAGGCTTAAATGTAATCCTGTACCAATATTAAATCCACACCAAAAGGATAAATGTTAAAGATCAACCAAGAAAGTTAGATATCATCAACTTAGATGAAACAGGGAGCTTTCACTTAAATGAATCAGTTCTGCTACTTACAGATTTTAAGCATATTGTTAAGCATTTAAAATTCATCTGCATTTAAAAAGCTAACATTAAAAGCTGTTCTACCAATAACACATTGATAAAAAAAGTTATTGACACACTGTAACAAAGTTTTCATGCAAATTACAACTGAAAAACCGTTTTTACTTAAGTAGTATGAAAATTAATTACACGTGTGTTGTCTTTGGATTTTTAACTTTGTTCTTAGCCACTCTTGTGGGACAAGTGTCATCTTATTCTCCAGCAAGGCTTGTCTGATTGCAGGCAGTGATCAGCCTAACATTTTATATTCCATTAAAAATTCAGCACTGATACTAAAGGAAAACAGTTAAGTGGAAAAACTCCCAATGCTTCTGTTTCAGCCTTTTCTCTTACCATCCTTCAAAAGACAGGGCACCTAATGAAAATCACCTTTCATAGTAAGAATATGTAAGAGTGAAATGTTAGCAGTTTTAATAGTTTTCAAAACTGAGTCCAAATTGTGCTTATATCAAGTAGTTGAATATGAACTTTTTTCTGAATGACAGATGTAGTCATAACATTGAGAACTGAAGACAGAAAGGGAAGGTGGGGAAAAAGGTACTGTTGCTTTTGGAAATAAGGTTTTGAAAATAATTTCCTTTTCATCCTAGTCCCTGCCAATTTACTGGAAAAAAATTCACAGATGTTAGATTAGATGTCAGTCCTATTAGCATAATAACAAGTGATAAATGCCCACAGGTCCTGTGTACTTGATACCTCTTTTCAGCTGACCCCTTACACAAAATAGTTTGAACACACCTTATGAAAATAAAAAGCTGCGAGGTTTTATGGCTGGGTGGATTTTGCACTCGCTGCATACAGAATAGCTACAGTGCTGTGCATGATAGGGAATAATTGCTGTCTCTTACAGCTTTTTGCTGACAAAATAGAAGCTGTTAGGATTCCTGCTAGTGGAACCAAAGCTAAATTTACGAAAGAAATAGCTTTCCAGGACTCAACTCACTTTGCTGTAGATGCCCATATTCATAATGTAGACCTTCAAAACCCTACCCAGCTGCTGCTTGTCTCAGGAGACATTAAACGTTTCTCCAGTAAATCTTCCCAGGCAATCCAGTTTTGTTACAGGGTGTTTCTCATAGCACCAAGCACCTCCTTGATGAAACTGGATGCCTGGATGAAACTATCCAGACTCAAAACTTAACCATATACCTCTCCTAAGATGAGTTACCAAACAATATAAACACATTTAAAAGGCTGTAGATACACTTTACCCTGCACATTTTTCCCTAACAAACAAACAAACAAACAAAAAATCCAAACATAATTCCTAATGTATTCTAGTAGCAATGAGGAGAAACATGAGGAGGAGAAAGGGTCTACAGTCCCCTCCTGTGATCAGTGCTCTTCTACATCGCATGATCCAGGAGTTACAGCACTTACCCAGGAGGTAAGCAATCAAGTGCAGCTTCTGTGGCTGCTCATTACCTCAAACTGTGCCTTCAGTGAGAATATTTCAACAGCAGATTATAAAGGATTCTGGGATGGGGCTGTCTTCATACCTCGTGGTGGAGTTGTTATTTCCCCTGCAGTTATTAAAGTACTTATTGATGTAAAGGTGGAGTCACAAGACTTAAGGGCCTACATTTCTGAGTACCCTTTATAACAAGTAGGGACCTGGCTTAAAGAGCACAGAAGCCAGTTTTCCCCCAAAACACCTGTCTGGTGCAGTGGTGCAACCATTGTAGCTGCACGGAGAACAAAATAGAAGTTCTCTCTGTGAAGGCGTTAATGTAGCCTTACTTCCTCACATCTTAACGTCATGTACGACTGACACTGCATCATGGCCTGAGCATCTGAATTCCAATGGCTTTGGAAAACACAGAACTAAGCTGTGCCTGTTGCTTTAACTGTTCCTTCCTCCATATGGTTTCTGTCCTTGGCAACCAACATTTATTCAAATAGTTAAAAAGAAAAATATTTATTTGTTGAGTGAGATCTGAGACAGCACACACTTTTCTTTCTCTCTTTTGCCTTTTTCCTTTCTTTCCCAGGGTAAGTATAAATCGCAGCACATTCCCAGACCTGAAATGCTGGCACTTTGCCAGCTGGGGCAGGAGCAGCATGCCTCTTATCCTCAGATTACACATTTGCCTCCCGTCTGCCCCAAATGTTCCCGTGGCAGAGCAAACTGCAGCAGAACCAATGGCAGCTGAAAGGCCTGCGAAACCATCAGCTCAATCAGCCCTGCTGGCTCCCTCTGACTTGTACAAGACCCCAGAAAGCAAAGCACAGAAACCAGGCTGGCTCTGAGTGCAAGAGGGGCAGGGGGGCCCTTGCACAATGTGGACTGAAATATCCTGGTTACATTCCTTCCCCTGCGCCATATGGTGCGTAGACAGCCGTGTTGCCCAAACTGCTGCTAGAACAGTTTCTCAGACACATGCACTATAAAGAAGTAATTTTTCTATGATACTCCATAGCTCTAAGGCTGATTCCACAAACATAATACTTTTAGTCACATAAGACTAGGGTGCAAAAAAACAACAAAAAAAAAAACAAAACAAAAAAAAAAATCAGTTCCCAGCATCTCATCCAATGCTTAGAGTGGAAAGAGCAAAATGGGCCCCAGAGCTTCACAGACTAATGAATGAGTCATGTAAACAGGCACTTCCAAGAAAACAGTTTCAAAAGGAAATTTTGAAAACCAAGTCACTTGTGGTAGGACTGGGCTAACCATACCGCACCCTGTGTATGCTCTTCTTGGCTTTTTTCCTCCTAGGAGCAAATACTCAGTGGCAAAAAAAAGAATTCATTAGTTCTCTCACGGTTTTCTCTCTGCACATTTCTCTGTGATCTTCTACATTTCAGAGATTCACAGCATATGTCGTTTTGGCTGGCTATACTATAAACAATATAAACTAAACCTGAAAAGTAATTTTCAGTAATCCATCCTGTTATTCCTGGCAGAAAGCACACAGGACTTTGCTGGATCTGAAGCAACACCTTAAACTGCTCACCCACCCACACACTCTTACTGGTTTGGCAGTTGCAAGGACCCACATGCTGAAATTGGAACTGAAATTTATTTTTGCAGCCTGCAATACCAGGGTGAGAGCTGTCCTCCCAAGTCCAGGACTGATAGCTGGCGCTCCCAAGGATGGGGAAAAGTGGGGCAGAGGAGTGATGGAGGCCTGCTGACACCTCAGGTTCCTTTTGGATGGACCCTCATTGCTTGGAAATCCACCTTGCTTTTGGAGATGGGGGGGGCCTCTCCACTGTCAGGTTTTTAAGCTAAATGAAGTTTGTAACTGTGTGTTTTGTAACACAATACTCATATTAGTAGTGCATTTCTGAGGCACAGTCCAGTAAGATGAAGACAGAGAGACTCAATGTCTCAGATACAAAATTTAATTTTCGTAAGTACCAACAACATTGAGATCTAAGTATTGGTACGTACCTACATAGAACATGGTGAAGGGGTACTACTGTCAGACAGCAGAGTCCCAAATATGGAGCAGTAGCTTATACAAATAATTTCAGGAGTCTCATAATATATTTTAATTTCATTTTTAAGAAAAATACACAGTATTGCACAATATTATTTGTAACTCAAAAATTACCTGCATTTTGACAGCTCAATGGATAGATACCACTAGCAAAATTTTGCTTGGTCTTTTTTCAGACAATGCAAGCTGCAGCATGAGATTATTTGAGGTGGAAAAAAATTACATAGAGTATTCTAATAATCCAGCTCTAAGGCAGTCCCTTTGTTTTAACAACCTGGGCCAAGAGCTTTTGGGAAATGGTGCTTGAAGCTGACAGACCAAAGTCATGTAAGGTACCAAATACACGGCTTGACTTTCAAAAGAAAAGCTCCCAGTGACATACATACCTGAGAAAAAAATATTTTTTAAGATATTTTGAATGTCTTAAATTAAAGAGATACTGACTGTTTCTAACCCAGGTGATAAATTCTTTTGCCTAATCCATGGTATTCTCCCCTGGCCCATACAATTACAGAATCATAGAATCTAGAAAGTAATGTGCTGAAAAGGACTTTAAGGATGATGTAGTTTCAACCCTCCTGTCATGGCAGGGATACCTTCCACTAGATCAGGTTGCTCAAAGCCTTGGTCTTGGATGGGGAAACTTCCAGGGATGGGGAAATTTCTCTGGGAAACCTGTTCCAGTGTCTATCCACTTTCAGAGTAAAGAATTTTTTCTTAATATCTAATCTAAGGCTACTCTCAGTTTCAAACCATTCCCCCTTGTTCTGTCACTATACACTCTTGCAAATAGTCCCTCTCCATCTTTCTTACAGGCTCCCTTCAGGTACAATTAGACTGCAATTAGGTCACTCCTTCACGAGGCTGAACAAACCCAATTCTTTGGCCTTTCCTCACATGAATCACAGAATCTCACAGAATCACAGAGGAGTTGGAAGGAACCCTTAAGGATAACCAAGTCCAATTCTCATTTTACTTCTGAGGTCTACCCATAAAATTCACAAAACAAGTATATTTAAACCGTGCCTTTATTAAAGGGAGAAAAACATTAGACTTTACTAAGCTTTTTGTCTGCAGAATGGGAGCCTAGCTTCAGGGAAAATTAGTACATTTTGCTAATAGCTGGATCCAACTTAAAAGGCGTCATAACACAAAAAATCTAAATCATTGAACAAGAGCAACACACTCAAGATCTTAGAAAATGGGATCATTTGAAATAGAGTAAGAGCTATTGTCCAACAAATTGTAATCTTTATTAAAGGTATGGGGCATCTGTGATCTTTACCAAATATAGATTCAGACTCTATTGAAAAAATTATTTTAACACCTTGACTCTTAAATGTTAAAGAGTCTCAGAGGTCAGACACCAGTCTAATTTACAGAGGACAAAACAGAGAATTTTTTCAAATAACCAAGCTATGCTACAACAGAATAAGAATGCTGCTCTATTCCATCTGAAAGCATTTATCATCAGTCTCTTCCTATCTACAGATAAACTGGATTCAAATATTAGATCTTTTGCCTACCTAATTAAGGAACAAATGTTGCCAGACAATATTTGAACTAAAAAACAGGTTTTACAGTTCTTTAGCATGGAAGAATTACCATTTAAGAATTGCCAATTTTACAGTGCATTTAATAACTTTTTTCCCCCTCTATCTTAGCTGAAGTAGTTATTCTTTAATACACCAGTGGCTTTTCATTCTGTATAGTCTGAATTTCAAGTGGGCACTCCTATCTTTTATGCCACAGTAAACACAGACTTTAGAAGGTGAATTTGATTTCATTGAAACTTGCAAAAGTGAGGGATGCTGAGGCAGCTCACCAGGAGCAATGAAACAGCTTTTTGTGTTACAACTGTGTTGACAGACTATTGGTTTGGCAACCTGAAGGAGTGCACTCAATAGCCAAAAATCTATTGGATGCAAACAGAATGGATTAATCATTTTTACAAGGATTCTGTAATTGTGATTATTGTGATTGCCAAGAGTTTGTCAGGAGACTGAGTAAAGGGCTGTTTATCAGCTTAAATTAGTTTAATTTTGGACCAAAACCGGAACTTTTCATAGCCTTAGTTTTCTCTCAGGTCTTGTAGCGCTTGCTCTGATAGTACCGCAGAGCCCAAAGAAACTAGAGGCAAGATACAGCACCACAGCAGCAGCAATCTTTAAGGCAATCTTTGTTCCTGAGACTCTCATGGCATCAAGGTAAAGTTAAAGCTGATTCTCACAGTGCAATGCTCAGTTTCGGTATAAAACCCTTAATTTTCCAGAGCTATGGCCAAAATGATGGTAACATTTCAAATTTTAAAACTGGCTTTTGGTAGCCTTACTCAAGCTGTATTTCACTTTGAGTACTGGAGTGAACCACTGTTCTGTACCTGGACCTGAGGCAGATTGAGCTCATGGAGTTCCACCATGCTCTGCATTCCACATCACTGATTGTATAAGCAACTCCAGGTTGTACAGGCAGACTCTACAGGCCATCCCTGCCACCTTGGACAACCTCCTTCCCAGCTGCTCTGCCTGCTGGAAAGAGATGCCTGCTCTGCTCTTCCAGTGCAGCACAGCACGAGTATCTCAGCCTATTGGCACCCCAACCAAAAAAAAAAACCAAAACATGGTCATTCAGGAAACCCTAAGGCAGTAATGGGCTGGCAGATCAAAACTTTGTCAGGAGCTAATTGTTATTTTGATGAGGCCTATGTAGAGGTCTAAAATCACTTACAACCTGAAGTATGAACTAGTCATTAAAAAGTCACATAAAAGCTAATTTTAGCAGAATATCAGACATTAGGTTTTGGTAATATTGGTAGCAATATTCTACTTCCATAATTAATTAATTTTACCCCTTCTGATTTGTATTTCTGCAGAGATCAAACAATTGCATGCTATGAAGGGTGCTGACATCAACGGAGAAGGACATGCAAGCCCCATCTCTCCTTCCTTCGCTCAACAGCACAGATGAAAAGCTGTGGGTAGAGCTCATGCAGCAACTGCCTATATTTAGTAGCAGAAGAGAAAGGTATGGCACGATCAAGATTTGAAACGCAAATTCTGTTGCTTGGTCAATGGCAGACTGTGGGACAGCTGGCAGCATTTGAACCTGTACCTGTGCTAGTGTGCCCATGGGCCAGGCAGCATGCTTCCACAGCTGTGCAAGCCTCAAGCAGCAACAGGCGCCCACTTGAACCTTCTCACATCTATAAATGTGATTTAAGGGAATGTATTTCCTTCCTGACCTTTCTCCTCTGTTCCAACCACATGCTCCTGTTTTAGCGTTCAGACAGTTCTACACAGCACAATGTTGAAAAGATTATATACTACCATAGTCTTCCTCAAGAGCAACCTCACCAGCTTCCACAGGCTGTAAACATGACTCCACTTCCACTTGCAAATAAGACATGTATCTTCTCCACAGCCAGCATGGAGGCTCTTTTCTACGTGACCAAACAGAAGCCAGGAATCACAAAACATGCTGCTTCAGAAAGCCCAGGCAGAGCAGCCGGCAACCTTCCTGTTCCCCGTGATCAAAAAAGCGTAGCAACCAAAGGATAGCACTTCAGGACAGAATTCACTCTTGGCAAGGCAGCAAATGCTGAGGACTTGTTTGCAGAAGACAAACGCCCTTTTTTCCCCAACTTCAGGCTTACAGCAGAGAGCTCCCAGTTACAAACCAGACACTCTTCTCCCTATGTGGGCCCCATCTGTGATCAAGGACAGCTGTGCTGGTAGAAAAAGAATTTTCAAAAAGAAGTCAGAAAAGGCAAGAGACTAAGAAGCCATGTCTAATCCTTTTTCAAAGGTGGCACTGGCTGTGCCTCTCTTCTGATGTCAAAGCTGTCACTGTGAATAAGAGGCTTGGTTGGAATGCCAGATTCTGTAATCTCAATGCTCTTCAGCCTGCCCCTCCTTACCCTGTCTAACGGGAGATGGATACAAAACAGGATGGTCTCTAGCTTTACAGCAGACCAAGAAAATGATGATAGGGAAGTGACCCAGAGAACAGTTAGATGGGGAAAAGGCCACCAGCAGCAAAGCAGTGTGACAGCTTCAACAGCACTGTCTGGGAGACCACATTGCCACGGTGCCTGAAGGCTTTTCTCACAAGATGCACATTTGTGCTGCCACTGTCCCCATGCTGGGGAGAGCAGCTCCTATATCACAGTGCATGTAAAGTAAGGAAATGTTTAACACAGCATGTGAACTAAATTTCAAAAACAAAAGCTTTAAAAAATAAGCCTTATTTTAAAACACAGATACAGTACTTATACTGGAATCAAATGCTTCCCCTTTGCCTGTGTTTTCACTATCGCCTGCTCAGCACGCTAGAGCACCAGTGCCATTCACAGCTTGCAGCAAGATGAAGATGGCAGAAAAGATGTCACCATCTGCCTTTTCAACAATTTCACTGGAGATGTGTGCTGAGCTTTGCTTTGCTGTGGTGCTGCCAGCTCTCAGGAGCAAGGCTGGCTTCTATCTGGTGACAGAAGCAATGCTTGTGCCACCTTGCCTGCTCTCCATTCTCGCTCCTTCCTTCCCCAGCAGGGTGCTCTGGTGAGGATGGCTGCCTGTGTGAAGACACAGTCTGAGGGTGAGTATAGAGAGGGTGCTGGGGGGCCAGGAAATCCTGCACCTCAGAGGGAGGGGACAGAAGACCAGCTCCCAGCCTTAGGTACAACCAACAGCAGAGACCTACTACAGGGACAAGCCTCATGCCTTCAGGAAGGTAAGCTTGGCTTTCGCATATGTACACACCCAAATGGACACTTTTGCCAAAATGCACCAACACAACTGTCTGCTGTCTCATATACAGCCCCATCCATATTCTCTCTAACACCCCACTGAAACACCTATCTGCAATAATGGCTATATTATGACAGAACATAGAATGGGTTGGGCTGGAAGAGACTTTAAAGATCACCTCGTTCCAACCCTCCCACCAGTGGCAGGGAGACCTTTCACTAAACCAGGTTGCTCAGAGCTTCATGCAACATGGCCTTGAACATAGCCAGAGATGGGGCATCCACAGCTTTTCCGGGCAACCTGTGCCAGTGTCTCACCACCCTCACAGGAAAGAATTTCTTCCTAATACTTAATCTAAACCTACCTACCCTCTTTCAGTTTGAAGCTGTCTCCCCTTGTCCTATTGCAACAGTGTCTCTGGAATCAGCAGAAATTTATATCACCATAGCAAGAAATTCAAACATTTCCCATTACCACTGTCTCTTCTGGCTGTCTCCAGATAGAGTCTGCTTATAATTTTTACCCATATAATGTCTGCATATGTGTTTCAACACAGATTATTTATATATGCACATAAAAGCATGCTGGGCTTATAAACCTAAATGTTATAGTGGAAAAAGCACATAAACATATACATCTGATGCAGAAATTCAACTGAAGAGTTTGAGATCAAGCACACCAAAAGTCTGTTACCAATTATTATTAAATTATATATCCTGTTCAGCAAAAGGAAAGGCTGCTGTAAATACCGAGGCAACAGTAAGCTATCCCCTTTGCCTATGTCCCCCTCTCCACCCTCTGCTTCTATCTCATGCGTCTTGTAGCCAGAGGCAAAAAACCTTTCATCTTTGGTCTCCCACAGTGACTGTGGTCAAAACATTTGTTATTTCCAGGCAAGATTACTGTCATAGACAGAATCTGGAACTCCATATGAAAATAAGACTCAAATTCCAAGCAATGAACAATGTGGCTGCCTGTTTTTTCCATAACTTAGGTCACAGCCAGCCTACTCAGCCCATGCTCACATCCTTCTAGTTTCACATTGCTTAAAACCTGGATTCCAACTTTCAAATAATTAAATACAAGATTTTGACTCCAAATCAAAGGGGGTTTGCATCACTCTCATACTCATTTTCCCTTCTTCAGTGCCCAGCAGAAATTCTTAAGTGAAAAATACACTGATTTTATAAACTCAAAAGAAATATGCTCATTCCTGCAATGAGAACATTTAGATTTTTCTCTATGTTTGACATTTTCTAGTCATCTTCTCCACTTCTTTTATTCCATGCTGCTGGAATACAGTGATGGTTGTTGCCTAGGACAATGCTTACAACTATGTGGAACACAATAAAATTGCTCTTCTTCCTCAGGACACTGCAGCTCCAAGTGGCATAAGAGCTGAAAGTAGGACAGCAGACTTTATGCACATGTTACTCAGTCAGTGACTCAGTGGTGGAAATCATGTTTGTGTTGTTAAGAAATGACGTCAGAACCTGCACCTTTGAATTGTCCTGCTTTTTGAAGTATGTAGACCACACAGGGCACAGTAGATTTTTTCCAAATCTGTGGTCCTATTCAGGCATACCCTGCATCTACAGCCAGCCTTTAAACAGGACTGAGAAGTATTAGATGAGCTATTTCCTCATGAGCAAAGGGAGGAGGAGGTTATGAGAATGAAGTTTATTTTAAATAAAAATATTTTCAGATTGTTTTTCAGAATTAAAAACCAAAACAAGTCAGCCAAAAAACCTCCCAAAAAACCACCAAACCTCACAGGAACATTCCTACTACTGACAGCTTGGGGATTTTGTTTGTGTTTTAAAAACCACCTCCTCCTTGTCATGGCCACTATGTCAGTGCTATCATATATATGCAAACAGAGTAACCTTTTAAATTTCATTACAAAGGCAGGTGGTTTCTATTACAGCACTGGGTTTATATTGCCCGACACAGAAATACTGAATAAAATTTTATATAAAGCAATTGCATCCATTTCAGAAAACCTTTCTGACTGAGTTCAGAAGCCCAGAGGACTTCACCATGTCATTCTCCTTGCTGGACAATAGGACATAGAATTACCTCCAATCCCTTCCTCCACAGATTCTTTGGATAAGCAGTAAAGAAATGCCAGACCAACCCAGTTGCATATTTGGTTCCCTCCTACCATCAGCTCCTCTGCTTTCCAAGTTTCGCTAAGTTGCTGGGCTGCCAGACAGAGGAAATTAAGTTCAAAACTGGTTAGAAAAATCAGGGGCAATAAGTGAACAGCACTGGTAACGGCAGCAGTCAGGGCACAAAAACTCCTGCTCATGGCACCCAGCAGCCACTGAGATCACTTGGAAGAAACATGTTGCTGTTGGCTCCCGGAGGGGTGTGGGACCAGGAGTGCTGACTGGTGCAAAGCTATTTCCAGTGCTCCATAAATCTTGTGTTCTGATCATGCCCTTCAGCTAACACTGATGGAGGGATTTTCTGTTCTTCTCAAGTGGCTGGGAAAGCCCCCCTGTTTTGCATGTGGAAACAAAACAAACCCAAATTATAACTACTTGATCAGCCAGTCTTACAAATTCATCTCAACACATCCACTCAGTCACAATGGGCACATGAGTCAGAATGAGTCTCATGGGACAACTCCCATGGCTGTCACTCGAAGCATTTTTCCTTCATTTTGTTCTAATTTTCTTAGCTTTGAATTCTGGACCTCATCTTTGGGAAGTAAGTGCCACCTTCCTAGAAGCCACCCTTTTCTACGCTCCTTTAATTGGGAAAAAGATCCAACTCCTGCAAATGCATGCTTTTGGAAAACTGTCTTAACCAATATCAATACCAATACCATCCATGCCAAATAGCCTGCAAATAGCATTTAGATGCAGCATGAACAAGAACGTGAATTTTTTTCAAGATCACAGAGGACATTTTGCAAGTGGCTGTGACTTTAGTCAACACATTTATCAGCAAAGAGGACAGTCTACAATATACCCTGAAATTAGCCCTTTTTCTAGTGGAAGCAGGAAGGGCTTTCTATGACAGAAATGTATTCATTGCCAGGATTTGTATAAGGAAGTAGGAGAAGTAGAGCAGGGAAAAAAATAGTATTTCTGTGAGGATGTGTGTGAAAAGCATCAGAATGATAATAGTAAAGAGATTTCACTTTGTGAAAACACATATTTCTTCTTTTTTTTACATTTAATGAAGGTACTGCCTCAGTAATGGTTGGGTGTACAAATCTCAAATATTATTTATTCCAGAAATAAACCTACCATGCAGACTGACTCATCTACAGAGCCTTTTCTAGGTTCCTTACTATTCTTTTCTAGATTCCTTATATCAGGTTCCTCCTGATGTGCTAATTGCAATTCAATTGTAAATAAAAAAATTATTCAATGTAACCATACCTATGTCTAGTGGCATAATAATGCTTTAACTAAAACATTCAGAAAGGAAAAGGCAGATGAAATTTATTTTGCACTCCTGGTAAATTTTCATAGCAGATTTGTAAGTCCTGCAAAACATACTATCTTATCCAAATAAGGCATCTTCTCCTGACTTGAACTGAAAGTGAATAATAAACTGTATATTTAAATATGAAACAAGTACAAAAATCTGGTTTTACTTTTGCAGAAAAAAACCCAAATTCTCTAGAAAGCAATGCCCTTTAATATAGTCATCAGCTCAAGCTGTCACATTTTTTATCTACTGATTCAGTGTTTCATACCAAGAATGACATCAGTTAAGGAAAAGAGCCATGGTTCTCCCTCTGTGGTTGCAATGCCACTATCTGAAACATGCCTACCTGTTGCTACACAGTACAGTTGGAAGGACTGGCAAGCCTATGGAGGCATTTGCAATTCATTACTAATTGTACTCAAAAGCTTCTGAGTCCCTGCCCCAAGGGAGTACTGGCCCAGTGGCTGTGATGAAAGGAAAGCTCACCAAGTGCCCCTGCAAGTGTGCACTGACCTTTCCCAAGCAGTTCCCTTTTCCCACCCAGTTTTATGGTGTTGTCTATAGAGCTCTGTTCCATAAGTGTGCCTTCAAACAATGCCCATCCACAATCAGCAGGACAGCTGAATTATGCAACCTGAGAATGTGTTCAGCTCAATACAGTCACCATCAGATGGGAAGTTACAAGAATTCATTTGTACTTCCATGTCTGCCAGCTTTTCACAGGCTAGTAAAGATCAATGAATCAAAGTCATTTTGTCCTAACACAATTCTCACCACTTCTAGGATGCCAAGTACCTTAGATGGTTTGTGTTAGCAGGACTACATTTCTGTCAGTGAAATAAGATGCCACCACTTTATAGCCTTGGTCGCACAGGCAGACCTCATGCACAATGAAGTACTTGTGTGAGAATAGCTTATGCCACCCACAAGACTGATGATATTATGATCTTAACTCATTTTACTCACATTTACTGCAGAAAGAGTTCTTGTTTTTCTTCTCTCCCCAAAATATACCACATAATGATCCCAAATATAGGAAAGGCATTATGTAAGTGAAGAGCATTTCAGTCTACTTGCTGAGACAAGGAAAAACAACAAAGCAACCTTCCATATGCTCTGCAGGCAAGATAGAAGTCATATCTACAGTAGGAAAGAAAGGAAAGCTAACTCTACAGTGAAAAATCTGGGGGAATACGCCATGAATATTTCTGCTTCATCCACATTCTGTAGTTTTTATCACCACTTCTTAGATAATTCAGCAACAAGTAAAACACACTTGCAGAAATATTGTCAAGTCTTAAATAGGACTGAAAGTGTCCCACCCACTTCTCCTATGGCTGTGATCTTCTTCCTGTCACATTTTTCATTTTTCTGCAGGGTACTCAGCCATCCTGTGACCTTGTGTACCCACAAGTTACAGGCCTTTGACCAAATGAAGAACAGAAATAATGGGAGTAATGAGAGGACTTCTCTAGCTGAGAGATTCATCGAATGTTAACTCAGATCTCACCGTGTTGTCTTTTGTAAATTATTGACTCCACTTTATTTATATGAAAGTTCTCAATAGCTTATTCAAATGAAATAAGATTGCACTGTCATATCAGAAGAGCTGTCATCAAGATTAGACAGATCTAAAAAATACTAGCCACCCAAAACTTTCCATGTAGACCAACTCTCCACATTCTGCCAGATGCTAGATATTGAATAAATGAAACAGCTGCATAGAACTGCCACTTTAGAAAGAAACAAAACAAAAACAACCCCAGACCCACTTTAAATTTTATTACCCCACTGTGCTGTCTGATGGCAACTGTAGCTGCTGCTTTATAACATATCCCATTTCTCCTCAGCCAGCTGAACTTACAGCTGGACTCTGTCATGTTCAAAATGCAGCCAGCTTCTATAACGCTTCTCTCCGACGCAGGATGTGGTATGTCATGGAGATGTAGCCTGTGCATGAGTTACTTTGTAATGCAGTGGGAAGCAGCACAACAAGACCGGGAACAGGAAGAGAAAACTGAGGACACAATCCTTCTTCCGTGGAATTGCCTTCCACTTGTCTGACACCACTTGTCTGAGCCACAATGGGCTGAAGGCACAGAGAGAAGAATGGAAAAATGGCTTTAAACTTTGAAACCTTCATTGCTTTTAAAACAAAGATCTCTTGGATATGCTTAATTCCAATAGCTCAGATCAATGAATTTAATCTTTTGAAAACAAACTTGTAGTTTTGTGCCTTCTCAGATGTTCCAAGGTTTGAGGAGTAAATGGAAAATGAAATAATTATTTCTTACAGAAGCGGACTGCAAAAAGTGGAAAGGAATCACAAAATCTGCAGTTTGGCAGATGCCCTACAAACCTCTCTTGGCATCCAAGACTAGGGGCAGACCAGTCTGAAATGTGATTAAGCCATCAGCAGTTCTGGCTCTTGTGGCTTCAAAGCAAAGCTATGCATTACGAATCACAAATATGTTACTTAACCTAAGATTTGTTTTTTGTTTGCTAAAAGAAGCACTCAAATCAGTATCTGTCTTAGTAGGGAGATAGATAGTGAGCCTACATATCTGCACTGAAACCTAATTTGAGAGAGGACAGGAACCACGCTAATAATCTTCAAAATGATTATGTACAAATTTTAAGCCCAAATTTTGTGAAAATACATAAAAAACCACATTCCTTTATGTATGTACCCTCTCACTCAATTGGCCATATCATTGCTTATCCTTGCTGGAAGATGATTGTGAATTTAAATGCTACTTTTCAAAAATAAGAAAACGAGTTATTTCTTCACTTTCTGATGCTGGATGGAACACAGCTGACAACCTCACTTCCAAATATCCTGGAATAAGCCCTCTGACACTGACAGTTTTCTTTTTATTGGCCTGCCTGCAAGTTTGTTATGCTTTTATTTCTAATAATTCATTTCTGATGTTTAGCTACTGAGAACATTTGAACTCCAGTAATACAACAGGATCACTATAAGTGATTTGTGTTTTCACAAATTAAATCTAGAGAAGAACAGACTGCAGTTCTTTGTCCTGGGGTCACAACAGCAAAAATCCCCTGTGCACATACATGAGAATGATGCACAAATAGTCTGTTCCTCAGGTAGGCGAGGCCATGGGAGCTAGTTCCCTTTAAAGGACTGTAGGTGTCTTTACCAGATAGTTGTGCTTCTAAGTGAGTGGTCTGCTAAGCCCTTGGTTTCACCTTGTAAAATAAAATGGAGATTATGTTCATTTCATAGAGGTCCTAATCTTGAGGGTTTGTGGATTTTTTTCACAAAAAAATTCTGATAGATTGTTACTTTTATGTAACACTGCAAGGAAAAAGAAAGCATGGAAGTGAAGAAAAAGGAAAAATCTGAGAAACTGAAGCTTGTGGCCTGGTGCTTACAATTCACAGGCATGAAACAGCAACAGCAACACAGCTATTGCTTTGATCTATGTCCTTGTTAATTCTTTTTCCCATAATAGAACCACTGACATTTCACTAGTATTCAGATGTGATTAAAATATATTCTAATACCTATAAATAGAAATGTTGGTTCAAGTACTAATTAAAAACAAATCTGGCATTTGGAAAATTGTATCAACAAAAAGTAAAAAGGTACAGTAAACAGCAGCAATTGAAATGGTGTTCTTTTATTTTTTTTTTTTCCTGAGAAAAAAGTAAACATCTGTTCTATCAATTTTTACGTTAAGGTTTGGATTTCCAAGTCTTTTCAAGCTTCCACACAGCAACTTCACCATAAAAGTAACATGACAGATTTTGCTCTCTCCTTCAATTCTAATAATTGCCACAAAGTTCCAAGAACAACATGGTAACTCAAGTACACTGGCTTTCTGCAACCTTTTGCAAGGTAGTTTTTAAATAAACAGGAGCCAAATGTTAAATTCACCATATTCCTTCGTTGCACAGTGGTTTGGTTGTATGTTCCATTATAATTAACCCTTGTTTTATACATATATAAACACACACACACATCTCTCCACATCCTTTATTTTCATCACTGATTGCACTTTCTTACCTCCTCCTGAATACTATGTACTTGAAGCAAAGGCTCACTGCAAGGGTGCTTTCAGCCACTAGTTCTACTGCATTAATTGTCAGAACCCTCCCAGCTCGAGAAAATCATGGGACTTTAAAAGAGTCCTCTCTGCACATGGTAATAAAGATTTACTTTATTAAAGATTTACTTGGTTTGCCTCCCAAAGATATAAAGCACTTCGGAGCAGGGATGCTACCCTTTACAATATCATATAAAGCAGTGTTTTCCCCAGGGGCTATTAATGTCACTGCCACTTACTAGAAGCAACTGCAAAAAACGTTAAATTAAGGCCCCAAGCCAGAAAACACTATAATCTCTCTGGAAAGCTAACTTTCCTAAACCCTGAGTGAGATTTTGGAGCATGCAAAGAGGAACAATATGAGCTGACAATGGGGAAGAATAATTTTAGACTATAACAGACATGATTACATTTGGAGACAATATCACAATGAAAACAAACTGGGCTCCACTACACAGAAAAACGTAGTGAAAAATTTAAAGTTGAACAAATGTGCTGCCTAAGGTACATGTAAAATAGTCTGGACATCTAGGTTGCACTGTACTTTACTACAACAGTATGCAAAACACACCTGAACCTACATAAAACACACATTAGTCCTGAGTCATTACAGCACATGAAGATGCAACAACACTGGAGTTAAGATAGTCCAAATTCAGATTCAGACATGAAAAAAAATAACATTAGGGAGATTTGTTTTTAAGTGACTTACCTCAGCATCTTGCTCCCGGAGCTGGTATGTTCTCTCTAAGCACTGCAGTATTCTAGGACACAATGTCTTCTCCTCCAAGAGGGACTCCAGAAGTAAGACCAGCTGGTCAGGGAGAAGCTAAAAGAAAAATAAATGCCATGTGTGAATGAAGATCTCTACTGGCTGAGCAATGTAAATGGAAACAAACCAAAGAGGACAAGATTGTGATAACCTGTGTACTTCCCGTGTGTGCTTTAAATACAACTTGGACCTCTAGCTGGTTTCTAAAAAACCTCAGGGTTTATGTGTCTGTGTTCTGAAAGACTGTGCTGGGGCACAATTAGGATTCATTTTCCATCATTTCCATGGCTATGGTTTGGTCAGATCTAAAACATGCTTATCTTATTGAAATATAATCATGGCTTAATAAGTAAGATTTTTATGGAATGTATGAAATAAATAACTCTATTTTGTTTGGGTTTGAAGAAAGAATAATTTACAGTGCATAATTTGAGGAATCAACAAGGCATATGAATATATAATTTTTAGAGTGACATTTTTGTCTGATGTACAAGCATTTGCATTATATGTTTACAGTGAACAAAGAAACACAACACAAATAAATGACCTACCAAACAACTGCTGTAAAAACGCATTTTGAGGCATATTTTAGTGCAATGAGTCACAAACAATCCATCCTTTCATGGGAAATATGCATGAATGTTGTGTTTGTGGCACACACTGTACAGCATCTATACATGGATATATATTCAGTAGTTTCTTGACTCCAGAACCTGTAACTTTGAACTGGAAGCTAATGTAACCTAAAAAAAAAAAGTAATAGCACAAGAAGTCTGTTGTAGCCAGTGCTTAAGTGCTCTGTTTAATAGGCTTATTGGATGAACAAATAAATAATTCAAACTGAGCTCAGAGAGAAATTGCACCAGCTGCCAGGAAACATCTAGTGGAAATTCAGGCTCCAAAGTGATCAGTCAAAAGTTTGCTATATGCCCCAAAAGCTTCCCCACTATTCATCATTGCAGGGCAACAGGGGAGGAAGGGGGAAGGGGAAAGAATGTCCGTAAAGCTTTTGCATACAAAAAACAACCAACCCTGCTCACTTCTAATGTTCTTAAGACAGACTAATGGAAAAAGACATTCTGTTACTTTGACAGTACTTCCAGCTTTCACCACATTTGGTGATTTTCTGTTCCCTCCTCACTGCCTGCCCATGTCTGCAGTATTAATGCACTAAGCAGGGATGAAATGAAGTCAGCTATAGGAAATGCCTCTTCCAACAACTCATCCCACAGCCAGGGCTACTTATGTGGACTGAACAAGACTGGATTCCTGATCTCTGACAGCAAGTCCATGAAGACATCAAGGATCTTCTGACAAGTCTTAATCTGTAAGATATCTACATTAATAACTGATTCAGCAACATGACATTTTCTTCTCTTTTAGACTGATTAGTACCTAAATCAGAATAAGGAGGAAAGGAACATCACTAGTATGACAATACTTTGGTTTCTTTGCATTTTGATTTCCTTCCATTTTTTTATTAGTAAAGTTAGTTGTATTCCTGAAGACTGAAAATACCTCACATCTTACATCTTACTAGTTCCAAAACCTGTCAATCACATGGTGCTGTTAAAAGTGGTCAGGTATTTAAAAATATTGAATATTTCATTTCAGGACAACTACTAAAATGGCAGCTTAAATGCTTATTATGGAGTCCAATAGCAACTGCCAGGGGGTTGGTGAGAAAAGTTAAAAAATAAAACAGGGAAAGCTTCTGGGAAGTGGATCTACTTGGAAATGGAATGAATTCTGAACACTAATAAAATCTGAAATGTTGCAGAACACCACACAAAGAAAGGTAACCTCTGATTTAGAGAGTTTTCCCTGCTAACTGAAAAGACAGAATACTTAATTTGTAGAAACTATAGAACAGCTGCTTAAATATGTAGGTACAGAACAGCTGAGTTTTTTATAATATATCTCCAGTATAATTGCTATACAGATTCACCCACAGAAAACTATTGTTTAAGGTAGCATTACAGAATCTCACTGAAGCCAACAAAAGAGCAGCAGCAGAGCAGCAGCCATGCCCTTAATTTACGTCTGTCTAGTGCTGCATCATGGCTGAAGCTTTTTCAGAATTACAGCTTAAACTCCTATCAATTTAGATTTGAGAGTAAAACAAATGAACAAACCCCAAGAAAACAAACAAACAAACAAAACCAAGAGTTCACAAAATGTTTGGACAATGCTGTCAGTCATATGGTGGGATTATTGAAGTGTCTTGTACAAGGCCAGGAGTTGGACTGAATGATCCTCGTGGGCCCCTTCAAACTCAGCATCTTTGAGTCTGTGAATGAGACCATGGCTTCTGCTATTTTCCCACATTCCAGCTGCCCAAGATGATACCTTACATGCCAGTTTCCAGCTCTTGGATTAACTACAGTGCAAGGCAGGAGTTACGAACACCAGCAGAGAGGGCGGGGCACTGGCAGGGGAGCGCTGGCAGACCTCTCCCTGCACAGTCACTAGTGGGCACAGCTATTACAGTCTGTTCTCCGACGTGTTTCTAACACAAAAAGAGGAACATTCTCATCTACACTTTTACCCTTTCCTTTCAACAAGAGACTCTGCTTAAAAACCCTATCTTAGGCCAAGAGACAGAAAACTCAACTAGAGTTTCATGACAGAAGCTGCTACAAAATTCATTCAGGGGTGCAGACATTTTCTTTTCCCCAAACACAAGGAGTATCATTCTCACCAAAACAGTCTTTTAATGGTTACAAATAAGCTTCAAAGAATTGCACTTGAGTTTTCTGTCAGAAACACCACTCTCACTGGTTTTTGTTTTTCCACTACCACCCTTATTTGTCCTGCCCACCTGTTACTTTCCATCTTGCATACCAGCAGAATTGTTCGGGGTGCACGTTGTCAATTTTCAATTTGTTTGTCTTATGCTTAATACAAAGAGGCCCTTGCTTTAAGTGCTATCTAAACGTAAATACTGTAGAGACCTAAATGCAAATTTCTTTTCAAGCACTTTCCTTTAACTACATTCCTTTGCAATAACTCATGTTCTGTGAATGCATATTGAATATCTAACACCCATAGAAAAGTACACAACACAGATACAACAAGTTACCGAAGAATAATCGTCACAGTCTCAAGTTGTGTCTTCAGGCTGAAAACATTCAGAAAACAACCATAACACCCTAAATGCAAAATTTCAGTCTTCCTCATAAAATGAAGTAAACTAAACTAAACTAAAAATAAGCCCACCCCATACTCCGAACTATAATAGAAAACGCTCAATCAAAATGTTCAAATATATGCAATTATGAAAGCAGATCACTTCAATCAGGAAATGTGGTGAGGATCAAGAAATAGGTTTCATTACATCAATGATAGCTACAACAGCACCTATTTTTACTGTAAAGTAGATAGTTCCTGTCCCAAGCTATGCCTGCTGCCTGGAAATCATACTACTTTTCTCAGGTCTGGCCCTCCCCCAGCTGTGACTATGGACATGACAAAGAGGAAATAAATGAGTATGTTGTGATCAAGCACAGTAGAGGTTTTCTGTCATGTCCCATGTAATTAAACATTAAACCTTCCCTCTATAAAGCTGTATCCCAGCACTGTATATATAATCTTGCCCTGAAGACTGTAAAACCTCTCCTCCAACTCTTCAGCCTTCTGAAAGACTTCACTTTGTCCTGCCACTAAACAAGCATTTGTTCCCTGCTCTCCCTAAGTTACCTGATGTGGTGGCTTTACAGTTTGAGTAAGAAGGCGATTACTCTTAATACAAACTGTAAATGATAGGGAATATCAAAAATGGCTCTGTATCTGAAAAATGCAAGATGAAAGAATTAAAGAAAACATAAACAAATTGAAAATATAACTGAAATTTGCTGTATACTAAATCTCTTGGAAGTAAGAAAAGCATACTTTGTATTTTATTCATATCAGTACACTTAAGCCATTATACTATGTTACAAGAGTATCTTAATAGATTACCAGGTTTGAAAAGTTTTCTACAAATAATCTTCGAACAAAATTATGGATTTTCAAAGTACAGTCTCTAATCTGTAAAAAGCACAAAGAAAACAAATCTTTCCTCTTCAGAGATCTGGTATAGCAGCTATAGAGGTCATCGACCCCAGAAGACCACCCACACGAAAGAGCGTATTTATAAATTCCTACATTAACAAATGCAATAAATGGCAGATTCACCCTTTATACTAGAAAAAAAATTGCCACTGAAACATTTAACTACTGACCTTTCACAGCCATGAAATGTGACACAGATATATCTACTTGAGGATCCACAGCACCAACACTTGCACTGCATCCCTCCGCCAGGACACAAATCACTAAAGTTGTACAGCTGGTATGTTGAATATCCCATTTGCTCCTGCCTGCACTTGAATGAAGTCATTGAAAGCCTCCTTGGAGGGGAAATCTGCCTCAGACTAATGCAGCAACCGATTGACAGTGGCGTGATTTCTATTATTACTCCATTATCACACTGGGATCTGTGCCTAAATGAGCATACTTCCTCCCTGATGCCATTTCCTTTTATCCTGGCTCTAGTCTAAAAGTGGATCAATGGGAGTAATATATATGATGTCACTTCAATTTACAGCTACTGCCTCCCTCTCTCGCATGCACAAATAGATCAATTCTTCCCAAAAATGGTTAAAAAATGCACAGGGAGAATCTTCTCCGAGAAAAGAGTTCTCTGCTATATTTGTCTGCGTAACCACAGCAAGGAACTGTTTATACTGAGCAAAAAACAGGGTGAAAAAGAAAAAAAAATCACTACTGTGCACTGGAAAGTGCTGGCTGAAATACAAGAAAAACAAGGCCTTTTAGAGAATTAAAGCAATTTGACCTTTGAAAATTACACAGAAATGTTTAAAGTTTCTAAGGCACAGTGTATTTCTCCTGTAGTTGGTGGAAAATAATCTTGTGTCCTATCTCCAAAAACACAAGATGTATTTTCATTTATATATTTACAAAATTTTCCCAAGTCAAAGCAACTTCCCACTCTCTTCTTAGGAAAGAAAGGGAAAATCCCGACTCCATAGTTCAATTGTGAATGGTTTCCTTCAGAAAAAATTTGAACATAGATAGAATCATTTAGGTTGGAAAAGACCTCCAATATCATCAAGTACAATCACTAACCCAGCACTGCCATGTTGACCATTAAACTATGTGCCTAAGCATCAAGTCTACATGTTTTTTAAATACCTCCAGAGAGACTGACTCAACCTTGTGCAGCCTGTTCAATTTCCTCAAAAACTGCAGTCAAGAAAGCAACGCTACTAGTCCAGGTGACAGGATTTATAGGTCCAGGCCATCTCTGCACTTTTACTTTACATGATCAAACAAATCCCCGAATGAATCTCATTTTATAAACCCTCCCCCACTGCCTTGAATGCTCTTTTCTGCAGGCTGCAACTAAACAAAAACTTTTGTAGAACAAATCCCCTCATTCCTCAAACTGTCCAGAAAATTGGTATCTTGAAAATTCAAGATTCAGCACTGTTTACTCAACCATGTTTTTAACCAGATGTTGCCATTATTTACCTCAAACAATATTCTTCAGACACTGATCAGCACAGCGATTCTTTTAAATGAAAACAATGTTCCCTCCCCACCCCTCTTCAGGGACTAAAATGTACTCACATCAAGTAACATATGAATTCAATAAAAAATGTCCACACTAACAGTTGTTAACTAGTGTAGTGTAATATACTACTGAAGAGAGTTTAACCGAAAGAACTAGTCTGCTGTTTGATTAATATGCAGGGGAAAAAAGTATTCTACAGCTGACATAAAAATGCTTTGAACTGGTTTGCAAAATAAAGCCTACCTTTGTCAGAGGTTGACAAAATTTCACAAGCACGTAGTGAAAAAGACAGTTCCGTTCAACTTCATTTAGGCCAGTCTGTTTGACTTCTTTCTTGATGAAAAGTGAGCTCCCCTTTCAATGTTTAGAAAAGATAACTAGTCCTTGCTATATTTAAAAGCAAAATATCTTAGTCCGTAACACATTCTCATCTACTTATGAACTGCACTTGTATGATATCTCTTCCCACTGTGTGCGGTTTTTCTCAATATCTGTTCAGACAGCTCTTTCTATGCTCAGCAATTCATTTTTGAACACAACCATTCTTAAAAACACAAACCAGGAATTGTACCTGGTAATTATAATGAAAAATATATTCCTACAAACTTTGCTTCAAAAAGCCTTATTTCAAAAAGTGATAGTTCCAACAAGTTCATCAGCATTTCACTTTTGTTATACTTCAAAATGCTTCTTCTGGGACATTTATATCTGGCATCACTTACTTCTTACTAGTAGAACATAAAAATGACACTGAGGACAACTTATTTAATAAACAACTGCACTGGCATTTTGTTCCCAGTTACTTTCCTACTTATAAAAATTAAGGCTTTTTTTTAAAAAGCAGCTATGTCAGGAATAATTTTAAGGCCTATACCTACTAAAACACAAAGATTTGGTTTATTCTGGCCACAAATATGAAAACATTGCTGAATGAAGTACACAAATCACAGTTTTACATTCTGTGCCTGATATTCTGGTTACACATTACCAGTAATATTTTTTAAAGGCCAGCCACTGCTACCAGTCCATAAACTGAAACTTTTCTCCTTAGGCTTTAGTATGAAGTATTTTCCCATCATTTACTTAATGGAGAGAAGATCCACTTACAAAGAAATTCAACATCTGCAATCTAACATAAATGCACTGAAATGTCAAAAATGATTAAACCTTTATGATCTAACATATTGCTGAGCCAGCAAAATGAAAAACAGGTGGCTTCCACTACAGGTTCAGTCAGGTTATGCAGTGCTTTTCTCAACCTTAGCTTTCTCAAAGAAATATTTCACTGTAACTTTACCCTCAAGCATAATAATTCCCTTTTAAGCATAATAGGCTACACATCCTCTATTCTATGCAGATTACCAGTCCTGCCAGTTATGTGCTGCTTTCAGATGAAACGGCCTCATCAAGAGAAAACAGGCACGGGAAGCCAAATTCTGCATCTCAAGACATACTTCACAGACAGCATTACTGTGACACAAACCAAAGGTGAAGCTGGCAACAGCAAGATATTCAGTCATCCCTTCACTTGACCTCCCAAGTCCCCAGCAGTGTAGAGGAATGATCAGAATATCAGCCCTGTGGTCAGTGCTCTCCAGCTGTAAGCAGCTGGCATTAAGACCACCTTTTCTCATCTAACTGCACACCCAGCAGAGGTACTTCAGGTTCAGTAAACTATTCATATCAGTACAAAGAACAAAGCCAAGGAGACCTTTTGTTTTATTTTCCAGATTCTCTGACTATTACCTATTAGAGGATTCATAGAAAAGACCACCAAGTCTTAGCAATTGGTGGAAAGATTTCATATACATGTAGCAGATGCTGAAGTGCAAGTATCTGCCTCCTAATTTGTCCACCCAAAACAGTGTAGATCTCAACTACTTTGGCACACATTTGGCCACTTCCAGCATGGAAATTTGCTCTGCCTATACCTACCAATGCAAGACTCAGTCAATGCCCAGAGTTCAGCTAGGATTGTTATCTTCATGGAATTCACTACAGGTTTTCCAACTCTTTTATGGTGTGGTCAGGTCTTGGGGAAATCTCAGCTTGTTCACCAGAACACATTCCTTTCTGATAAGTCAAGCACAAAAGTACTAGATCTAGTACCTACTAGATGCCCCAAACAGCTGACATTCAGAGAAAGATCCTGAAGGAGAGAGAAAAGAACTTTTCTTTCTCTTCAAAGCTATCACTAGCATGGCTGTGCTGAAGGAAGTTTTATCAATTCCACTCAGCTCATACTGGAGCTGTAGAATAGAACACCACTTCAGGGAGGGCTGTCTGAGATTCATCATGAAGCACTAACATCATCACAAGCCTTCCTGGAGGAAAGCATTAAAGCACAGGATCTCGCTGCCAGATTTTCTCTTTCAAAATCTGTATTTCAAAATCTATATTTCTCCTACACAGGAGCATTAAAACTAAGTATAAAAATAATCCAAGTTCAAACTTGCTGGAAATGAACTTTTCCAAATGGCAGACTGATTTAGGGATTTTTTTAGCTTGAAGGAGTGCAAGAAATTTAGCGGTTTGAGATAGCATTTGCATACCATTAGTATGTGCAGGAACAGAACTTCTCAAAAAAACCCCGAACAAACCAAACCCAAAAAGTTAGCTGAAACAGTAATGTTTTCGGAAGTAATTATCAGATAAAATGAGTTTAAAATGTGATATAAGTTCTACACTCTGCTCATGTTTTTCAGATGAGATTTTCTGTAATGTCTAAGATTATAGGTGAATCCTTAATAGGAATCAGGAGCTATTTCATCACATACTACTAACCAGTAGTTTCATATATAGATACAATATTAATAATGACTTTTCAATCTTGATAATGGATTTGGTATTTGATTCATAAATACAGCTTTGTGTGGGAACTCTAATCAATTTAAGAGAATTGCATCAAATCACTAGCCTCCAAACAGCTCTCTTTTAAAAAAGTCCCCAAAATTAGTACTTTTTTATGATTATAGATATGTGTGTTGGTTTTATGAAAACGTGACAGAAACAGAAAAAATATTTTAGACACACTAAGTAACTGCTAAGCTGATAAAGGGATAAGAACAAAAAGATGGCATTTAAGGCATAAACCCCCTTATAAATTCAGTCTCACAGCCAAGGTAAAACTAGAGGCTTTAAACATATTAAATGCATGCAACTTTTTATGCTTATCATACTGGTATATGCATCCAAGTATGTAAAGATATGCTCATGTAATAATTCAACTTCTTTTTTTTTCCTGTCTCCAAACAGTGGTGGTGGTGTTTTAAGATATTCTTTGGTTTGGTTTGATTGTTTGGTTGGTTAGTTTTTATGCATCTGTAAGGAAAATGCAGTGAAGTGCTAAAAATAACTTGATTTCATGCCCTCCATCCATTAGGTTTATGCAGCACATTGCAGAGTACAAGGAATCATTTAACATAAGATAGAGATACCTGCAACTTGATTTCCAGAAGCAGGCACAAAGACAAGTTTTCATGCTGAAATCAAAGAGCATCCCAGATTCTGCATTTTCAAATGGACATCTTCTACCATATTTTCCGTCAATAATTTACTACAACCTTCATTTTTAAAGATACTTGAACATTTCCAATGCTTTACAAATGACTGAGAAAGCAATTGTAAAATAAGTTATTGCAGAAAAATTAAAATAAATCCCCAGACTAAAGCTGTTAATTTTTATTCTATAAATGTGCAGAGAAACTATTCCATTTATTACCATTCCTTTCCACGTTACTTTTCCCCTTAGCAAAAGGACCTAACACATGTTAAGCAGAGAGCGCTCCATATCCTGACATGTGCATTTTTGGGTTCCACTCCAGATATTTTATGCCCTGCTTAAGCCCTTGTACATGGACCTGGAGGAACGAGGATGGGCTACAGCAGGACTTCTGGTAAACAGGCAGATTTGAGAAAATCACTGCTATTGACAGCAGGGGAGCCCATCGTCCACCAAACAGCATACTTATTTCCAAGGCTGCATGCTGTTTCACTTCTACCTCTTCAGGAAAGGAGGGGGAAGAAAGAATATTGACTGCCAAGAAGGATACCTGGAAAATTTGCTGGGCTCATTACATACATCATAAGGAACGAAAGCTCCATTTAGCTTCAAGGGATTATTTTTTTCTAGTAAGGAGAATAAGACCAGCACTTCATCACTGAATTTACATAGAAATGTGAAAATAATCAAGCAGATAATCCCACTGCCAGGGAGCAGTGGGCCGACTGTGCAGCAGCACAGTATTATTTATAGTACAAATGGCTGGATAACCACTAAGTGCAGTACTTCAACAGTAATTCATAATCTTATCTATTATGGAAATACTTGACTGAAAGTTGGCTTTAGCAAGAACCTGCAGTGCTACGCACAGTGACAGCACCAAGTTATTCACATAAAAGTTTTAAACAGTGCAATCCCACTACTAATTTAAGAAATGGCTGGATAACAATAATTTAAACCTAATTTAATGTAAGTAATGAATGCTTTTGAATACTGAAAGGCAACCTATTCCACTGAACAAGCAAAATATCTGCTTAGTATGTGTCTTGTTCTTAAGAAGCAAAGGCAAGCAGCTACTCTATCAGCTCTTTTCTTCTAGCAAAGTCAGTCTCTTTCATTTTAGAAATGTGTGTGCTGCTACAGCAAAAATGGACCTTAAGTTTCCATTATAAACTGTAGTTCTAAGGTGTTTATAACTTCACTATAAAAATTCCCCTCCAGCAAGAAACTCAGCATTAAAGTTCTCAGTTTATAAATGATTGTAAAAATACTACTTTCATTATTATTTTTCCAGATAAAATTTCCAAGGTGTCTTACTGATTTAAGACTGATTTAAGTGTCATATCACTAAACTCCTATTTTTAACAAATGAAAACTTGACAGTTGATTACTCTAGCTTGAGTCTAGTGACATTTGCCAGTCTTTTAAATAAGGAAAGTTATTGTAACATAGAGCAAACAGCTATGATTAAGGGATATTTTCCACTGGCAAAATTAACCCTTCATAGTTCTGTCTTAAAAAAATCCAAAACCAATAGCACCTTTCCCTTTTCTTTCAAATTAGGCAGTACAGTTTTTGCTTGCTGTGCATTTTTTCCCCTATGCTTTAAAGTAATCCACGGAATATGCCTCAAAATCTCAGCCACATCATCACCGACACCAACAATACTCCATGACAATCACAGTTTATGGGCACAATGCTTCAAACACTCAGGTGTAATTAACTTCATGTGCATGAGTTCCTCAACAGAAAGAAGTAACCTACTCTTGCTCACTAGTGTATGCATTTGGCCCTCTTAAATGTGCCTTTCACAATGACATTAAAGGGCTTAATAAATGAATTGCAAAAAAACCTGTAGAATTTTGCAGTGATAGTACAGTTACTGCTTTTTCAAACTAGCTCAAAACATAATATTATATAGACTTTAGACCAATTTCTGTTAAAAGCTGCTTATTCTCAGCAGAATCTAACTAAGTCATTAATTTGTAAAAAACTTCAGCCAGCCCAGCCTGAAAATAAAATAAACAACTTATTATTGGAAATTTAATGCTCTTTACTACTCTGGCATTTTCAAACACAGACATCTCAGCTCCAACAATATGCTGCAGTTTCTGTGCACCACTGACTTTGGCCTGGAAAGCTGCTGCAGCACCAACTTCCAGATGGATACATACTTGTAAGTCCCAGAAAGCTGGGAACCAGGCACACTCAGCACCTCTGCAAATAAAACACCTCCCAGCCAGAGTGCACACATTGTAGAGACCTAAGCAAAGCAGGCACTGTACACCAAAATATGTTTCTCTTCATGGTTATTTCACCACTGATTGTTATGAGGGCTAACTGCTGCCCACAATCAGCTTAGCTATGAATCAGTGTATCTGTCTCCATTTTGTCAATTATCTCTGCATAAATTCCAGAAAGATCCACTTTAAAGAAGGAAAAGCATGTTCAACTGTCACAGATTTCACCATTAAAACAAAATTTACCCTGAAAAAAAATCCATACGGGCATAGCAGCTGATTGCATGAGTATTAGAAATATTTTTCCGCTGTAACATTTTCCTAAAGAAGTCTGTGTTTCATATACTCCTAAAGCCACAGAACAGATACCAGCTGTGCTGTAAATGCCCAGTGCAGCACTGACAGGTAAAGCACTCTCAGCTGAGTTTTAATATTGTGATTGAACTCTGCAACAGACCGTGGCGTTCTTTCATGAACACACCTGAAACAAGTGATTAATGATAAATTCAACTTCTTATCAATTTCTAATTGCAAATGGACAATAGAAGCAAGAAGGTGACATGAAAGACATTTTTCACTGATACTCAAAATGAGTGCTGTAACCTGTAACAGCTGAGTTACTTCAAGAATTGGTAAAGCATGTGACAAAAGAAATGCACTGTTACTCTAAAAAGGCCAAAAGATGAGAGCATACTTACTGCAAATGCAATTTCAGTTCCACTCTGTTAGCAAGAGCACAAAGTCCTTTAACCCGATTACTGCTGTGCTGTGGTGCCTCTAATATTTGTCTTCTCTCAGACTAAATACACAAGCTCTTCTTCTTAATCTAAATCCAATCACAAACCAGTCTTGGATATGCTCCACCCTTCCAATTACGTCTTGCTCTCAGTGATCATATTCCACTTCTTTCCTTCCCTACTCCCTTTGCATAGTGTAGCCGTTTTTATTCAATGCTCTTCTGGGAATATTATCTTTCATCTAATAATCGCATTAATTAAAATTTTTAATTCTGGCATTGAACAACACAAAACTAGTTTTGACAAATCTTACAGTTCCAGGGGCAATAACAATATAAAAATAAACCACTTTTTCATCTGCCTCCAAACATATTTGCATTTTTAAAAGGCAAAACCAAAAGAAGAAATGTTACCCCCTTGCTTTCTATAACAAGATGAGTGTGTCCATTTGCAGAAGGACTCTTAATTTCATGTGCTAGTGCACTGACTTCCAGAAAGCATAGTCAATAAACACATCCCTTTACTTTAATATAAGCTGAAAATACAAGTGCACCAAGGTTTGCCAAGGAGAGCACATATTTCACTGTCTTCGAAATAACAGCATTCTTTTTTATTGTAAATAAGATTTTAATGCAAATAAAAGCAATGAAAGGAAATAGTCTATTGCAACTGTAGTTTCTGCTAATTATGAATGTTATGTAGTTTGCATGCTTACAGTAAATGGCAAGTGCTGGTCTCTGTGATTTCACAACAAGTCCAGCTCATAGGCAGTCTGGCTGGAAGAAACAAATGCAGCAATGGTATTTTAGCAGGTTTGTATCATTAATAAAGCCAGTATAAGTAAGTAGCCTTTCCAGTACATACTGCCTTTCTGTATTACCCTTTGTAGCAAAAAAATAGTTTGCCCCAATAGAAACATAGTGTTTATGGTACTGATTAGTTTTGAATGTATCTGCATGGAGCAAAATAGGGATCTGAACCTTTCTGAGATGTGTCTCAAGGGGAAGAACAGGAAGGTGACAAAGACATGTTGTGATACTAACAGAAAACAATTTTTTTCACAAAGCTGCCTAAGTTCCATACAGTGCTCAGGACTGTTTTTCTATGGAAAACTTGTTTTCCCTTTTTTCAGTCCCCTTGGGATCTTTGACCATACAGTTTGAACTGACTTGAAAAGTAAAGCAGGGGCAGAGGAGGGAGGGGCAGGGGAAAGGGGTGGTGGTGCAGCAGGACACAGACAAAGACCCAAACTGTCATGACTGGCGTTTTCAGCATTTACATGGCTAAATTTGTAATGCCAGGCCAATTAGAGCTTATTGGCCTGAACACTGAAAATTACTGATTTATGCTTAGCAACCTTGCAAATGACAACCCTTGCTGCTCACAGTAAGGAAACCAATTTATGGGCCTCTCAATGTATACAATACCACCGTTTATATATTTATTTTTTTAAGCTCAGGTTTCCAGTTCCATTAATAAGTGCTCCCTCTGTAGACCCATGATACCGTGGTAATACACACATGCACTGTGATATCACAGCACAGCTCTAAAGTGCAGCAGCAGACAGCAAGACAGATTAGTTTAATCTAGATTTTGGGCATGAAAAATCGCAAAGGATAGAATGGAAGCTGGCGAGTCATGCTGTTGAGACCTCAAAATCACGGGAAAACATACTTCTAGGTGTTGTTTGTTGAATGCCTCTCCCCCTTTCCATTTATACCCGCTACTGTTGAAATCAAACATTGTCTGTATTTTAAAGAATGCATTGTAGGTTATTCATAAGAGAAAAATGTGAGTTCCATTACACGAACATACTTTTCTTTTGTCTAAAGAAATGTTTTTTTATTATTATTTATTTATTATAGACATTGGGTTGCTTGGTTGTGTTCTGGTGATTGGATTTTCCTCTGTTTTTGGAATGTTTACTTAATGTTTGACATCTCACTGTTTCCTCCAGATAGTCAGTTCCTCCAGTTGGTTTTTGTTTTGTTTTGTTTTTAAATTACTCACACAGCAATAGGGAAGATTAAAAAAACCCAACCCAGTAATGATTTTTTTTAAACCCTCTCCAGGAAACTGGGTTGTAAAACCACAAAATCTGGCAGGGCGTCAAAGCAGGGGAGAACCTTAAATATTTTTATATAACGCTCAGGTTTAAAAAAAAAGGAAAATGAATAGACATGCCCAGCTGAAAGCCAGGATTTTTAGAGGGAGTGGGTAGGAACAAAGACTTGTGCTACAAAACTTAGGAAGAAAACTGCAGCTGTGAAGAGGCTGTGTGCGCACCAGGCCGCCTCCCCCAGCAGAGAGCGGACACCACGCGTGCCGGCGGCGCCTCATGTGCAGAAAATACCTATAACTTGGTTCTCAAAAATCAGTTCTGAGCTCCTTCTGTGCAACTCTCCTGAGCTCTGCCTAAAGGCTTTCAGGGGTGTTGTCTATGTAAGAGAGACAAACAAACACCCCTGGAAATTGGGAATCACTACAATTACATTTTTGTTATTTGTAGTTGAAACAACTGAATTCAGTTTTAATTCAAAGCTGTAATACAGGGTAATGCACAGTTCAAGGCAGAACATGATGCTACCTAACACCTACATAATGATTTTGTCAAACTATATTTTGCTGTTATTAATTTTCTACTTTAATTTATAAACTTTAATTAAAAAAAAAAAAGCTGTCTACAAATAAAAGTAAAATTTTGGTTATTACTGTGAAACAGCCCCATATGTCTACTTCCCAGACAAAAACATTCAGTAGTCCACAATTATCTTATATTTGAACAATGCTCAAAGGTGTGTTTAAAATACCATATTACAAAATGCAGAGAGAAATACTCTTCACTGAAATGCATTTACTACTCAATAAAAAGTAAGAAGAAAAACAATATTAGAAAGAAAGTCAAGCATGGAGACTACAGACTCAAATCAGATCTCTGCATTTTTCTACATCAACTGTGATGCTAATCTTCCAGCTATATTAGCTTACACATACAATTTCATAATTAAATTATATAATGTGACACTTCAAAAAACACATTAGGTAAACATCACAGACACTTTAATTCAGCATAAGAGAGCTTGGCCATGTATTTAAAATTAGTTGTTGTTCCTAATACACTGCTACTTCGGAAAAAATGCTACAGTGAATCTAACTATAAATCAAATTTCCCCAATTATACAAATCAACAAATACACAGAAAAACTCCTATGCAGCACATTTTAAAATATAGGTTTTATTACTCCTTGAATGGAGTAATAAGAGAAATTACTGTTCAGATGTATAAAAAGTACTTTTTTTTTGTACATTCGCAGCTTCATCACAACTTGCAAACAAACTGTGTTTTGCAGAGCAAACTAGCAGGAGCCAATGTAAAATGCTAATATAATTTTGCACTATTTTTCTGACAGGTGTGCATCTAATGCTATGCTATTACTGGGAAAACTGTAAATCCGTACAAACACTTTAAGAACAGGCAATGTAACATTTTAAACAAAATCTATTGAATGGATACTTGCAACAGCTGATGAATTCTGACAACAAATCTGACTAAACTGACTTCAGGCTAAAACTTCAGAAGAGAACATCAGAGAACCGTCTTGTAACAACAAAGTTAAAGGAAAAGAAATAATAAAAAATAGGTGACTAGTTACTTCTGACAATACTAACATCAAAAAAGTTTTTGTTGTGAACGTTAATAGTGACTTTATTTTTTGTTACACTGCATGGACTATCGAAACCAGACTTGTTCTAGAAGTTTTTAGAAACTAGGGAATCTGAGCTTTAACTGCCTTGCTTTGTGCTAGATTTATACGTTAAGCATTTCAGACGTAACAAACTCGATTTTAGCAGCAAAACTTGTTGGGACAAAATTCCCACAGATTTCAGTGAAACTCATCTGCAAGGATTGTAGGGTGGAGCACACAACACCTTCTGAATAATCATTTTAAAATACACACACGGTGATAATTTAAATTTATTTTGACATTTTATATTCTTTGGTTAACTTTAAACTTTCAGTGCAATGCTGAAACATGAAGACACTAAAGAGTGTAATATAACACATAGTGCTGCAGGGAACAGACTTGCTCAAATTTGGTAGAGGTTGAAGTCAACACATTACACACTTCCAAACTCCTTGTTCATGGCTTTTATTATTGATGACATATGCATACCGTGTCAATTCCTATTTGGCAATACCAAGTATATTGGTATGGATTAAACTAATTTTATATATAGGTATAAAAAGGTTTCAAAATAATATAATGTGCAGAGCAGCACAAAATTATGTAACCTACATGCCAATAAAGTGATGAAATTCAGGAGTTATATTTTCCAACTGTAACACAAAAGGTTTTTAGAAACCAGCAGGAAGCTGCTATGGAATCTAAACCAAGAAAGCACGTAACCAGTGCATAAGAAGCATGTATTATCAAAACATTTTCTGGCATATGTTTTGATCACTGGAGATCTGCAAAAAAAAAACTTGTTCTTGTAAATTGACTTTAGATGTCTCTAAATGCTTTAGAGAAATTATTTGTGGCCATGAAGGTAAATAGACAAATGCTAAGCCTTGGCTTCAGCAACTGGAAACAGCAAATTTGTATGAGGAAACTGTGAAAATAAGAACTTTGAAAGGCTTAAATACTACATCTCAGCTCTACCCAAAATTTGTACATTTGTTGAGACAAAATTACAATAATGCATGTAATACATGTAATGTTAATAATTTGTCACATGAAGAAACTTAGAGGTTTTTATATATACACACACTTTGAGGCCAGTCCTGACACATTTACATAGCCATATCTCCAATATTTTTGCTCATACAGCAGTAGAAAAATGGCATCTTCTCCATCTCCTTATTCCTCATTGGAATTAGGAGCAAATTCAGACAGACAGATGAGCCCCCTGTAAGCTGTGTCAATCTTGGCTCCTGAGTTAAAGGAAATACGTTCACAGTGTCTATTCTATGTACTTCCAGCTTTGTAAAAGGATAAATGTACTTTTGGCATATAATCTTGTATGCAGAAAAAGGTTTACCAAATAGGAGAGAGAGGCTTGACTATTTATAGCTTCTTTTGAAGAAAGTCAACACCAAAACCAAACCAACTAACAAAACAAAAAGATAGCCAGGTGAAATTAGCTTAGTTGCATTGGCTCAGCCCCTACTGGAAAAGCCATCCATATGGCAAAAGCTGCACTCACAACTATCAACATTTAAAGGCATGGGATTGAATGAGTGTGGAAATTGAATTACACCCTCCCCCCCTGTAGGTGATCCTTGTGGATGAGTGTACTCGAGTGTGTTAGAAGTTGGCACCACTCCTGTCCATGATGCATCTGTTCCCTGGACACAATCCTTCAGATTGCAGCTTTCTCAGGATGACGCTATTCAAGGAGATAGATACCATTTTTTAAAAAAATCTCTTTGAAGCAGCAATTTAAGATAAACATCTGTTTGCAACAGACATTTGCAATAGGAGCTCTCATTGCAGGCTCCTACTAATCTGATTTGTGCATGATTTTGTTTCCACTCAGGAAGCTTAAATTAATTTAGCTGTTCCTGAGCAGTGTTCCTACAGAAAGATGAAGTATCCAGTAGCTCATAAGCACAATTCCTAGCTCCACAGCCACATCTGCTACATTTAGGGTATGCTGAAAATTTGTTTGCCTTAGCTTAGGATTTACACAAGGAATTTGTACTATTACACTGTTATCCAATTACATTCAGTTTTTAGACTTGTCTAGATTGCCTAGAGACTGAAAAGGGGAAGAATTCAGATCCTCGTGCATGTCATGTGTGCCAAATTACCATCTGTGGGAAAATATCTGGTGTGTTCCCCACACTGATGAGACTCTCCCATTAATGCACCCCAACACTGAGAAGTCTGATGTGTTTTCCCACTATTGTCTGCTTTCAAGTTCTACATTTAATAGCAGTGACAATAAATATACTAATAATTAATACATGATTATTGCTATTATGAGTCTATCAACTTTCAGTCCAGGACTACTTTTAATTTTAAAAGTAGTAGTTGGTAATTCCTCTTGTGCACAGAAGACTTCATTTTGTGAGTAACAATAGGCAGGACAGAAACTGTGATCAAAAGTGTCAAAATAGGTAATCTACGAAGCACAAACTGAAGTCTCACAATGTTTTTCAGAGACTTTCAAAACAGTTTTTGAATAAAGGCACTTCTTCCCTTCAGGTCTTCCATAATTACATGGAGGACACCTTTAAGACAACTCGAAAATCAAGACACATGACTCTCTTAAATTTCCTATTTCTAGGACTTCCACTATTCCTTTCAAAATGGAAGGTAAATACTGACATCCAAATTTAAACAATGAATTAAGATAGTCAAAATCACTGATGGAGGGATGTCTCATTAGATTAATAACTCAGTTCAGAGGGTCAAGTCTGTTCCTTTTTACATGCCACTTCTGTTACACACATGAGGGCACATATCATAAGATAACCCACAAACAAACAATCTACTGGCAGGATGCAAAGAGATGCTTTGTTCTTATGCAAAAATTCATGGCATGGCTAGTGCACTGGTAGCACTCTCTTTTCAAGAAAAAAATACTAGATGTTTCCATCACTTTGAGAAAAACAGCCATGGGGAATGCCCAAGTACCCCCACCATAATTATCATCTAGAGTTTAATTGCTTGCTGTTTCTAGACATCAAAGTTCTCCTGGCTGGTGTTTCACTTAAACTCACAAATTGCTATCTGTGGATGGCAAATGAGGCCACCACACACACACACACTCCTGACCCCCACTCCCTACTCTCATGTTCTTCACAGCTCTCTCTTTAAAACAAAAATTTAACACACAGCTCAGGAAATACTGTTAAGATGAAACTGGCTGCACTCCTAGAAATAAAAAATTAAAGTTTCAGTAGAAACTGGCATCTCCCTGTAAATTACACTTTAACCCCCCAAAACAAACAAGAAAAGATACTATTACCTAATGTCTGAAAATTCAGAGAATATATTCATTCATGGAAAATAGTTCTGCAAGTGGCAAGAATTAAAATTACCTCCTCTGCTTATAACACAGTAATCAAGATATCCAGGTATCTTTTTAACCTATGCCTTCCTGAAAATAGTTCATTTTTCCTTTTATCAAGGAAAGAGAACATTGTCTCGGTGCAGGTAATACTACTAACAGAAAAACATGTTCAACAAGACAGAACTGGACACTCTGTTTTCACAGAGGCATGCTATAGCAGTTCCCAGTGTGAACCCGAAGAGTTCCTAATTTCCAATTAACACAGCTAGGTAAATTTGTTCAACTAGGTAAAAACATCATATCCTGTGTGCTCTTAACTGTGTTTTCAGAGAAATAACTTTACTTGCAAGCAAGAGATCCAGAATTCATTCACTTCAAATCTCAGTGAGTCATTTAATCCCATGACAATCACATCATCTTTCAGATAATGCATGTGGCCATGACTGTAACTGCAGTGTTTGTGGCCAGACCAAAACACAGAGACGATCAAAGGAACTATATAAGTGTGGCCCCACCAGGACAACTTTACATGCTGTGCCTGTAAAGATAGCCTACTGCTTCCATAGCTATGGCTTTTTGTCCATGTCAAGTTGTATCAGGCATTGTAACACCTGAAGTTAACAGACGTTTCCTTCTCAGAAAAATAAACCACAATAATCCCAACATCTGCTCAAAGGAAACTACTATTCTGTTGCTTTATGTCACAGTAAAACTATTTTATTTCTAAGACAACAAGGAGCCACAGAAACCTTCTGCGCAATGGAAACATACAGTCAGATCCTTTTCTTGCACTGCATTACTCTGGTGAAGTGAATGAAGGGTTTCTGCTCTTGGGAGCCTGTTTAGAAGAGAGCTGGCACAGACACGCACAACCTGCCCACAATCCATCTTCCTCCAAGAAGCACAATCTGGGCGCAGTATTGACAGTCTGGGCAAAGCCTTAGTCCTAATTTAAAGTTTAAAACTAAATCTGGACCCTAGTGGAAATTAAAACCTCTCTACTCTGGCTTAGCTTGATCTGATGTTTTTGTGGTTTAACAAATCAGTAATGCATTAAGCCCATTAAGACACAAGTTTGCTTGTAAGTAAATAGATGCAAGTGTAGGAAGCACAGGCACTCTAACTAGTTGAAGATGTCCCTTCCACAGCAGAAGGGTGTACTAGATGACATTTAAAAATCTCTTCCAACCGAAACCATTTGATGATTTTTCAAAGTACCACGAATCTTACTTGGCACTGTGTTTTAACTCCAGCCTCAGTACTATAGCCCACTGACTACCACATTCTAGCTCCCTTTGTTGCAGCAGAATATTCAGCAGAAATAGAAAGCACAATTACAGTTAGGCCACATTAACTTGCTGAAATTAGGCCCAAAAGCATCTCTTTTTGGATTACTTCAATTCTGGTATGAGTCAGCAACCAGATAAGTAGGTATTAATTTAGCAATCAAATCACTCAGAATACTTGAAACCAAGTCCTTGTTTTCTGTTAGTTCAGGCTCAGATGCCCTTCCTGTTACTTCTGAGCTGTATATGTGAGCTATGATTGCACAGAACACAAAATCAGAGTAGGTTCTTTAGCTGCCACTATTCCTCTCTAAAGTCCTTTTATCCCACTGTTGAACAGGACTCTGCATTATCTCTGTGTAAAGATAACCAAACATAAGCTACATTTATAAGTTCATTCAAATAATAGATTTATATAAATTTAAGAGATTGGAACGGACTTTAAAGACCATCTAATCCTCAACGCCTTGTGCGATGGGCAGAGACACCTCTCACTAGACCAGGGCTGGTCAGAGCTCCATCCAACCTGGCCTTAAACACTGCCAGGGCTGGGGCATCCACATCTTTCCTGGGCAACCTGTTCCTGTGTCTCATCACCCTCACAGCAAGATTTTCTTCCTACTGTCTAACCTCATTTTCCCCTCTTCCAATTTGTATTCATTACTCCTTGTCTTATAATTTTACATCTCTCAAATACAAATCATTTATGCTACATTACACAACTATGCCCTCAGAACACCCCATATTTAGCAAACAGGGTTATTTAAGGGATTGTAGATTCAGAAATGCATTGATACATCCAAATACGATCAACAGTAGTCAAAGGCACAGAAATGTTACTTTCTACAGGGGTGTTAGGGTGAGGGAAAAAACACAAACCTGAAACACCTAACAGTTTTAACCTGGAATCTAAAAAGTATAACCATAGTGTTCTCATATTTTGCAGCACAGCGAGTATATTCTGTGTGGTATTACTTCTAATGAAATACTATTATATTGAAACCAGTGATACTTGTTTCTATCTATGAAATAGAAGTCTGCTCCTCAGCTCAACAGTCTCATAATGATTGAGAAAAACTCTTTCAGGAATGTCCACACCTCAGAGTCTGAAGAGGCCGCAGCCTTTATATTTTATGTGATGACAATACCGCAAGACTTTAAAAAAAAAATTTAAAAATACAAGCAAATCAGGAGCTAAAGAAGATACTTTAAAATATTCAGTAATGCTCTTCCATGATTTGATTTATTTTCAGGTTGACTGTCATGGTGCTCAAAGGCTTAGGGAGAAGCTTGAAAGAGAAAACAAGAAACAAAGAGATTTTAAGCAAGCCCCCTGAAGGCAAATTTGCCTCTCCTTTTCTTTTCCTTAACTAAACCCTGGCTGCAAACTAGAAACATAATTTTTAATACCTCCTGAAAGTAGCCAGAAATAAATTTAGCTTCATGTTTACATGGTGGGAAGAGAGGAAAAGCAATACTGTGAGTTAAGACTAAGACTGCAAATAAAACTTTGAAGCTATGGAAACTTTAAAATTCTGACTAAATCGAGTTTGGCCATTCAGTTGCTAATAGCAACTACTATTTGTTTGAATCAGCAGTAAAAAAGCAGGGGTCTGGCCCATTGCAATTGTCACTTTCACAAAAAATAATGAGGAGGTTACTTATATTTTCATACTGACCAGTCTAAATATGTCTAAAAGAACAATAACATTCACTTGATGCTGCAGACATCTCGTGATGGGGCAACTTTCCTTATCATGAGGCTAACACAAATGCAATTGCTCCTCCCAGTTATGTTGCCATCTCTCAGTGAGAACCACACAACCAGCACTGGATCATCAAGCTCTTGAGGTTCTGGATGGGCACAAGGACCAACTCCACTGCAGCATCTGCTGTAAATGCTGTCTCCTTGCCTTCCTGAAATAGCCTTATGAGATGGTGGAGCTTGTGTCCCCTGTAACAGCTGGGTCCATGTGAAAATTAGTTTCTTCGAATGAGACTGAAATGCAGCACCAATTTTGTTTTGATTTGTGATTCACTATGTATGTAAAGGATTAAGAATTTAGGGAAAACACAAGTGTATTTGAAAATATTTAAAAGTATTCACGTCTTCACTAAGAAGTAAAGTAGTATTTTGAAAGCTGGTAAATACAGCCCTGTCCTTTTTGTTCCTAGAATAGAATGACTGTATTCAAAGTTATCATACTCAACTGTCTAGGAAAGTTGAAGGCCTCCCCTGACTACAGCAAAAGACTGCTTAGACATGATGACTTAAATAAGACAGAACCAAAATCAGCAAGTTCTAAGTTTATACCAATTTCAGGTTTTGAAAATAGAAAAAGAAGATTCATGTATAAAGCAAACCATATTCTCCTCTCGTGCCACTCCAAAGGGACACAGCAACAAAACCAATAAGAAACAAGTCTGTTTTAGTCAACAACAGTGCCTAATCTGAGCACTATATTGCATTTAAAAACCAGTAAGTTTTGATACATAATGCAGTCAAGTATCCATAAAACTCATACAACAAAGCCCATTCAAGAACGCAAGAAAATGGTAATGTCTAGTGTCAACTTGGAATCTACTAACCACTGCAGATGCAAAAGGCTCCACTGTCAACTCTCTTGGGCACCACTCTTTTAATGGGGTAGAATCCCAACACCCTGCATATCATCAAAATCAAACCCCTTTTCTCAAGCAGAAAATAATTTTAGAGAAGTTCTATTTATCTGCCACTACCTTAGCACTGGCATAGTCACAGTAAAATATTTCACAGTGTCAATGGAAGACAGGAGAAAACAAGTTAGGCTTCTGTCCTCAGGTTCTAGGATGACAATATTCAGATGAAAAAAAAAAACAACCCTCCAATATAAAGAAAGACCCGGAGAGATTGGGAAAACCCTGGTGGCTTCTGTCAGCTCAAGTAACATTGAAAAAAAAAAAAAACAAAACAAAACACCTGTCTTTTTTTTGTGTTGTTGTTGTTGTTGCTGGTTGGAGTTTTATGGCTTTTGGTTTTTGACAGAGTGCAAGGAGACCAAAACCAAACTGAGGGGGATCCTACATTTGTATCAAGAAGAGCTTTAAAGTATGGAATAAAATTGAAGTTATTTCCCAAAGTAATTGCTGATACTAGGGTCATTGGCATAAAACTGCATTTTGCGTCAGTAACTTAGAAAGGAACAAAGAAATAATTTAAGAATGATCTTCATGCTTTTTCATCAGAATTATCAGAGCTAGAGTATGAAACACCGCTTAACAGTAAAGCTCTGGACAGGAGTTTCCCAGTGATTAAATTCTAACAGATCAGTATTCAAAGGACATTTTCCACACTCTCTTTCACAGACATCTCTATGCAAGATGAGGTTTGAAACAATACACACTAGCTGAACCATAACAAGTACACATGGGGAAAGAAAAAGCCATAAAATAACACAGGTAATACTGTTCAGCCTGTGGGGCAAAGAACACAAGCCATTAAAACACAGTGACTATCTCACATGAACAACTAAACCATAAAAACCTTAGGCATTTTAAAAATTCTAGGACCACACTTGTGAAGTGATCAGTAACAAAACTACAAAATTGTTTTCCTTTTACCTTCATACAATACTATCACATGAAAAAAGGCCACGGATCATTCATCTACAACTAAGACGCATTCCTGGATGGCATCACTACTCACTGATTCCCTGTGCCACAGAAGATCTGTTATGTATTGTCATAGCAGAAAGTATACACCTAAAAAGGGGAAATTGAAACAGCCAGTTGAACATCCTTTGATCAGCCTGAACTCACTGCTTCGGCACAGATCCTTCGACCAAAGTGCTCTGACATTAACGCAAGAAGTGCACTATTACAGCTACTTCAACATTTGCATGCCTTTTTAAAGATCATTTGCTGCCTTTTTAAATTATTTTTTTTAAGTTAAAATAAAAGTGAAAAGATATCTCAAAGCCAGAAAATATTGAATATTGCTCTCTTAGTACATTTTCTGTTAAGAGGACAAAGCCTTTCTCCCAGAATTTAACTTAGATGTAGTATTTCCTTCTGGTTTCCCTCACCTTAAAGAAACCAGCTAAGAATACAAATAGGGACAATGGTGATAGATACAATGCTGCTGCCACCAAACCTCACCTAAGCACAGAGGAAACAGAGTTTACCAAATATTCTGCCTGGGAAATCCTAAGGTTGCATCGTACACCTCTCAGGAGAACACACCCCAAAGGAGCAGGCAGGTGCAGACCCTGGACACCCCTCCTGTGAAAACCACTGCTTCACTTCAGTTCAGGCATTCACTGAGGCCACAGGAAAGCAGTTGCCTTATCCTGTCCTAGGCCCCAGAATTGAAGTATAATTTTTTCCTGAATTTTTCCACTCATTCTAATTTCCCTACCCACTCACCCCAGTAAGCTCTCTCTAAAATCAAAGTCCCAAAACAAAGTATTCAACAGAAGTTTTGACATTTTCCCCAGAGCTTTCTGCTCTGAGCCTTACTACTTAAAACATATGCTAACTATTCTTGAGCACAGTAGCACCATACTTTGAGGGGTAATCTTAATCCCTCCCACAGTACAAACTGCATACAGTTTTATTTATGTCCCAATTTGCAGGATGGGCATGAGCTGACACAGATTTCACACGTGCCACAGCAATGCCATTCTGCTGTGTACATGGCAAGTTCCACCACCGAGATCGCTGGCTACTGATTGCAGTTGAAGAGAGGTCTGAAGTTTTTTCTGCTGAACATCAAAGTTCCTGACATCTTGCAACTAGACAATGAAGTTGTAGTAGACAACTGAAACACTGCTTTAGGGTAAAACAAAGACTTGTTGTCTAAATGCATCAGTTAATGTCCAGACCACAGCACAAACAGACTTTTTAGGCATATTCTGGATATTTATACAAAACAAATAAAGAGTTAGCTTAGATGCCAAAAAAGCTGCCAGGGAAGCCAAAGAATTGTGAATGGAACTAAAATTAACAATGACTGTTCTTTACAGGAGGGATAAAGGGATAATGACAAGGCCATGCAACTTCTAAGCAACACACTTCATTTCAAGAAAGTACATGCCTGAGCTTAAGAGCTGGTGTGAACATTGAGTATATTTAAATACTTACTTTTCTTCTTGGAAGTGCTCATGTATTAAAATGTGCAGGGCTGTACTTTATTTCCACCTAACCCCCAAATCCTCTCCAGGGCTAAATTCAATCTTACTTGGAAAATGGATACAGCAGATACTTTTTAAAACAAGGCCTATAAATAAATCAATGGATATCTGCATTTTCTGCCTTTTTTTCCCTTCTTAGGAAACCACTGTTTCACAAGGAAAAAATTTAAGATTGAATACAGAGTATGGAGCTCCTCTATAGGTTCAGCTGAACATTGCCTTCAGCTCCCCCCAACTGAAGAATTAAGAACAGATTCTCAGTAAGTGAAAAACTTTGGATTACTTGAACGCAAAAGGAAACATTGACACCACTGCTATTGCTGTCAGGCTAAGCTGTTTCCCAGTGTACACTCGCAATACTGGCTATAAATCTGGAATCAATCCAAAACCAACATGCTTAGGATGTAGTGAAATAGGTGTACTGCACAAGGGTATGTTGTGGAATGTCTTAATGGAGACTGTAAAATTTCTTTCTTTGCTGCTGAAACTTCAGAAATTAAGAAAGGACTATATCAACATCTCCTATCCTAAAGCTTTTTATATTTTGAAATAGTGTCATTGTAATATTCAAAAGCAATTCACACAAGACAGTCTTCCACATTAGATGTTAACTTTGAAGAAAACACATTCTTCATGTCTGATTAATACAAATTATAAGATGTGCATTGCAAAGCAGAGTGAGGAAAGGCATATACTTCCCAACAGCAAATACATTGGCATCGTCTCACTTCTAAAACGACAAACTAATATCCAAACACAGTATTTTACAACACCAAATAAAAAGTTACTTGTTACTTGGCATTTACCTAATGGCTCTCTCCACTAGATAGTTCAGGCTTCTCTCACAACCCCCACCAGGGATCCAACGAATCTTCAGACAAAATCGCTTGAACACATTCAACAGGAACTGAGTAAGTATTTTAAAATTTAGGTTCAAGATTGATTTTCTTCTATGTATTTTAGAAGGCTATTACTTTTAGAGGCTATTACAGATTACTTCTTGTGATATGGAAAATACTGCCAAACTACACAGTCAAAGCTGAAAATCTTGCAGTGCAGGGTGCATCACACCACCATGTACAATAGCTCTTACAACAGATGCAGCTACTTCATAAAACAGCACCAGGCATTACCAAGATTCTTCTGTGCTCCTGCAGAAGCACTCTCTCCTCTCATTTGCAAGAAAGGGAATCATCTGTGACCTCTTTCTTTCCTCCACTGACTTTAGAAATCACAGCCTAGTCTTTGAAGGACATACCTTCATCAGCTAGAAGACAGCTGATTTGCACACAGGGTGTAAAATAAAACAACAAAGACCACCATGATTGCACAATTTCTTGGCCCGCAAAGCAATAAAGCATTTTGCACTCAGAATATGCCAGCTGACATCACTACAGGGTGCTTCTGTGATGAATGCAAGGATTGATTTAAAGCAGCCATTCTTCATATCCTATGTGCGTATTACAAGGGAGAAGAATATGAGGAGAAAGAGGCAAAAAGACAAAAAAAGTAATAAACAGAGCAAAAGAAAAAGGCCAGCAGAAACAAACAGAGGGACAGATCATGACTGCAAACCCCAAATCTTTGGCACGTTTCCCATGCCTATCAGATCCCCAGAGAATGAAAGGATTGGAGAAGAGACATAACACCTCCTTTCTGATGCTCCTTTCTCCCTTGCTCTAAGGAGGTTATTAGTTCATATCATGGAAGACAACAGTGAGGACTGGGGAGGGCTAATCAGACTACTTATTTCTCCAAGTTCTGTAAAGAAACTCACAAGGACAATTCATGCTCATGAAAGAATAGTTTGTGAGGTCTGACAATGCTGAAAGTTTCCTGACATGGAAAACACCACCATGGAAAAATTACCCAGGAGGCAGGTAACAGAACGAATTCAGCTTACTTAAATGGCCACTGATCTAGTCTTGCTGACAGCTGCAACACCCACGATAGCCAGAGATGGGCCTCTTGAAGGTGAAAACCTTCAAAGTTATGATGCATGTAGATACATACCACCCATATGCATATATGTAACTTGCAGCAAAACACATAGGGAAATACAGTATTATACTGTACTTAGAGAAAATACTTAGAGAAAAACAGTATTTTCTTCTTGATCTATAAGATGCCAAAGAAAGGCATGAATCAGCACCAGAAAAATCTCGGATCAGAGTTAATGCAATTACCAACCATGAGAATTAAGATTTTTCTGTCTTTTAAGGCTGTGTGCACAATGTCAAACACAAGCTGCTTCACATGCCACTTTACTTTCAGGTGGAACAAGAGAAATCATCACAACTTGCTCTGCCCACACAGATAATGCAAGACCTCTACATTGCTGCTATTATGGGATGTCAGTTGTTTTACACAAAGTCCCTAAGAATATTGTCTTGGCTCCGTCTCTTCTTTTTCATCATATGCCAAAGTCCATGGCAGGGAAAGAGAGACTCGTAAAATTTAGTAAGATTAATATAGAAACATTCCTGTCTGATCAGGCTTCTCCCAAAGAGGAAATTAAGTAAAGTACACACTTGTAACAGTGTTTTTTAGCTATACATCAGCAAACTAGGTGAATCAAGAATAAATTGAAAAATAAATTTTTTCTGCTTACTTTTAGGCAAGTTAAAAAAAATGGTTCTTCATTACCAAAGTATAATTCATCTTATCTAATGATGCACAGACAGCATATTTGACTACTGCCAACTACAAGACTATGAGAGAAGTAATGTACCTAAACAAGCTGGGATGAGTTTCCGCCTGTAGTTTAAATTGGTCTCTAAGGCAGGCTGAAAAAAAATACTTCTGTCTGGTTAATAGTATTATGCACATGCACTCTATGGGAGAGGCCAAGCAGCATCTTTTGAAATTGGCTCAAGAGTCTTAGTCCAGCTTCAGAGACAGCAAGCCTGACTATTACAATGACTGGACAACCCGAGTAGAGTTCATCATTAAGTTTGTCTAAATTAATATAGAACAGTCAGTCTAAGTTAACTTTGAGGAAAACAAAAGAAAAAACCAGTATTTTTCAGAATGTTGAAAGAACAGCCTGCACACATCTGATATGACTTTCCTTAAGACTCTGTATTCACAAATAAAAACTAGGAAATATATACTGGCAGATTTTGTGTTCTTTTCAATCCACTCACAAGACATTTCAACAGCTAGCCCTAGAGCTTAGTTCATCTAAAAACCTCATCAGAATGTATTTACTACCTTCGCATTTCTCCTATCATATACAACTTTGTCTGATCACATTATTTGAAAGTGTGAAAAAGCAAGACATATCAGGAAGTCTTGTTCATGCCACACTGCAGTGAAAAAAGAGCATCGAGTGGCTAACATCACAAAAAATACAATTATATGTCCCCCTTATATGGCTGGGCATGCAGTAACTGCTGTGTAATACAAACCATGGTTATAACACCAAGAATCTTGAATGATCTCCAATACTCCTCTTTGAAATATGTTCTTTATTTTTATGCTCACGTTGAGTCATTCCTGAAAAAGTACTATGAGGTGCAGGAGAGAATGGATAGATCTCTGAGGCTGGAAGATAAAATCAGTTAATGCATTGCCAACCAGCCCATTCAGGGGCAGAGGTCTACAGATTATGCACTGGAAATGAGCACACTGTTTATGTCGAATCATTTGTAGAAAACCTAAGGGGAATTAGTTTGCCTTAAGGCATTCAGTTCATCAGCATCCAAAGGAGAAACTGACTTCCTGTTTCCTGCTTATGAGTTGCACCCAACATCCTACTTGTCCCTTTGACACTTATGTCTGAGAATGATACAAGGCCACACAACCAAGAGCTTTATTCCAGTGAAGCATCATGCAGCCAAACTGTGTTGTTCCCAGAAGCATAAGAATCTATGAAGTCCATGTTTCCTCTCAGTGTGGTCGATTGTCAACTCCGAAGTTTATTCGGAAACTTCTAGGATCTTTTTACAGAGGGAGATCCCCTGTGTCTAAAAAATCACAAGTGCTACTTCAATGTAATGATTTACTGACTCGCCATTCTCCTCTCTCTATCTGGCTAGTGTTTACTGGTTGTCTTTGACATCTGTCTTTCTCCCACACCTGATTAAAACAAGACAGGTTACATGACAAAATATATGGGGGTAAACACATATACACTGAAATTAGCTTTATGTGAGCATATGTTATAGGAAAGAAGACTAAAATAATTCTGATTCTTTCAGGAGGTGAAAGACAGCATCCATAAAATCTCTGAGGAGCAGCTATTAATACCACAGTATCACAAGCCCTGCCCCTGCAGTTACCAAAGGAATTTCCTGGAAGCTGATCAGCTTTCTTCCTCTTCTCTGAAATCAGATGGGAATGTCCTTGAAGCAAATACATAATTGTAGCACATTATACCTAAGGAAAAGGGTAAAGGGTAAGAAAGAATGACATGTAATTTAGATAAAAGCCTTAGTGTAAGTGACCTACATTGCCATTCAAAGCAATATAGTGGTAGACGACTCAATTTTCATATCTAACCTCTTCCCTGGTAGCCGTGCTAGAGAAGTGTGATGATAGCCCAGGGCCTGGACTTTAGAAGAAAGGAGAGAAAAACCTGTGTGGCACTAGAGTAACTTCTCAAGTCAAGTCAACTGAAGCACAAACTACCTGCTATTCACATTTCTATGCCTTAGAGGATCTTTGGCTAAAGAATTCCGCTGGCCTGAAGATAAACAGCAACTCCAGAGGCTGTAAGATCATGCCTGTATTGTGCATGCAATGCCATCCTGCCTGAAAAAGAGAGGAATACACAATTTGGAAAATTATCTGGCACTTAGTATTCAGCAGCTCGAAAGAAGAGAATTGGAATAAGTCATCCTGAATAACAAGATCACAATACAATGAATGTAAATTTTTCTAACAATAACTAAAAAAAAAAGACAAAAAATCCCCCAAACCCCTTGTGAACAAAAGCCCTAAGACCTATCCATTGTAATTTACAAATGAGATTGTACTAGGTCAAATAAAAAATAAAATAAAAATACTAGTATGTAAGTATGCCTTAACAGTTTTAGAGGAACTAAGTCCTTTTAGATTTCATTCTCTATAAACTGAGTAAAATATCTTGGCTAACACCCAGTGGGGAATCATCAGTGAACAGAGATATTTGTAGAGAGGATCTGTGAGGACATTCACACAACTCTTCTATTCAGGAGTGGAAGCCTCACAAGATTCTTACACACAGTTGCCTACTTCACTGTGGGCCATCATCCAGTTAAGGGTGCAGAAAACCCACAGTTTCCTCTCCCAAGCTTACACAGAGCTGCACTGTTTTATCTGGAAAAGGTGAAGTCCAGAGGAACCTCCAATATACCCAGTTCCTTCATTGTAAGTAACAACAGCCGTGACGAAATAAACACAATGGCAGAAGAACTCTGAGTCATTGGCTCAACAGTCAGCAGAAGAAAACTTCTTAAAAAGCATCATTACACCAATTTTTTTTCTTTTATTTTTGTGAAAGCAAAGTACTGACCATGTCTTTAATGAACTATGAAAAGTAATGCAATTCACAAAGCATTCCTATTCCTCCAGCCATGCTATGGTAATGTGGCTGGACAAACATACTCTTTGTTATTCTTCACTAATATCTCTAAACTTATCTTTCTGAATACCACTTCATTCAATACCACTTCATTCAATACCAAATGAAGTGGTATTGCTGCACTGTTGAAAAAGATCCAGATACTGCTGGGTGCAGCCATTCTATCTATACATACTGTGCAGTGTCTCAGGACAATTTACATTCCACACACCTAACTCACTGTGATTTGAAAGGCACAAACACTGAACCTGCAGTGAACTACTGGAGAGGCTCAGATACTTTTCTATTTATGCAGCTGAATCTATCTAAAAAGTAAAAGAATAGCTAATGTATTTGGGCATTAAATTACTCTTTCAGTACTAGAGATGAATTCTTTAAAATACTAATTGTCTTTTAAAACAGACAATTATTTGTCCTTTCACTGTAGTATGAATATTTATGTGGGTGAACTAGAACAATCACAAAACTATTGAGCTTTTCCATAAGCTGTTGTAGTGTTCTGTATTGCTTTATTACTACCATTGCATTCTTCAGGTTACATGGAGTTTATACACTTCAGATTTGCATTAGAGAAAATATACGCAGTGGCACTTATTTTAAACTAGCACAGATTCATTCCAAGCGTAAAGTTAGCTTTTTGTTATATGGAGTATTGCATTCTAGCTTCATTCTAGCTTATAAAACATGCAACCACTGAAGTTAAATACAGAATGGGACTAAAAAAAAAAAGTGCTTCACTCAAAACATATAGTATTTCTCCATCACAGCTGACAGACATACATGTTTTACTCAGGTTCTCAAGTTTAAACTCCAAACTCAAAAGTATACCTAAACAACAAAAATTAATTCAAAATAACAGATCTGCTAACATTAATTCAGTGGCTTCATTCCCAGAACAATTATTGTGTGAGTGCCACATTTGTAAAAATTTTACTAATGTCAGCTAAGTCTGAACTCTTCAATCCTTTGGTCTTTCACCGCACTTGACAAACTGCAGACTACTATGGACATGGGCGTCACATGCCTGTGATGAGCTTGCTTAAGGACTGAACCCCCTGAATAGCACATTGCTACAGAACTATGTTGCTTAGATTTGAAATTGGCCCAATATTAAAATGTCTAACTGACCAATAAAAGGCAAAATATGGTTTGGACTAGAAAATCTGCTTTTACTCTTTTGGGAAAACTCTGCTTCACAGAAGCATACAGCAGCCTCTGCTTTGTGCACCTATGTGTAGAAACCTGGTATGCACAAAAATGAAAAGTGGGGATAGAGCTTCTGACCCAGAAAAACAGTATTGGTTGAATCTTGAATAGATTATGGTTCATGGTTTTAATCACCCTCTTCTTCTTTTTCTTCTTTTCATAAAGGTCATTATTTGGAAACAAAATAGTATCTACTGACATTTAATCAGAAAGAGTGATCCAAGTGGCCCATTAAAATACAACCAAGTTACTATCAATCCATGATGGATGAGTGCCTGCTGATTTCCTATGAAAACTTACCATCAATAATGTGTATTGCTGATTGACAATGCCATATTTGTAGCTTTCCACTGTTCTGTAGATGCATGCACAGAAGGTTAAGAAAACTTCAGTTTTGCGAGTTTGTGGCCAGAACACATGAAAGAGGACACTTTTCAATTTTTCTTAGAGTCTCACCCTGGTGTCATGTAATTTATGAACCTGATCACTTCAGAGCATATAAATTGGAACACAATTGGATTCAAAAACATATTTGATGCCAATTTTACATGCCAGCTCCAGTCTTTTAGCATTAGTTGCAATGAAGAGCTTCAACATACTCCATGCTGGTATGATACTGGCAGAGCATCCTCTGAAGAATTACTATGGCTTGTACAAAGCAAAAGGGATCAGGCAAGGAGATCATGGCAGGCTGGCTCTTGTCTAGCTTCAGAGTCAGCAAGGAGAAATGCAGACAATGCCCACACCCTCAACGTAGCCTCATGCACCTAAGGACCTGGCCTTCTACTCAATGATTAATGTTCAAACCATCTGAGCTGTGGGATGCCTCCTTACACTCTTGAGAAAAGGCTGCTGCACCCCTAGCATACCTTTGCAGAAAAAGCAAGCAGGCTGTAAAAATGAAGCTCTGCCCACACCTGAGCATGTGAACCTTAACAGGCAGGGAGTCAGGAGAGCTGGTGAGGACATCAGGTGGGAAGGAAGAAAGCCATTTGTGGGTGTCAAGTACATTTGCTGTAGAGCAACCCACCTTTCCAAAATCAAATCTGCATCCTCTCCTGTCACAGACCCAAACGTGTTTGGTCTTCCACAAGCCTAGCTTACTTTGCTGAGATACTGATGGCACAGTAAGATGATTCTGGAAGAGGACCAAGCAAGCACTTAACAGGAATTAATGACACTTCACCAACAAGGTCAAAAAAATGCCACATTTCTTTTTAAAACCATCTCATTCAAACTAAAAAATAAGTTATAATGAAACCAATTAAAAGTGTACAGTTACATTTCTTGAAACACAGCACTTCTTTTTGGTTTTGACAGAAAGCCAAATCATATGTACACATACACTATATCCTATGCCTTCTTTAAGAACATAAATAACATCTCAGAGAAAGCTTCTTGCAGTCTGAGAGGCCATCAAAACTTGATAAGAGCTTTTTGTCAATCCCATTACACTACTATAGATCCATTTCTTTAAGAAAGGTGCATTTCTTGTACCATATGCTCTTCCAGCATTTTGGTTTCACATACACATTTTGTCTTCTCAAACAATAGCTACAGACTTGTATTTTTCCACTATAAACTAATACCAACCCAAAGCCTTCCCCGTAACTATTCAAGGGCATTAGGCACAAAAATATATTGTCCTCCTAAGCATGCTGGGTGTGGTATTTGAGTGTTGTACATTCCTTCAGTTAACTGAACATTATATCTCTCTTTTCAAAGGTTCAGTAAACAAATGGCTTTGCAAAAAAATATTGAGATACTTGAAATATGTATTCCTGGCTTATAACTTTGATTTCAAGTATGACATTAATACATCTGCTGATACACAACAGAATTTCTGATGCAAACATTTTCCTTTAAAAGGAAGAGGAAAAAAAAACGAGAAAGTAGGGTAGAAGCAAAAACCTAAGAACTTAGCAGCAAGCCAAAAATGACAATTTGTATGTACAGATTTAGTACACAAAATTAAGAGGTAAAAAGTATCTAAGAATATTGGTCTCAATTTTGCAAACTTCATGGATTTTCCCTCAAAACTTAGGGCAGCCTACTGTTCAGTTGAAAGAGATGCAAATTTTGAGAGCAACAGAAAAGAACACAATAGAGAAGGTTAGTTTCAACTAACTGCAGTTGGCACAGCTGACCGCATTTCACAACAATATGAATTCAAATAATATATTTGCATATGGCAATAATGAGAGCCCTATGTGCCACAGCTCTCCAGAGCCAGCCCAATTCCCTCATAAGCCACCACACGATAGGCAGGAATTGTGAACACAAAATATACTCTGAGCTAAAATGCCAGCCAATCTGGTCCCGGCTTCAAACTGCAGGAATGTTTGCCTGCCTATTGTGCTGAAGAAGATGTTTCCTTAATAGTTCTACTGTAAATGGTCAAGGAGGAATGCACTCCGTGATGCACAGAATACTCACTCTGTCCTTTTGCCTGGGCAGCACAGTCCATCTCCCATAACTATTGGTTTGTTAATTCATTTGGCACAAGTAGTTTAGTAACGTGGAATAAAGTCTCCATACTACTCACACCCTATCTCCAAATTTAATATCAGAGAAAAAAATAACACTACTTTTTAAAAGAATTTGAAAAGTTCCACTGGCTACAACTAGAGGCAAAACTAAAGCTTTACAGAAAGGATGAGTCAGCTACAGAGCAGGAGTGGTGTAAGTGCTGTTCCCTGGAGATACTAATTAATTTCTTCACATTACTCCTTAAAGGCTGGCTCATTCCTTCCATGAGCTACCATGTTGGTGTGAGCAGATTAAACAGGACTCTTATTCACAGTCACGAGGCTCCTCGCTGCTCTTTGATGTCATCACAGAAGGTCAGCTGCACAAATACCAGGCAGCCAAAGCTGCACCATTATGACCAGACATCCTGTTTGCCATGAATTCTATTTTTAATATTTTTATGATGTTAATAATGGGAACTCCCAGTTTAACCAGTTAGCTTTTTGTTATAATTTATGCCACACTTAAGCAAAACCCACTTTATCAGAGATTAAAGAATGTACAGATTCTATTTTTTACTATCAGCTTTAAGCTGTCTTTTCTCCCTAAATTCCCTGCTCCTGCCTTTCAAGAGATTTTAAGATTTTTCAGGAGCAAAGATAGAGGTTTTTGTACAGATGTCAAAAGACACCCTTACCTAATCTTAAAGCAGTGTAGTCAAAGAACATTTTAATATTTTGCTTCTGCATGGGAGCCAAGACGTTAGAAAAAACCAAAACCACCAAACATTTTATGTAGAAATTTTCTTGAACTAGCCAAGAGGCTGTGAAGGCTGGGAATTGTTGTGCACCTTCAACACCAATAGGGTGTTCCATCTGCGACAAAGTGAAGATAAATATGAATGAAATCTCTCGTAGCTGAGCTAAAATGAATCCATCACATTCTTAATATAAATATTTCAATTTTAGCATTTTCTATGCATCCAAAAATGCTTCAGTTCCTCTATCACATTAAAACAGGCATAGTCACAAAGAATCAGGTCTCTGCAGTTTATATTATATGACAACATTATCTTCCAGAAGAACAGAGGCAAAATGGTACAAAAAAACCCCAAAAAACGAGAAGTGTATCTGTAGTAGCACGGAGGTGCTCCATATAAAAGTGTATTTGCTTCCCATCGATTCAATTAAAAATCACAAAACAAGCAGACATTAACTTTTTATCATTTCCCTTTTTTTCACAGGCAAACCAGAAACACCTGAGCATAACAGAAGTTTATATCAGGTAAAACGCAGGTACTTATTACAGTAATACATCTATAAATATTTCCTGGCTAGAAATGGATTTTCAGTCTAATTATAGCCTTTTTTTGCAAAGAGAGGGAGGATGTATGAGGTTGCTGAAACTCAAGTCTTCCCTAAAAAATGAAGAGGAAAATTATAAGGAACCAATGTGGAAATTGGCAGACAGATGGGCTATGACGCAAAACAGGAAAGGAAAATAAAAGGATTGCATTTGCGATGTGGAGAGCCTGACTTCATGACTATGTCACTATCTTTCATTTCCCTCCAAGCACCCAGTGATGCTAATCCTGATACAAGCAAGTGATTAATCCAGCAGAAATCATGAAGAGGACTCAACTGTAGATAGATAATTGCCAGAATTCTTAACACTGCTTTCTCTAATCACACATCAATCTAAACTTGTCAAAGACACAGTTATTTTCAAAGCTTTGAATTGGAAAAAAAGCTTTAGCACAGCTTTGAATTGGAAAAAAAAGTGGCAATCGAGGGGTCATTTCAATGTTTAATAGAGCTTTCTGCCTGGAGTGGCATGGGACAATGCTTATGCCATGATTTTCATTCATTATATGACTCAAAATACTAGCAAAAATATCGGAAGCAGCCTGCCACAAAGAATAACAGCAATATAGATATAAATACTGCCATGGAAATGAATAGCAAGTAGTTTTGGTCATTGTCACACTCCAGAACACGTTTGCCAAAGTATCTTGAAGTATTGCAAAACCACAACTGAACAGAAAAAACCAAAACCAAATCCCAAAACACTGTCTGGTTGAAATACATGGAATAGTTGCCTGAAGTTTCAGGTGTTCAGAAAAAATAAATGGGAAGCCCTTTTTTGAGATTAAATTCTCAAACAAGGGTAGCTCACACAAAAAAGTTTGAAGGATGGGTGTTTTTTTTTAACATATAAAGGCTATCTTTTTATCTGTGTCCCTTCGAGTAATATAAGAGGCCTTTGTATCCTGGATATATTTTTTTTACCAATGATTTTCATCCTGTTGCCTGTTTTGCTAGTCACGTGCTTCATAAAACTTCACAAATAATGCTTTTGTTGTAACCATGCCTATTTTAATATGAAAGTCAGAATTTCAGCTCAAACCCTCAGGGAAACTCAGCTGGATTTACTGTAAATCTTTGCCAGTGCTTTGGAAAGAGTCATAGCAAAACACCCACCCAATCCACTTTTAACTAAGCCAAGATGGCCATAAATTCAATAAACTGGAAAAAGAAAAGGCACTTACACTATAAGCTATCTTCCAGAATAGGAAGGACATCTTCAAATGGACATTCCCTTCATATATCTTTTTATTCCCATCTCCTAACTCCTAACATTGAAATAAAATACAATATAAGGAGAAAAATTCTCCTTATCTGTAACTAAAAGCAGCTTTACTTCTGTGTCCTGTTCTGGAGTGCTTTACAGGCCACTAGTGGGGTTGTTTGTAAAACTCCCACAGAAACAGAACCCAGAAATGGAAAATGAAGGTGCTTGCTAGGGAGGGTGAACACAAACTGAAAACCTTGAGCTTTAAGTTTCCTTCTACAGTTACAGAATCACAGGTTACTCTGACCTAGAAGGGACCCACAAAGACCAAGTCCAGCTCCTGGCCCTGCCCAACACCATCCTCAAGAATCACACCATGTGCTGAGAGCATTGTCTGAACACTTCTTGAACTCTGTCAGGCTGGTGCTGTGACCACTTCCCTGGGGATCCTGTTCCAGTGCCTAAGCACCCTCTGGGGGAAGAACCTTTTTTCTAATATCCAACCAAAACCTCCCCTGACACAACTTCAAGCCATTCCCTGGGGTTCTGTCACTGGGCACCACAGAGCAGAGATCAGTGCCTGCCCCTCTTCCTCCCCCCTCATGAGGAAGCTGTAACACCTGTGAGGTCTGTCCTCAGTCTCCAGGCTGAACAGAACAAATGACTTCAGCTGCTCCTGGTATAGCAAAACCCCCAACACTGGGGCTGAGGCCACCCCAGCACAGAGCAGAGTGGGACAATCCTCCTCCTTGCCCAGCTGTCCCACGGGAGATGCTGTGCCTGATGCACCCCAGGGTTGCCTCCTGGCCAACCTATCCTTTCCTTTCTTCCTTTCCTATGCCTACCTAGATCTCCTCAGACAACATGTGAGTAGCAATGAGCATTGTGAAATCTCAAGGATATTATTTGTGTTGATAGTAATTGTTCACTTCACATATTATAATTCAGAAATTTATTTAAATTTTAAATATAATTAGATCGCAATAATGGAGGTGATGGTATATTGATCCAACTTTTCTAATTTTCCTGCTTTCCTCTTTGTAATTAGTACTGAGCTGTTCTGTTGGGAGGTTTATTTTGTATCTGTAAATTAGTAATCTAGAGTTCATGTTTCAGCATCCATAATCAGATTTTTATAAATTTTAACAGATACTCACAATGTTTCGGCCAAGTAAATCTCACTAGTCTTCAAAACTAACTTTTCCATAGCAGATTTGCTGAGTCACAACGCGTTTTTTATTCTGTCACGAAAAGACACTTTTATAACACTTTATGCATTTGGCTTATTTTAAGTTTTTATGGTAATAGAAACATTCAGATCAAGATAACTTGAAATAAGCTGAAAAGCCCTAGCTTTTGATGAATGGAATATACTCAAACACTGAGTACCACGTGATTTGGACATATAAAATTGTATTGGACCACAGATATAGGTATGGTAGTGAAAAGCCTATGTGTAGCCCCAAGAACACAATTCCCTTACTTGAAACTGTCAGTCGTGCTCTAACACCAGCAATGACAAACAAAAACTCCATTAACTCTCCCATTTATGAAACTCAGTATGTTTTACAAATGGAATGAGGAGCAATGGTAGGTGCTAGAAAAACACACTGATGCACTCAATTTCTTTTTATTTTAGAAAGAGGGATACATCAACTAAAACATCAGCAGCTCCATGATGGAGGTGTAAAAATGCACTGGGAACAATAGCTCACTTCTCAGATGAACGTGTAAACAGAAAATAAGCAGGATATAAGCTAAGAAGGAAACCAGGATTACTGACTCCTAACTGCTCAGCCATCTTTCTGTCACAGCAAATGTAATGTCATAAAGACAACACAATTATAGAGCTAGGAAGTGATCCTTTGCACACAATCTTACACATGCAAACTAGGCAGCAATAAATCAAAACACTTTTTGATTTAGGCACATTATAAGAAGAATCGAGGCTACACTGGGTAGCTCTTTCTTCTATACTCGAGCAGTTAATGTATGAAAATCCAGTAGAAGTTGAAATTTCTGAGTACTTTATTAAAAAAAGAACAAAACAAACAACCAAAACCAAAACCAACCAACCAAACAAACAAAAAAAACCCCAAACCCAACAAAAAACCTGCAAAAAACCAAACAGGCATCAAAATGAAACAAAAAATTGCAAACACATGGCACTATTGAAGAGTCAACAGTACTGCTTTCAGGCCTAGCCAAAGGATTACTGTTACATGGGGAAATCACGGCTGACTTTTAAAAATCTGGAAAAAAAAAAAAATTCTAAGAACGCTTCCCATCTCTATGCTCTGGACAAGAGAAAACAAATCTCTCTTGAAGAGATTTAGCGTCTACATGCCTTCTAGGTCATTGGTATTGCACAATCTTCCTTTTAAAAACACTTCAAACAAATTCCTATATGGGATATTCACAGACTTTAACTGATAAAAAACAAGTGCAACTGATAAAAAACAAGATATGAAATACCCTCTGGAAGTACAAAACAGGTTGTTTTCAGAAAAAGTCCGTCTTCCTGATAAAGCAAAAGAGAATCTGATAGTCTGACCAGATATTTTCTATTAAACATAACTCGTTAAATATTTACTCACATGTTACGTTATACCAGAAGGCTGGATAGCTACACGTCATTTCTGCCTCATATAAGTTGTGAAGCAACACACGTCACTGGAATAAATACACCTCTGTAGCAAAGAGCTATGTATGCTATTTTCTTTATCAGAGGTTCCAACTCTGTACTACCTCCAAGTTAATAAAACAAGAACAGACTTGCCATCATACCTCTTTCTATCCTGTGAAGACACAACACATAGGGACATTTCTAACTTCTGGCTATTATCGTGCCCTCCAACACCTTATCACACTGAAAAAGTTTCAGTGCCTGAAAGTTTTAGAATCAAAAATTTTTGCACTGAAAAAACACATGAGTCAGCAAGCTTTTATTAATTATTTTATTCTCCCTTTGCATTAAAGGTTACAGGCTGCATACACACATTCAAACAGTCAGAGACAAAAAGGTAAATAGTTGTCCATTAAATTACTATTATTTAAAATAGACTCAAAGCCAACACCTGTATTGATACTTATATTCTAAAATCACTATAGTGGAAATTCATTACTAGAAAGTATATTCTATTACAATATAAATATTGATAAGATGAATCCTCCTATGCTCAAGATCATCTTTTCAATTACACTGCTTCCTTTCACATATTCCCATCTATAAAACCAGGTAAACTGAAATCACTCTCCCTGGCTTTCCAAACCCTTCATGCAATCATTTGTCCTAAATATGAACACATGTGTTGCTTGTGTTCCACAACAGATAAAATTCTGTTTTTTTTTTTTTACTTCCTTCTGGAAGCATTTGAAAACCTAGCAGGTTTACTCAGGGTAACATTTGTTGTCAAAAAACAGGCCATATCTATCAAGCCACAATGAAGGCAAATTTTGGTGATAAGCTAAGAATTCCATCTGGTATGAACCGGCATACACTCAGAAGGGAACCTACTTTTGCTTTAACAAGCAGTCTCTCTTTAACAAGCAAAAGAGGAGAGAGGAAATTGCGGGACATGAAAGGAAACTGAGCTTTCGACAAATTGATTCTACAGTTATTGTCTCTCAAACATTATCCGCCCTCTCCCAAGGGTGTCATGTGTGCTGTAAGATTTAGATATACAGATAAATAGATATATTTTTAAATACTGACAAATATTCCCCAGTAAAAAACTCTGTGGGCAATTAGGAGAAATCAAATGTCCTCTTTGATGAGGAAGTGATCACTTGGAAAGTAAATCTGGAGGATGAATGTCTAAGGCCTGGTTCAGCAAAGCATTTTAATATATTAATAGCTTCACTATGTTTGTGAGAAGTACAGCCAAAACACAGAGAAATTGAGTTAAACAAAAACAAGACAACTATAGTTACTGCATAGCTGGCACTTCACATGTCATTTTTTCTTTGAAATAAACAGGATCTTGAGCATGGAAACATTTAATACTCCCTTGCTGTATTTAATTTTCTTTTGAAATATGGATGAGAGAGCATGAGGCCCTCATCAGTGTTCCATGCTAAGTCCTAAGACCCTATTTTTCTCAGGTATTTCTGTTATGAGTGAAGAAGAAAAACAACGGTAAGACAAATTCTTTACATGGTGTCCAGCATATTTAGAGCATACAGCTTGAAGAGTATGCAGAATATAGTCATAAATCCAAAACATTAAATTTTTCAGGAAGCAAAAGTAATGCAATCCAATCTCAACAAGGAAATTGTGTCTCATGACCAAACCATCTCATAGAATCAAAGTAACAACAAAAATGGTTCCTGTGCTTGGGACAGCTATATCATCTTCCTCCTTACCCATCTGTTAGGATTACTAAAAATGATGGAGCTTACACATCTGCATGGCTTTTTTGTGGGCTTTCCCCATAGCATCTCTTAAAGGAACATTGTTGATGTAGAGCTCTAACAACTTTAATTGAAAATGCCCAGTGGATGCCTAAATTTAAGGCAGAAAATGGAAAAAGATATCCAGAGCAACATAATTGCCTAAGCTTCCTTTTCAGGAAGCAATCTTTCCAGATAAAAATAAAAGCTTTTCTCAAAAAATCATTATGAGCTCCAGCACATAATGAGGACAACAAACAAACAAAAGCCCCCAACAACAACAACAAAAAAAACCCCGGTACACATGGTATGTATATATATACACACAGTAATGTTAAGAAGTAGTCTAGTTTCAAATGTTGGTATAGGTTTCACAAAACCTGCATGTGAAGCATTTGGTAAGGTGAGTTAGACAATTACGATCAGTCACTTGGTTTGTGCCCATATGAAAAGGAATACAAGAAAATGTATGTAACACAGACCAAATGAGTACAGTAAAATTTACACACCTTTAAGAATTTAATCCTGTCCAAAGAATGCATTTGTTTTCAACTGCAAGCTACCTTTCTGCTCCAAAAGAGCTTCTTAGGGGACTCTAGGGGAAGGAGAGAATCACAGTATTTTAAGTTGTACACATGACATCTTGTAGTACTGTGTCCATAAAAAAACTAATTGAGAACTGCCAAAACGTTTTTAACAGGTTATGCAAGAGGCCTAGCCTTTACCTTCTGTGCTCATACATTTCTTTAAAAAATGTCTGCACTTACAGACTACTACACATGTGCTTTTACTATCTAGCATGTGAACATAAACCAAACTGAAAATAGACATACAATGAGGACAATAACTAAGACCAGTCATCAAAAAGTAATTAAGCCTATTTCTGACAATGTGTAATAAATATAAGACTGAAATAAAACACATGTAAAACTGAAATAAAGCACACATTTGAGACAGCAGACCAAAAAGCCTCCTTACGAGTCATTATAGTCAATCACATCAAGAAGAACCTGGGGACATTTAAATCAAGTAGATTATTCAGCTGGCATGCACAAGTGTATGTTCTCAGCTAATAAAAAATACATAGGAAAAATCTGTAGGAGAAAACTTATGGAGTGTTTGAATGCAGTGCACCACTTTTTTCCAAATGTGGTATGCTGCTCAAGTTGCAAATGCCCTGAAAAGGACAGCCTTTTTCTGCTCCCAGAACTCACTAGATTACCATTCAAATTTACTGTGTAAACACTGGTGGGGGCATACACTTGAGAAGTATTAAAAACTATCACATGCTTTTTGGGTTTTTTTCTATTTTGTAAAGATTAAAACTGTTCTCACATTTTCCATTTCCTGTTTTATTAAATACAAAACTTATTTTTATTAAGCTAAAGTATATTTTTCAACCACGAAAAAGATAGGGCTTTATAATGAGAAACAACAGCAGAGAGAAAAAGTTAGCAGCAATAGTCAATCCCAGAGCAATAGTTCTAGATAACATCATATGATAAGATACACAAACATCACCTTCTTAAAATGCCTCAAGTGAGACTGATACCCAAACAATGCTCCATCACAACTGTGTAACTAATTCTTCCTACAAATCAAAAGCAATTAGCTCTACTAAAACTGCCCTTTTTTGCCTTTCTGGACAAACCTTGTTTTACAACAAAGTGGTCTTAAATCTACCATTGCACAGGATGGTTGCTTGCTTGGACAACTATCATTAACAGTGATGTAAATATCTGCAAACTTTGAACTATTTCAACACATAGCCATGCTGGCCTGAGATCTCCTCATTTAGAGATGGTCATCTCAGAGTCAGAAAGGGAGCAGAAGCATTAGCATATGTGTGGTGATAAGTTGCTTCATTGAGCTACGAGTGTGGCCTAAATGTGGCCTAGTGAGAACATTCACTCTTAGACAATATCTGTCTGGGAGGCTCCATATGAAATGCAACACAACAATTCCTTGCTAAGAGAGATGGGTTCTATTATAAAGAAAACTATGATCCTGGCATACCACTACTGGAAATAAGACACAGCTGCTCCTGTGGTTAGAACTGGACGATTTTAAAAAAATTTACTAAACCAAAAATTTCACATTTGTTTTTTTACACACAGACACAGTATTTTCTTCTTCTGTTGAATGTTTCTGAGGTGAATTCTGAAGCAGCACTATCCTAAAAAACAATAGTTCTTTAGAACAGCACAATTAAAAAGTTTCCAAACAATTCAGAAATACAAATATTCTTTTGCAGATGGAGACCTAAATACCAAATTTCTTAGTTCCAATGGCCTGAAATTATATTATGTACTCATAAAAAAAGCTTTTAAATGACAGTGTCTATTTCCCAGACAACTTAACAACATTTAATGCAAATCAGATTTTGTATATGAGCTGGGAAAAAGTTTCCATTCAAATTTCTGAATAAGAAAGTAATTAAATGTTTTCTGAAATCAGTGAAGACCAGTTTACAGGGTTCCTAGAAAGTTCTGTGAAATTAACAGAATTTGGTACAGCAAATAACACCACTGAAGCATCTCTGAATAACAATTTAGGGCTTTTCACCATGTTTCTTGTAGCTGTTAAGCAATGCACAAGCTCAGATTTGATCACAAGATTCAGATTTGATCCTTGCTTTGATCTTTAGTTTGGTAGATTCAAATAAAAATACTCATTTTGACAAACAAAAAATACATGCCAATTAAAGATTTAATGTAATTTTTATGCATTATATATTAGTAGTTGTTACCTGAATTAGCAGAAGCACAACATCATGAATAAATTTTCTAGTTAACTAAGAGCTCTTTTATACCACACAATATTTTTGTAGCAGTATTTTTTCTTAGACTTCAAAATAGTTTCTATTTGCAGTATAACAAGACAATTCATTTTACAGGATTACAAGATTTGTTTCTTGTGTTTCACTTGCACTGGTAAATTCATTATTAAAGGGCAAAGACAGCATTTAGCATTAGTCATATATATCACAACGGGTTTTGGTTTTTATTTTTTATTAGAAACTTAAAAGCTAGATCAACCAAGCCATGTTTGCTCAGGTTATTAAGAGAGCTTAAATACTGACAACTTTGAAGTCTCTGGAGTGACACAAAGGATCAGTAGCAACAACTAATAGGAAAAAAAATCAAAGTCATTTACATTGCTAGTAAAACTAGTGGACAAACTTTAAACAAAAGAAAACAGTATTTTTGAGACAGCAGCAGAAATTATTCTAGAAAAGTTGAATCACTCCCCAGAGTTTCAGTATACAATCAAACTAAAACTGAAACAGTCAAATGCAATTTTGATCATGTGCAGGAAACATGTTCCTTATCTAGTGTGAATATATATGCATGCTTATTTCAATGTTTTTCCTAAATCCTGTGTATCCTTGTTATCCCATCTGATGACACTTCTTATACTACTGAAATATGATCAAATCAGCTTTTATGTTTTGACACTGAATGTCACGTTAAAGTGAATTAGTCTTGTAATGAAAAGATGCTTCTCCTCAGTAGATACAGATCGCAAGCCACAACTGCACTACTCTGACTAGAAGATCTTTTTCTTCTGTCTAACACAGATAGGATAATGGAATTTTTTTTTTTCAAGCAGACACAGTCAGCTATTAAAATACACATCATCATCATCATTATAACAACACCATTTAGCAGTTCTATCATACTCTTCATTATAAAACAACGCTTATTTTAACCAAGTAATTCTTGTCAATTCTGTTACGGCTTCTCTAAATTTCACACATGAACAGCATTCTGTATTGATACACATAGTGACTGCTAAATGTACTGACCAGATAAATGATAACATGAAGAGACAGCATAATATTAAATGAGGAGTAAAAAATATACAAGAATAGAAAGGAGGACAAAAGTAGTAATGCAAAGGGTGAATGTGTTTAAATTTGTCTATGTGTACACATATTTTAAGAAGAGTAGCTACAGAGAAAACATAAGCAGAAAACATGGTGAGCAAAAGGTTACTTTTTTTCAAATTTTCAATTTGTTTTTCCATTTTTTTCAAATAGATAGAGAGACTGAAAGTAAATAGAAAGGGGTGAACAGCACTGAAGGTGACCAAATGAGTCAAAAGAAGACAGGAAGAGACACGAGGTGTGAAAAAAGAAGTAGGAAAGAAAAAATTGGCATAAAAGGTGTTAAGAAAATATAAGGAGTTTCAGAGATAGAACAGCAAAAAGGTTAGAAATTTTAAAAAGCTTAAAAACAAAGAAAAACCTAAATAAAGAAAAGAGCAAAAGAATGAGAACCCTCAGCTATTCAGCTAGAAGCCTTTCTCACTCATCTCTTCTGCTCCACTGCTGTAATCCACCATGTGGATCCACACTGGAAAGCAGCACCACACCTTTCTACACAAGCTTCCTCACTGGTTCCTCTTGAGCACAGTTAACACTGCAGTCACATAATTTTACCCAGCATATGGTATCCTCAAATGCTTTTTAAAATACATACAAGCGTACGTAAAGTCAGCTCCTACAAACTTAACTGTTTAGAAGGTAACTTTTTCAAGAAGCAATTCCTGGGCAGTTGTCAGCAACCTTTGCTTCACTATTCTGTTTCATTTATTCCATACAGTTATTTTTCTGTCCTAGATTTTGTACTTGGATGCAGTTGCTTTGATTTGGCAGTGACTCAGTATAGCAAAGTCATCCATCTTGTACTAGAAATAGGACTTCCTATCACAAAGAAGAAAAATAATAGAGGAAAGCTGGACAGCACAGGCACATGTAAACTTAGAGGAAAATCTGACAGCACAGGCAGATGGAAGTTTAGAAGCTACATATAAAAAGTTAGTGCTTGTTTTGAAAGTTTAGAAGCTACATTTAATAAGCTGGTGCTTGTTTAGAAAGGATAAGCAAGATCAAAGCAAAGCTCAGTTTTCAAGCTGTAGCAAAATACATAAGTATCCTTATTTTAATCACAGTTGTAATATGAGCTGCTATCAGCTCTCTGACTTTTCTGTTTATTATTGCTTGCCTTCTCACCTCCCTCTTCTCACTCAACATCTTTACTTCTATTTCTCTGCTATCTTCTAGGTTGCCTTACTTTCCCATTACATGCTTTTCTCTTTCTTGTTCTCCTTATCTCTAAAAATACTTTAACTTCTGTATAATGCCATTTCTTCTGTAAGCAGACACAAGTAAAAATCAAGAATTCTCATAGAAGAGAGGTTAGCATCACCTACACTGAGTAGGAATTGCACTGCTAAGTCAAGGTTGGAAACCTAGTGCAACAACTCAGAAACCAATAATAAAGCTCCTCTAGCACCAGGAAGGTCCTTCACTCTTTTCCTCCTCTAGTCTCTTACCTGTAAGTGTATTGAAAAAGTCACCATTGCAATGGACAAATTTCTAGGCAACATAAAGAATTCCAATCTCAGTGAATAGCCAGTGGTTCACTATCAAATATAAGATTATTGTTATGCCTCTTCCTTCCTATGTGGTTAAGTATCTTGCAAATGCAGTGCTGTGAATTTGCATTGGATCTCCATAAATTATTAATATTTATAGATATTAGAAGACAATGGTTATGCTTGCCTTCAATTTTAATTCATGTCTACTCATAGACCTTGCTCTAGAATTACTGTTTGAAAAAACAATGAGTACATCTTATGTTACATGTCAGGTTTTGCATTTCTATCACTGCAAGGTACATGCTGAAGTTCTCTCTCACAAACTGTGGAACACTTGGAGAACAACATCCTCAACAGAAGAGTTTTAACAGTACAAAGGGATTTTGCACTAATGAAGCTTTCCGCTGTTAAAAGAGATTAGGATTGGTATAACAGTATAAGGCACTTTTAAACCTACTGTTCAGGTGTAACAGAGGATCTACTTTGTACCATTTAAAAAAACTGCTTCAAAATGCATGCAATCTGGTTTGTGTTAGTGTTATTTGTACCACCAATGAATTTGGCTCACAAAATTCCCAAGGCAATACAATTTTTATCTTAAAAAAACCTTCTTTGTCCTAGTATAAAATGATTGTAAATTCAAATGCTATACATACACACAAACACACATTGACATACAGAAATATAAGCAGAAATGGAATGGAATGGAATTACCTGTTAATAGTTTATGCTATCTCTACTTAGATCACAACATTCTAAATCACACCACCACATAACATCTTTCCTAAATGATGTAGTCCAGTTACAAAATAATAGTCGTGAATTAAAGGATGCTATTTGGCAGTTTTTAGCTAACCATGGAGCTGGTAAATCATCCATCCACAACACTGGACTTTGTGGACAGTTGTCATATACTTGCAAAGCCCATACTAAGGCAACATATCTCAGGAACTGGCAGTCATGCTATCGGGAAGAATTTGGCTACAGAAACAGCAATGATTCATTATGCATTTTAGAAGCACTGTCAAAACAGCAAACCAACACACCACTATTTTAATCCTTTAAAGGTAACAAGAGCTTTAAAATACAATAATAAATTTGTTTTCAAAATCAAAACAAGCAAAAAAAAATCACAGTTCTAATAATGCATTTAGAAGGGCATCTTTATTAACCTTTTTTTTTCTCCTCAAGGGGCAGAAAACATTTATTTAGTATCAGCCAACTACTTACCTCTCTACATTGCAATTTAAATGGCCAACTCAACCTTATTGAAAAGGTCTTTCACAATAGGTTAATCAAAATTCACTGGTTTAAAACTAGTTTAAATTTGGTTGTATTCAGGTTTTAAAATCCTCTGTAGTAATTTTAAAAATAATCATCACATTTTCATTAACTGAAATCTATACTACAAATGAATGATTTTCAGACTCACTCTCTGAATAAAGCGTCAACAACATAGTCCAAATATTTTGTTTCAACATGCACATCACATCTATTATTGTCCCAATATCTACCATGAAAACTGTCTCTCACCTACCAGTATCTAAAATAATGCTTCAGATCCTGTCAAAAGCTCTTAAGGGCTGTATTTCTCTGATGAAAGCACCCTTCTCTTTCTTCCCGAGAATGTCCCAGTTAAATACAAATACATGGAAATTCTGTTTCCTGAACACAGACATCTGAAAAGGCTATTAATTTCTTGCCATTGTAACTACATAGTGACTCTGAAACTTTATCTTGTAACACCCATTTCCTATCATCTTGTCAAAGACACTAAGTAACATCTCTACCAAGCTTAAGAAGGCATAATCAGAAAGCATTTTGGATCTTCTGCCCTTTGTCCCATTACACAAACTGACATCAAGATTGCTTACCTTCTGGAAAACAACTTCATCTTGCTTCATTTTCTTTTTGCTGCTTTTTCTGATCCTCTGGTTTTTCTGAATCCATTTTGTGACCTGGAGTTCAAAATCATGGTGCTTTTTTAGGTAGAAGATGCAACCTAATTGTTACTCAGCATTAGCAAAAAGCTATAAAGATACTCAAGACAACTTTTTTCACTGCTTCACTGGAAAGGAAAAAGCACTTTTCCTCCCTAAAGTCATGTGGTCTGAGGTAATCTGGTTATTACTTGAACATGATCAAAGTGTGAGGTGATGTTCTTCATCTTAAAGCTTTTGGTTTAAGAACATTTTGATGTCACACCAGGTTGCCAAATGAGAAGTTATCATTGTAATGTGAAAAACTCCTGGGAAAAACCTCTGCACTTTATCCCTTACACCTTCTATTTCAAGAGATTTATTTCCAGGCATCCACTCGAACGTTGTTCCAGCTACCAACACCCAAATTTTGATGGCATGGTTGTTATTATTTAATAAAGTAGTAACATTTGGTGGGGTTTCCCCCCCCCCCCACACTAGTCTTTTTATTCTTAATACGAAAGAAATTATTTTTTAAAGCAAAAGCGTGGCAGGGTGGGGATGGTGTGTCAGGTAGAAAACTCCAGGAGCGGATCTGCAAGGGGAAGAAGCGGGTGCAACGTAACAGCTGTGAAAGGTTTCCTCCTCACCTCGCCGCTCACTTGCTGGACGAGCTGACACTCCTTCCACGTCTCTCCCTCCTCCAGCAGGGGCTACACGGGGGAGAAAGCGCACAGTGAGGCGGGATCGCCCGCGGAGGATCCGCGATGCGCTCCGCTCCGCGGGGCCCCGAGGCGGCGGGCGCGGAGGAAGCGAGCTCNGCGCCGTGCCACCGGCTGGGCAGCGGCACGCCGCAGCCCTCGCTAGGAAATGAAACACCTCCGCAGGGTCCCCCGCCGCCGCGCCCCGGAGCCCCGCGGAGAGGAGGAGCCTGCCTTAAAGACGTCAGGGCCCGCCGGCTCAGGGGCGGCCCGGCCGGGGCACCGCGCCTGAGACTGCCCCAGCGGGGCGGCGCGGGCCCGGCTCGGCTCGGCTCGGCTCGGCCACGCTCTCCCCGCCCNCGGCCGCTGGCGGTGCTGCTGCCATCCCGCGCTCCCTCCAACACTGTCCCCGACGGGATCATAATCTCCACATCCATCGGTTGCAGTCTGCAGCCTAATTATTAGTGATACGCTCTCTCTTCGAGACCCTTACTATGGAAGCCGCTTTCCTATGAACCTTCCTATAAACATGCTCTGTCATAGGTCTTTATGGACAGAGGAATGGCCTAGAAGGGATAGTTCAAGAAAGCATTGTCACCACTAACTGCTTCAACATTCGCCTTGGTACTTGCTCTTGCCTCCAGAATCCAACTGCTAAACTACCTTGGAGGGTCTAAAACCAAGATCCAAAGCAGCTTTTTAGGTATACTGCCCTACAGCAAGCCCTTCATCTAGGCCTTGGCGAAACGCTTTATTTATTCAACAAGATGCAGCGAGTAGGTGATTAAATTTAGGCATAGAACTGCAGGTATTCTTACACCCTCAGAAGAGGATATTCAAATTCCAGCATCTTGGGAGATACTTATGTTATGTCAACCATGCAAAATCCAAATACTATTAATTCCTAACTCAAGATTTTATCAAGTGCTTTTGTGTTTGTATTTAAAAAACAAGAGACAGTAAAGGATACAGTGCATCATACTTGTTATAGTTAATATAACTAAAGTTGTTAAAGTATTGTCAGTATTTTTTAAATTCTTCAAACTCTTTTGAAAATTATTTATACTCATACTATATATTGCTATAATCTCTGAAAGCTTCAAAAGGAAATTGGTGGTCTAGCAAAAGAATAGGGCACATTAAAGCATGTGTGTAAGCAAACCCTCAATACATAGAATTGGATGTACTTTGTAAACAGATTTAAGTAAATAAAGGTAGCTTCAATAAGTGTGTATTAAATCTTAAGAGTATCCCTTAATCACTTGAAAAAAAATCTCTCCTAGCCTTTTTGTTTTACTGCCACAACATCCTTCTTTCAAGATCAAAAGCTTTAGATCAAAGCCAAGATCAAACTCAATGCTTTAAATAGAAGCAACTTCACTATGAAGCATTAAACAAAGAATTTTTTAACAGAGATATCACAATAGAAAATCTTACTGTAGTTTTTTATTTCACACTTACAAGTCTACTTGAAACTAGTATAAACAACATGGGTTTATTTTGTAAAGCCACAATAGATTTTTCTACTAAATGGTAATTCTGAAAGTGCCTACAAATTGACTTTTGAACTGAGTGTATTTAAATGAAGGAAGAAGAACAGAACATAGTTCAAAGGGAGTGAACAAAAAATTATGTTAATGGCAAACACAAATCAATGCAATTGCTTAAACAGTATTTCCTTCGATCAGTTAACGGATTATACTGTGCATAGCAGTTATAGGAAACACTGGACCATAGAAACAATGAAACATATTTCTACTTTAAGTTCGTTAAAGAATTTCACTTCCCTTCCTGTCAAATGTTTAGAGAAAACTAGGGGGAAAAAAGGTTACGAGAAACACTGATTTTCAGACCTGCAGATCCTGAGGCTGATTTGGGATGAAAATCCACAAACACACATACTGTGTGTTCAAACACAGAGGAGGCTCATGTTTTCTTGTTAGTAGTTGCATAGCAGTGAAGGAAATTCAAGAGGAATTGTTACTGACTTTTTCTGGTAATGTACCTTGTGAAGCCAACATCTGTGGTTCCCTGGTGCTCACTGCTGCGCACATCCTAACTTGAACATTCACCTACTCTTAAGATGATAGCACTGCAGTGTAAGGTAAGAGCCAACTTGCCCACACTGATAGCCTGTAGGAAACAAAAAGCAGTGGCAGAAATAGGGTGGCCTAACAAGCGGTGGTCACAGCACACTGGCAGTGTCGCTTATCAGTCAACCCTTATCTCTACTTATTGATGTGTCAATAAGATTTAGCTCATAACCAGAGCAGGAACTTTTGCTGGCAGTGGGAGAGAGCAGGGAAGAGAGAGAGGAGGAAGAGGAAAAGGGGAGCCACAAAAGAGAAGGGAACAAGACAAAGAAAAGGAGGGGAGCAAAGATATTTTAATAACATTTTGTCTCCTATTGTATTCGTCCATACTCAATTTACACCAGATAAAAGGGAGATGATATCACACCCAATTTAAAATGGGAATGACTGCATTACCCTCCATCGACAGTCCTATTTGCTGTCCACATGACACTGGCTGTAATATTTGAAACCCTTCACAATAGAAATTCAGAGATTACTCTATCCTGCATGTCCTTCTTGGGAAGACTGTCTTTCAGAGACTGCTAATGGATCTGTCCTGTACAATAGTTATGATGGGGAACAAGCAGTTATACATGTCCAAACATGTTAGAATCCCTCATTCTTGCAGCAGAAGGATTAAATAGAACTGAATTTTGAAAAACTGGGGGAGGAGGTAGCACTTTCTACAAATTGGGTGAATACAGACCAAATAGCCTGGACTTAGGCAATGATTTACACCAGCTCTTACGGAAGTCAGACAGATCCTGAGCATAGAATGAACATGCAGAATCATACATAGCCTAGAAAACAAGAGAATATTTTTGCAACAAACACCTGATTCATTTTACATCGAAACGTAAACTTTATAAATTGTTCTGGCTGTAATGGCTACTAGTGGTATTTAATAACTCAGAGAAAAACTATAATCATGAACTTTTCCTTTGCATAGGTTGCCTGTAACTTCAGTTCCTCTGTGCTACTCTTATGCATAAACAACCAGCACTGATAAACTAAGAAGGTAGTTTTACCTAAGATGAACACTAAGTCTATACCATTTTGTTGGCTTTCGAACAGTCCCCTGATACTGGAAGGCAAGAAGAAAAAATAGAAAGTGAATAAATATAAATGAAATAAAAGATATGAAATTAATAAAAATCTTTACTGTAAATGAACTTCAGAAGAGCTCCTGCAAAGTAGATGAAATTGACAACTATAGCAGTCAAGTAATTTTCCAGCTTCTCATTTCTAGAATCTCAATTACTGCATTTTATATCACACATATACCTCAACATTTGATCTACATTGACACCAGCAACTATACAGAAAAGTAATTTTCTCCTACAACATATAGTTAACTTCATCAGTAGACAAATTGCAGTTTTGTATTTTCCTACACATTCCCATTGAACAGAAAACAAAATATGGATTCCTCCGTCCAGTTTCATTCTACCATACTAGAATGACACAGACTACTTTCTCAGGCTAATGCCATCACCACTGTGACATCAGAAGAAGATAATTTAAAGGGGAATAAAAAGGATAATTTATAGAGGAAAAAAAGTACAGTAGTTACTTGTAACTTAGCTTATTAGCTAATTAGCTTATTTATAAACTAAGAATACAATGTCCCCTCAGAATAATGTGTGACCTGAAAATTGTTTCAGCAGGAAAATGTGGCTTCTAATCTTTTCTAAAAATATTCAGAAAATGAAAATACAGAACAGTATTTTACCCAGTAGCTCACTAGATGGTTAAGTATTCCTTGAAACATTTGACTGGAAAACAATTTCAAGGATTTTAAAACAATACTGCTACCAGGACTTTGCAGAGAAACTAAGGAGGCAGTGGGCTACATCTGAAAATGACAAGATGGCAATGGGCATCCACATTGCAAGAAACAGTATATCAGCACCACATAAAAATTACTGAAAAAAGAAATCCAACCCAGAATGTGCTTCTGTTAGAACAGCAAGTTCTCCAACTGATTTTGTGCGGTCTTCATGCATACAGCTTTATCTGGAAGTGAAAAATCAGGTTTTTCTGACATGATCAATTTTTTAGGAAAGATGCCAATTTATATTGATATCATAAATCTAAATGTTGTAATTCCTCTGAGAGTTGCTGTGCTGGTATAAATTCTCTTTTCAGATCAGCATGGTGCATCTGGTATTTTTCAATGTAACTTCCCTCCAGAGAAATTCTATTCAAGTCAAACTTGCTCCTCCTGAAACCATCTCTACCTCCAAGAGACAAAAACTTGTTGAAATAATAACTTTGAGGACGTGCTTTCAGTCAACTCTTATCTCTGTGTATTGATGTGTCAATAAGATTTAACTCATAACCAGAGCAGGAATTTTGCTGGCAGTGGGAGAGAGCGGGAAGAGAGAGAGAGGAGGAATCAATGCAACATGATTCCATATATTGTAGCAGGAATAATGTTTTCAAAGTGGTTATGCAAACATTTCCTCCATATCTACATTGGCAACTCTGCTTTGTGAAGAAAGTTTCTAGGTACAGATGAGTCACTGTAACCACCTATTTAGTTGCATGATCAGATTCATAATCTGATAAAGAAAATATCTCTGACCACATGATGATGGGATCTCTAAATAATAAGCTTATTACTTATCACTAAATAATCTCATATAAAATGTAAGAGAAATAATTCATGTATCAGATTATATTATCTAGAATATGATAATATTTTCAGGGTGTGCTAAAATGCTCTTTTTTTTTTTAATTCCCCTCCTGATTTTACCAGGTGCTCTCACTACTATGCAGGTGTCTCAAGCAAGTTAGAGAGGCAATGTTCCATGCCTCACTAGTATGGGAACAGTCTTTGCTATTGGCAGCAAGCACCTCCCAGCTCGAGACAGAGAGTACACACTATGAGGTAACCTGTGGTTCTACCTGAATCACCTCAGAGAGGACATGAGGAGCTGGGATGGAAAACCCACCTCTGCACTAACAGCACGGGTACGTGAGCTGAAAGGAAGAACAGGGACTGCAGGAAGTTCTTTAGGGATAAATGTCACTCCAGTTTCCAATGGGCAGGTCCTCCCTTGGACAGAATAGAAGGGCTGGTGTTACTTCTGGGCCTCTTGAAGGGAGCTCAGTTTATAGTTACAAGAAGTGAGCAATGAGAGCCATGACCAGAACTGGAGGGGCCCTGACTCCAGCCAGGTGGCAGAAAGGGACAATCAGATCTATTGGACTGTGTGGATCCCATCCGCTGGCACATCAGACATGCAGGGGTATAGAGCTTCAGCTGACACCAGAGCACAACGTACCCTGATGCCATCAAGATATGTAGAGGTAGAATCCATCTCTGTTTCTGGAGTGACAAGGGAATCCCAACAGCTGACTGTGCTGAAAGCTGGATGGAGTCCTGATGGAAATAAATGGCAAAACACCCCACTGTGACTGGCCCAGAAGCTGCATGGATCCTTGGTGTAGATTACCTCAGGAGAGGGTATTTCAAGGGCCCAAAAAGGTCATTGTTAGGGATGGCTGCTATGGAGACAGAGGAAATTATACAGCTGAATACCTTGCCTGGTNAGGCAGCAAAGTGGTGCCACCACTGACACTGCAAATGTGCTTTTCTCCATTCCTTTAGAACCAGAAGTTTAGTCAGGCCACAATTTGCTTTCAGCTGGAGGGGTGTGCACTTGGACTTGACAGCCCAAGGGGAGGAAACACAGCCCCACTATTTGCCATGGATTGATCCAGACTGCACTGGAAAGGGTGAGGCTCCAGAGCACTTGCAGTACATTGATGGCATCACAGTATGGGGCAACACAGCAGAGGAAGTTTTTGAGAAATGGGAGAAGATAATCCAAATCCTCCTGAAGGCTAGTTTTGCCATAAGGCAAAGTAAGGTTAAGGGATCTGCCCTGAAAATTCAATATTTAGGAGTAAAATGGCAAAACGGATATCATTAGAGTCCAACGGACATAGCCAAGTAGTAGCTATGTCTCTGTCCTGGGTAATGCAAAGTGTTACTGTATTCCATACCTCTCTGTGCCAAAAAATCATTACTTTCTCTATAAGATCCTGTGTCTGGCAAACAGAATGACAGGGCGGGAGCTGGAGTTGTCCCAGAACCTTTAAAAGTCAGGCAGAGCGTCTCTCTTGCCTCTCTCCCTCCACTTGCTTGCTTCTTGGCTTTTTCTTGCCTCTACTTGCCACAGTAGCAACTCAAGTGGCTACATTTCCCAGTCAAAAACTGTTTCAGAGTGAATTTTGCAACAGCTACCCGCAGACCAGGAGGAGCAGAGCAGCCCTGCTCCGTGCAGCCACCCCAGCCCACCGGCAGTGCTTGGCCGAGGCCAAAGGCAGCCCAGTGAGGGACACCGCAGCCCGGCCCGCTGCACTGCCGGCTGCTGCCGGGAGCAGGGCCAAGGCCCCCCCCGAGTTCTACCCCGAGCCGAGTCCCAGCTGCCAGAGTTTGCCAGCTGCATTTGCCAACGGAGCTGCTGCCTGCCCCCCAGGATGGGGAGGGAGGCACCATCTGCCTCTGTTTCCTTACAGCGGTCGCCCATGCCTGGTGCCATTTTAGGGAAGGGGATATGCCGCCATTTTGAGTTTCTCCTTGTTGCCAGGGGGGTGTGTGTGTGTGGGGTTGTCCATGAGATTTCACCAACTTTGTAACTATCCAACTACTAACTATTACTGTTATTCTTTACCTGTTGTTATTTCAGCTTTTTAGTAAACTATTTTTTCATTTGTAATAACTGCTCGTATTCATTTCTCCTTACTGGTGGAAAGGGGTTGATTAAAACTAACTAATTTTAGAGTGTCCCCCTGAAACTGTCTTAAACCAAGACAGTCATCACTGACCAGCAAAAAGGAAACA
>VWZP01010452.1:0-27374 GCA_013396995.1 Dicaeum eximium
ATAACTCCCTTTTCTTCTGCCAAAGAGTGAAAGGGATACTAGGGAGTGAAAGTGAAAAAAAACCAACCTGTTTATTAACAAAACAAAACAAAACATTTCCCGATGGATTTAGGGGAAACAAAGGGTACAGAGGAGTGAAATACAAGGGAACAAAACAGGTTAGAACTTCAACATGAACATCTGAAACAGCAAAGGTAAGTACATTAACTAGAAGCATGAACAGGTATTTAACAAGAAGAGGTATACAAACAGGTGCAACCAAAACCTTCATTTTTATTTATAACAACTGGCGCTGGCAGGAACAGGGTCTGGGCCATGCAGAGGGGAGAAGCCCCCAGCAGGAAAGGGGCTGTTCCCAGGTCCTGGTGGGCACACACTGGCCATGGGCTTTCTGACAGCAGAGCAGCAAAATAAGCCAAGCCAGCAAGCTCACTCACAGTGCCGAAGCAAAATAAACCAAAAAGAAGCAGGTGAATGTCAGGTTTTATTGGTTTTTTCTTCTTTCTGGATCCCGACAAGTGTGGGAACCCAACCCCCTGGGCCCTTTGGAGTGGGTTCCCTCTGCTGAGTTCTTTTCTTTCAGGGGTGAAGAACGAGCCAGGACTCTCTCTTCTCTTTTTTGGTCTTCAAGGTCTTGCTTATTCGTACCTTATTTTAAGTTCAGCATGCCGTCTGCACACCACACATAGTATGCTGGAAGCAAGGCACAAAAATGGACCAAGAGGGGAAAAATGTCCCCAAACCAAGGTCTTTTAAAGATATTTTACCCAATTACATTCTAACACCTACTTTGTTTCTACTTTTCTACCAATAACTCCCACTAACCCATACATGTAAATTCCACAGTACTACTCACACTAACCAATAGTTTTCTACCACAAGTGCTACAGAAAATGGAGCTGAAAAGGGACAAGAAGGAAGAAGGGGCAACACCCAAAATCCTCCATCTTGTCCTATTCACTCTCATATTAAAATCCTGAAATCCTAAATTCTTCACTCTGTGATACACTACCACTACTACATACCACTACCTGTGTGCTTCAGCTCATCCCAAAGTTCTGGCAATTTTTCCCAGGGACAAAGCAGAGTTCTGCTGAGGGTCAGAATTTCTTAAATCAGGCATAGAAACATTCTCTGTGCCCTGGATTCCAACAGCCAAAAAAACCAAAAAACCCCACAGGAACAGTAGGATCCCCAGTCAGAGGCACCAGCTGCATGTGTCCAGTCAAACAGCTCGTGCCAAAAAGGGAAGAGCTGCCTCTCACCCCGACCCCAGCTCCTTCCAGAAACTCCGGCTTGGCTCCCACTCATCATGAGAGACCCACAGCCAGGAAGGATGGGGAATGGGGTGGGGACAGCTGCCACTCCTGGGCACAAAACAAAACCGATCAAAACCCCAAAAATGGTATGGGATGATAAACCATCCCCAAGACACCACGGTTTTCAGGGAGCTGCAGTGTGGCACGGCCCTGGTTGTGCCCAGGAGTGCTCACTTTGGAGAAGGTGTCAGGCTTGGCTGGCACAGGGAGCTGCAGTGTGTGGGGAATTAATCCCTTCTGGTCTGCTGCCCCAGAGGTTCCCCAGGCACCAGCCCTGCCTCACACTCGTGATGCTGGTGTCACCTGCACACTGGTGTCACCTGCACACGTTAGGGCTCGTGTTACACACCAGGTGTGTGGCAGGGAAGGAGAGAGGGGTGGGGCTGCTCTGGGTGTGGGGACAGAAGGGGTGATGGGGATTATGAGCATGGTGTTCCTGTGGCCTCTCCTCCAGCTGCTGAGAGTGCAGGATCTCTGACCCACCCGCTCATGGAACCAAGGATCCGTTGTAACACTGCGGAACCTCGTGGAATCGAGGGGTCGTTGGGACACGGCAGGGCCTCATGGAGCCAAGGAGATCAGTGTCATACTCCATCTGATCATAAATCTGACAGGAATAAGATTAATGTGTCTTTAAAAACTGGTTGTGTGAATCTCCTTGTCCATAGGAAATAATGAGAGAACCCAATAATTTTAGAAAGCTTTACTAATTGACATGGACTGCTGCTCAGCCAAGGTTGTGCTAAACTCCAGAACTTTGGGAAGAAAAACAAAGACTTACTAGGGTTATGAGTGTTAACTTCTCTGCACAGGGCAGACTTAAAGCTAATTTTAATGATCATGTATTGTATGTATAAACCAAGGAGGGACATGCAGTAGGTGGATAGGATGGTCTGTACCTTCCAAATAGTTCAGCCAGTGGGGAAAGGAAGAGGGTGTGATGTGGCTGTGAAATTAAAATAAAAGAAGACTACTTTTTCAAGTAATTGAGAGAGATCCCCCCCTTGGATGTGTCCCTTTGTTCATGAATAAAGTCACTTTTATAGGTGTTCTCTGTCTCCTTTGTGGACACTGACCTTTAGCAACATGAATTTTTCACACATAAATCAGTGGCTAAGATAATAAACAGCGCTGGTCCCCGTATGGCTCCCTGAGGGCCCCCACCTCTGACAGGTTCCCAGTTTGAAAAGGATCCCTTTCCCAGCACTCTCTAGGACTGCCTGCCAGCCACTTCCCACCCACAGCAGAGCCCTCGTCCAGACTCTCAAGCATCCTTTTCTCCAGGAGGAGGCTGTCACAAAGGGAAACTCTGTCACAAGCTTTGAGATACTCCAGTAGACAATGTCCACTGCTCACCTCACACCAGCTGAGCTCAGGGCTGTCCTTGAAGGTGATCAGGTTTGTCAAGCCCCATTTGCCCGTGGTGAATCTGTGCTGGCTCTTCCCACTCACATCCGTCATCTGTGTTCTGATAACCCCCAAGAAGATAGCCTCCAGAACTTTCCCAGGGACTCAAGTGGTGCTGATGGGGCTGTAATATCTCCTTTGGGATGTGTGATGGGTCCTTCCAAGGCTAAACATTAGGAAGAAGAAGTTGCCAGAGGAGCTGTTGACACCCCATCCCTGGGAGTGTTTAAGGCCAGGCTGGATGGGTCTTGGAGAACCCGGTCTAGTGGAAGGTGTCCCTGCTGTGTGGGAGTCCTGGTCTATGAGGCCATGACCTTCACTGTGGCCATCTTCTTCTCCAACCCCCTGGACTACAACCGGTTTCCCATGGAGCTGGGCCTGGAGCTGTCCCTGCTCAAATCTCACCTGGGCAGGCTGGAGGACATCTACACCCGCATGTCCCAGAGGGGGACTGCCCCCACCACCAACGGGACAACTGCATGCTACCACGTCACCCTGGACACCTGCCAGGATCCTGTCCAGGTGAGTTCTGGCCATGTCAGGGTGACAGCCACCATGTCCAACACACGGAGGTCCATCATCAGGGTGGTTCTGCAGGAACAGGAGTGCTCAGGGAAGGAAGCCGGAGAGAGACTTCCGTACTATGTGATACCAAAAGAATTAATTTCATTTCTACTGTGCCTGTGAACTTCTAGCAGAGAAACAAGGCACACAAAAAATGCTTCCCCAGCAGGAACAGTTGGAAGATAAGAAGACATCTGGCTCACGAATGTAGTAATAGACAAAACAAGGACTGAATTTGGGAACTTGGGGTGGGCTTTAGGGCAATGAGTAAACTGTAATATGCGCTTACTTGTAAAATCTTGTGTGCATGAATGGTTAGGAGTATCCTTTGTGTGACCTGAATAAATGATGCCCTCTTTAAACCAAATTAGTGTTAATGAGTCTTACTCCAATATTTTGGAGATTTTGTGACAGTAAATTGGAGAGCCAGCCAGAAGATCAGCCTAGAGCTTCAATAAATCTACGGCCAACAGATCTCCGGCCAGCACTGAGGAATTTTCAGGGAGAACTTCAACTTTAGACCTTCAGGGACTCGAGGCAAGATCCCTGGGGCAAGTAAAGGCATCATTTAAATTATTTTTCTTTGGGTTATTGACAAGGGATGCAAATCCCCACACAGAGTCGCTGGTTAGGGGCGTTTGAATCTCCCCCAACAGGGTTTGAGTCCCTGGGTAAGATTATCAGGGGGAGGTTTGAGTTCCCAGCCTCAGAGAGTTGGAGTTTCCCATGTCTGGAGTTCAAGCCCCCAAGAAGTATCAGGGGTACAAGTCCCCTAGGAAGTATTAGACGTGGCCCCTGGGAGGTGTCAGGAATCGTTGTATCAGGCCAAGATCATAGTTTAAAGAAAAATCATTGTTCCACTGCCTTGTAGCATAGGCTGCCACCATATTGACTTGGACAGAGGAAGGAAGAAAGAAAAAAACAGTCTCCATTTACAACTGAAGCCTGGCCCCAGCTTCATCTGGAGCCGCCTTTGTGGTGAAGATGGGTTAATTCCTTTGCATTCCTTGCATTCTTGTTGAACTCTGAGAGTGTGTTCATGTGAGAGTGGTGTGTTGATTTGAGTTTGCCAGCCTATCAACGTGGGGATGCCTGTGATATAAAATTTCATTTGCGGAGAGAGTGTTGGAGCATGATTGAGTGTTTGCTGGTGTTTTGAAGTTGCTTTATCTTTGTGTGCCTGACTGAGATGGCATTTGTGGACTTGGAGCACCCTCTTTTGTCAGTTTTAGTGACTGCAGGTTTGGCAGTCCCCTTTCTCTTCCCCTCTCCCCCCTCCATTATAAAACTGAAAATGTAATTATGACTTTCAGCGGTAATAGCTTCTATATTTGAAATTATTGAATATGGGGCTGGTTTCTCCTAAAACGCAAGTGGGAGATGATATTCCAAACTCTCCATTGAAATGGAGAAAAACTGGAAAACAGTTTTTTGTTGAAAAACTGGAAACAGATAGGAGAGGACCCACTAAGTAAAACTAGACTAATCCAATATTGTTATCAGTGGTGGCCAGTATACAAGCTAAACTACCAGGCTAAGTGTCCAGAGAATGGTACCTTAGTTTATAACACCCTTTTACAGCTGATGTTGTTTTGTAGAAGAGAAGGGAAATGGAATTAATTCTGTTGTAGATGGGTAATGCGATGGTTGGCTCTCACAATTAAGGGATGAATATTATGTGGATGTTAAGAGAAGTTTTACTGATGTATAGTTATGTTATTGTGATTTGTTGTTTGGACATCCTCTGTCCTCTCCACAGTCCCCTGCAACACCTGAGCTCCAATCGAGTTGCAGGACAGCAAAGAGTTGACTGACAGGCTTTGGGAGGGGCCAGGGTTACCTGATGCAACACCAAAGGTACAAAAGGCAGAGCAGCCATTTTGTGAGCCAGCAGTTTAATCCCATGCTCCCAGTGCTGTAATTTTTCCTTATTCAGTCCTTTGCTCTCTTTTGTTAAGGTTAATAAGCCTTCAAAATTTTAAAAAGTGAGAGTCGTTTCTCACAATTGCCTTATGAGGATTTATTATTTTATTTGGAAAACCATCTGGAACTGCAAAAGGAGTGGCCAGTGTTGGGGTGAATCTTCTTGTTTCCTCTCCCCTGTTCCCCATGACAGCTGTGACGTGGGAGGGAGGAAAGACTGTTTATTACCAGTTCACACAGAAAGGCTTTTCCCTTGGAACAGAGAAATGAAGGGCTGGGCTCTCATCAGAGATGTTTTGCAGTGCCCTGTTGGTCCGTCCTTCCCCCTGAGAGAGCCAGAGGAGGCTCTCACACTTGGCAGAACTGCACCAGAGAGAAAACCAGCCCTGCAAAGCCCAACTCTGTCAATAAGACAAGCCCAAAGAGCTCTGGTGAATGTGCACAGCCCCAGAACTTCCTCCCTGAGGACTCTTTGCTGTCAGAGGGTGAGATCAGAGCAGGATGGTCAGTGCTGGCCTGAGCAGACAGAGGGCACAGGATTGAGCTGTGAGGGGAGTGGACAAAGGGGGAACCACCCAAAGCAATGCTGCAAGGAGTTGCTGTGGCCATGGCAGTGTTAAGGAAATGATCCTTTTGGATCATTTGGATGATCACCAATGGATGATCACCAATGTGAGAGGAAAGACGGACTGTCTTTACAAACAAACTGTGGGTCTACTGGTAGACAGAACTAGCATAGAGACATAAAAGAAACAATGGGAAGGATTCCACTGATTGATGAATGGGAAAAGATATTTGCCTTTACAAACAAACAGAAGGTTTGCTGATAAATGAAATTGGATGTTGGAAGATGGAAGGAACAATGGGGAAAAACCTCTAAAAATTCCATAAGAATTAAAAATCAAAAAGTGGGGTTATACAAAATGAAGACAGAGGTGCTGCCTGTGGAGAGATCCAGATCCCAGTCCTGGGGAAGCTGCTGGGATCTTTTCAAGTCATTCACCACAGAAAAGGCTGCTTTATGGCTCTGGATTGTCTCTGTGCCACTTCAAGTTCACCTGTCAGCAGGAAGGTCAGAGGAGCTGTGGTGAGCTGCATCCCTGCACACGGCCACATCCCCCCCATGCATCTGCTCGTCCTCCTGGGCCTTGCCACGGCCCCTTGTGTGCCAACACGGGGGCTCACGGGGGCTCTGCTTTGTCACAGAATCTGAAATAGTGCGGGCCACAGAGAAGGATCCTGGGCGCTCAGACCTGGCCGTCTGAAATCCCTGGAGAGGAGTCGGTGTGGCTGGATCCAGCCCCAGCCACAGACCTTCTAGAACCAGCTCTAGATAGTTAATTACCTTATATATATAATTTATATAAGTAAACAGGATCTATGAATTATATATAGTAGAAATATACATATTAAAATTGTATGAGTAAAGAAAATATATAAACTATATATATTACTAAAGTATATAATATATATTACAAATATATATCTATTACGAATATGTATTATATATATTAGTTAGATTTGTATTACCTTTTTAAATGAAATAAACAACCTACTTAAATCGACTTCAGAAATGTTAATGACTGCGCCACACTGTAGCTCTACCAATGAGTTTAGTGCACCATTTTTGAAGCCATATGGAACTAATGCTAAAGCTCCCAGAGACTTAAGGGGGGGGAAGTGAGAATTGCGGGTGGGAAAAGTGCACAGGAAAGGGTGAGAAATGTGGGGGGAGAAAATGGTGGGAAACATGGGGGGACAGAAATGTGGCAAATAGAAGGAAAAAAGGACAGTGAACTTGAACGTAAAGGACGGGAAATGAGAGGAATAAAAGTTATGAAACAGAAGGGGAGAAAAAGTGGGAAATGTGAGGGGAGAAAAGGGCAGGAAACATTATGGAGAAAAAGGGCAGAAAACACGAGTGGAGAAGGACAGGAAATGGGAGGAAAAATCGGTGTAAAAGAAGGCGAAAAAAAGCGGGCAACATGAGGCCAAACGTGATGGGAAAAGTGAAGGACAGAGGGGATGGAATGAAAACTCATGGAGTTTTCTATCATGAGATAAGGATTAGGAGAAAACACTTTAAGGGCAAAACAGGCATAAAGACCTCACGGATTCAATTAAAAATTTGAATTGGTTGTTTAAATGCGTTAAAATAATTGTGTGTAAATTTAAATCCCAGGTTTATACCATTTGATTTTATTTGGGGCATTTTTCCAAAGGTCAGAGACACAAATGTGGGCCTTTCTGGAACAAGGAATATGCATTGTCCAGGGAGGTCTAATGGGAAATCTTGGGACAAATTTCTTGGGAAATAAAAACCTGGCAAGGTGAAAATTTCACCCTCCTGGATGGAACAATCAGGGACAGCTTAACTCTTGCTTTGGTTTATAGAGGTTTGTGTGATATAGAATAGAACATTATGTAGAATAAAATATAATAATATATTTTAAATAATACTATATAGAATATAATCTATGACTATCTATAACATAAAGTATATTATATATTATATATATTGTACATATCAAAAATGCAGAGAAAAAGGGAAAAATCAATAAATTCCTGGTCTTTTAATTTGGAGGTAAAGCTTAGCAGAAAAAGAGAATCAAACCTATTTCCGAAGTAAAATTTAATTAATTTAATTTAATTTAAAATTTTATTCTTTTCTATTTAGGAGTAAGTATGGTGAGACAGGATTTTAAACTATTTTGTTGTCCTCAGTTACTGGAGCTCCAAGAAGGAGCTTTATTGGAAATTGGGAAACAAGACGATAGGAAAACAGATGTAATGAAAACAAATTTATTTTAATTTATAATCAAACTTGGAACCAGCTCACAAAAACCTCTGTTAAAGAGGGACTCATCCACAACAACATAAGAAAGATTCACACCTTTTTTTTGGGAAGTGCACCCTGGAAGAATGGAGTAGGAAAATTGTTCTTACCCCGCAGTGTCTTCCAGTGCTCTTCATCTGAAATAAGTAAGAGATCCATTAATGAATTTCACTGTTAAAAACTTTAATTATGACATTTTCTTGACCCCTATTATTCCTTTTCTTCAATAAACTTAAACCATTTTAATAGTAATTTAAAAAAGATTAATTAAAAGAAAATTAGTAAATAAAAAGCAATTACATAAATATTAATTAAATAAAATTAATCTGTTTCTCAGATTAATCCCTTTCTCATCCATTGGATCTCAGAATGTCCCTTAAGCCCCTCAGGAAGAGCCCCACATTTGTGTTATTTAGAAATTTCAATAAATTACAGAGGAAGTAAGTTAAAAATCAATCAGTTAAGGAGTAAGTAAATTCCAAATGAATCAATTACAGAGGAAATCAATTCCAGTTGAAATCACTGAGCTCTTGGCAGCATCTCAATGCTGTTCCCATTATTTCACAGGAAATTGAGGTTGGATGCAATTTGGCAGGAAATGGGTGAGGAGGATGCCCTGGCATCAAAGGAATCAAAGGAAGGGTAAAACATAATAAAATATTAATAATTATTAATAATAATAATATAAATATTTAATAAAATAATAAATAATGTTATATTGATGCACATAATAAAATGTAAATAATTATATAGCAATATTGCAATTGTTATATAATATTGTAATTATTTATTATTTAAATATTTTGTAATGTAATTATAATTGTATGCTAGATATTATAGCTTTTCCATTATATAATAAAAATTAAAGGTAATTACATTTAATTATCTAAAATTAAACATTACTACATTTTATTAATTACATAAAATTTTATATCCTATTCTGTTCCATAATAAATCTATTAAATCATTCCCAGCATGTCTATCCAGGAAAACCAGCCCACCCCAGGATTCTCTGTTTCATGGTGGTAAGGTCTCCCCTGGATTTCTCCATAATAATTTACAAATTAATCAGATTTCTAATTCTAATTCCCATTAAACTGCTGGGAAATGGTTCTTCCTCTCCATCCTGGTTCCAGCTGGTGTTAATGGATGGAGTTAATTTCTCCCAGGAGCTGCATCAGATTTGAGAATTATGTCAATAATCCACTGTGTTTCATGGCTTCTATTTCTCTCCCTGTCCTTTTCCTTTTTGTCCCTACTTTTCTATTTTGATTTGGGTTTATTTCAGGTATTAAACTGTTCTTTTCCCAACCCAGGAATTTTCCTACTTTTGCCCTTGGAATTCCATCCCCATTTCCCCCAGGGAAGGCAGATGAGAGGCTGTGAGGGGCTCAGCTGCCGCCTGGGACTAAACCACTAAAATCAGGGATTTTTATGCAATTTCCCGTTTAATTTGCATAACTTTCCCATTGACCAAAAGAGTTCTTTGGAATTACTTTGTTCTAGCCACAAAAGCTGGAATTTAGCTAAGGAAGGATCACCTTATGGGTGATGATGATGGGAAATTTGTTCGTGAAACAGAGTGGGATGATACCACGAGCAGGTGAAAATTGGGATACTGAGCAGAAAATGAGGCCCCACATCCTCCCTGGGAAGCCTTTTCCAGTTCTTTCCTCCATGGAAAAATGCTGTTCCTCATGTCAAGGCAGAATTTGCATTTTAGTTCATGGCTGTTTTTCCTTGTCCTGTTGCTGGGAACCACCGAGTCTGGCACCATCCTGACATCCCCTGGAGATATTTGCATGTATTGATGGGATATTTATATCTGGATTGATGACATAGCTGTATGGATTGATGGGATATTTATATGGATTGGTATTTGTACGGATTGATGAGAGATTTGTATCGATTGATGGGATATTTGTGTGGATTGATAGGATCCCCTCCCAACCTTCCCTTCTCTGGACTGAACAGGTCCAGCTCCTGCAGTTTCTCCTCATCCAGACCGCTCCTTATCCTTGTGGACCCTCTCCAGTAGATCCCTGTCTTTCCTGAATCCCAGAGTGTTGCATATTCATATTTTTTCTTACATGATTCAAACATTCCTCTCAAACAAAGGGTGTCTTCTGTTTAATTTCTGCTCCCCATCTCATTGCCTAAATCAATTTCTTGGCTCCTGAGAGTCTAGAAACGGTATGATAAGGAGGGAATAACTCTTTTCTTGGGATTTTGGTGTCTTCTTGTTGTTATCTTTATGTGAAGAATTTCTTGGTTATCTTATCCCGGGACTCACAGGATTGCATCATTCCATTGTGAAACTCCCCACCCCGGGGAGCATTCCCACCCGAACCCGAACCCACCAGATATTGTTGGGTTTGGGGACTCAGGAAAACACCACCACCACTCAACAGATCTGCAGAAGGGCCAGAACTTCCACAGAGCTGCGACCACTGCTTTCAACAGGACTGCAGCCATCAACTCAACAGGACTGCAACCACCACTTGGTAGGACTGTGGCCATCACTCTCACCAACAGGTTTTCTGTCCTTTTGCTTTGCAGCCAGAGGGAATGCGTGGTGCCCAGCAGAGGAACCAAAACCACCATTCTGTTCTTGCCCCGGGGTGCCAGGTTTATCTCTGCCTTTGTGGGTTAAAACCAGGCTTCTGTAGATCGTTGTAATCTTCTTTAGTAAATTGCAACTCCAACCTGCAATCCTCCCTGACGCAGCGGAGTGGGATTCATTACTCCCACCAGTTTACTTCTAAATGTTGACAAACATCAGTAACCCCAAAATCTGGGGAAATTCCCTGGAGATGCCTCTGGTTTTATGGGGAAAAGCAGGAATTCCATCCCTTGCACCCACCTACCACATCCAGGTCCACCTCAACCTCATCGTACCAGTACTTGAAGGTGTATTTGCCTTTGTCCAAGGGACAGATGTTCTTCAGAAAAAGAGACAAATTTCCCTGGTGAAATTCCAATGGGAATCCAGAATTGGATTTTGAGGATTTTACTGGTTGTAAGTGACCATTTTGGCTCTTGTGGAGTTTCTGTTGAAGAACCACTGGATGTGAATTCTCTCTGGGATTACTCTGTCACATAACTGACAGGGCAGGACAGCTCCTTTTCTGATAATTCCGATGACATGGTTGTTATACTGCCCTGCGAGGAGAGAGAGAGAGATGGAAAAATTGCTCATCCCAGGATCATCCAATCCTGGAATAGGTTGGGTTGGAAGGGAGCTTTAATGGCACTGGGAGTTGGTGCTTATCAAAATTCCCATCAACGCTTCCTATGGGAAACTGGGATGTGGGGAAGCCAGAAAAATGAGCTGGGAAAACATAAAGATTTCACCTAGAAGTTAATTCCCTTACAAAATAAAATGAGGATTGGGACAGAACCAGGATTTACCTGTCACCCAGAGAACCAACTGTAGGAAAACAAAGATGGGAATGAGTCACTGCCAGCCAGAATCTGGATCCCATTGTTCTGCAGCTGGAGAAGGCATCAGTAACCCAAATATCCAGGGAAAATCTCACCAGGCTCCTGCCAAGCACAGACACAATGGGAAGAGGGAATCAAACCGGAGCCATAGATTTCTCTTCCTTTATGGGAAAATCCTCTGAGGTGTTTCAGCCCTTTTTGAGGGAAATCAGGAAAACACCAGGATCAGCTGTTTTTAAGGAAATTTAGGGAACTGAGTCATGATTACCAGACTAAATCCAAGCCCAGTGAGATGTGGATAACCTCAGGCAGGAAACAGAGGCAGAATTCCTAAGGAACACGAGTTGGCTTTCAAATGGTCATTCCAGACCCATCCAGTCAGCATCAGGATCACTGAGGCTGGAAAAGGCCTCCAAGGCCACTGAGTCCAGCCTGTGCCCAACCCCCGCCTTGTCACCAGCCCAGAGCTCCGAGCGCCATGTCCAGACCTTCCTTAGACACCTCCAGGGGTGACAACTCTGCCAGTCCCTGGGCAGCTCCTTCCAAGCTTTCCAGGAAGAAATTCCTCCTGATGTCCAACCTGACCCTCCCTGGCAGAGCCTGAGGCTGCTTCCTCTCATCCCGACCCTTGTTCTCTGGGATCTGATCCTGACCTGTCCCTGGCTGCACTCTCCTGTCAGGGAATTGTGAGGAACCAGGAGGATCCCCTGGAGCCTCCTTTCCTCTGGGATGAGCCCCCCAGGGCCTTTCCCAGCTTCCCAGCCCCTCTTCCTGTCTCCTGCCCATGTCCCTTTCCTTGGGCAGGACAGAGCTCCTTGGACATCCCGCACTGATTCCCTGAGGTTCTCCCGGTATGGGATTGGCAAAAAAAAAAATCATGGAATATCCCATGTTGGAAGGGACATTTCTTAGACCTCCCCCCCTCTCCCCCAGCTTGGAGCTTCAGTTGTGCTGCAGGAGCTTTTCCCACTCCCACTCCCTTCCCTGTGGAGACCAATCCATGTCCAGCTCTGCGTTCCTGAGGAAAGCAGAGCATGGAATCTTCCGAAGGCCGAGCACGGGGCAGGAAAGAGCTGAAAAGGAAAGTTGGGATTGGGATCACAGAATGACAGAATGACAGAATGACAGAATCACAAGGTTGGAAGAGACCTTCAAGCTCATCGAGTCCAACCCAGCCCTGACACCTCAACTAAACCCCGGCACCGAGTGCCACATCCAGTCCTTTTTTAGACATATCCAGAGATGGTGACTCCACCACCTCACCAGGCAAACAAATCCAATACTTTATCACCCTTTCTGTAAAAAACTTTTTCCTAATATCCAATTAATATCTAATTAATATTGTTTATACTATTCAATAATAATTTCCTGGATTCCAGACCGGTTTTCGAGCATTGATGTTTCTGTTCAATTATTAACCTAAGGGTGAATTCCCTTTTTCAATAATTCATATGAACAAAGGAAGAATAGGAAGGATTAAAAGCTCCAGAGCCATTTCCATCTGGTTTTTTATTAACTTCTGGTTTATGTTCCTTCAAATAAAGGTAAAATCTCTCCAAACTAAACTAAAAACTAATTCAAACAGGGAAAGACAAAATAAATTCTATGGTAATTGCAACCAACAATTCCATGACTAATTCCCCTAATAAAGGACCAAAATCCCAATTATAAATCAGATTTAGGCATGAGCAGATTATTTGATTAATTAAATTTAGGCAGCAAAGAAATTAACAATAAATGATCATTACCAACTTCACTTGAAACCCCCCACAAACAACAGGAATTTCCATTGAGGCAAAAAAAAACATTTCAACCTGGAATCATTCCCTGGGGAATATCAATAAAACTCCCACCAGCTCAGTATCCTCCCAAAAATCCTCACTGTGGACATTTTTACTTTAGCCACACTTACCTGAATAGCCAGATCTGGAATATCCATATTGAATTCCACGTGGATTATGGAATTGAGGAATTTTTGTATTCCCTGGAAACAGATCTTTTCCACATCTGCGAGGGAACAGACTCTGGGAACCCCTGCACTAAATCCTACAAGCTTTGAAAAGGGACTTTGACCACAAAAGACTTTTTTTTTTTTTTTTTCCCCTCAGGGGCAACATTCCAGCCGATCTCAACAGCCTGGATCTGGAAATTCCAAAGGTTTTGTTTGTGGCACACCTTGATCCAAAGGGCAGCAGGAAAGGTTTTGAATCCTCAGCTCCTTTTCCAGCCTGGTTTTCCCACAGTTCAAAAAACCTCGGGAATGGGAGGTGGAGAATCCCAAATTGGGGATGGATCATACCACCAGGATGACTCAGAGTTAAAATTGGGAATGCATAGCACATAGACCAGGTGGGAATCCATGGATATCGAAAATTGTGGGATTTAGATCTTTAAAGTTCCAACATTTTCCAGGTTTGTTTATTCCTACACCAGTTTTGTTCCTGGATTAGGGACAAGGAGGGAGTCAGGTTGGGCAGGGAGCTGAAAAATAATCAGATTTATGAGATTTCCACTCTTCAGGGCTAAAGAACAAGGCAGAATTCCAGGATTTGTGGTGATTCCATATGGGATCAAACACGGCCAGGACCCAAAACCAACGAGGTTTCCAGGGAATTTGGGACAATCTAGGTTTCCTTGGATAAAGATCGTGGTTTTATCAGCTTCTGGATGGATCTCCTGGAATTCCACACACTATCCCAATCCAATGAAAATCAGGGCTGGTTTCTCCTGAAGCTTTTCTCTCTCTCCATGCCTCGGACCATCCTGTAAATCCATGGGATTCATGGAATGCTGAGTTCTGGCTCTGGGTGGAAGATGGAAACCAGCTGTTTTCTGATTGCTTGTGGGGTTTTTCCTCAAAAATGTTCCAAACATACTCCAAACATATTTCAAAAACTTTTCTGGGAAAATGTGTCTTGGCCTCACCACCCTCACAGGGAGGAATTTCTTCCAGGTGTGGAACCTTCTCCCCCTTTTTCCTCCCTTTTTTTGAGGTAAATCAACGAATTTTTGTTTCTTTTATTTTTATCATTTTTGCTTTATTGCATTGTATTTTATTACTTTTTAAAATTGGTATAGTGATTTAATGAATCAAGAAATTCCCATCAATAAATTGTCCATGACAAAAAAAAAAGGAAAAACACTGGGAAAAACTTTCCACCTCCCCCCAAAAAACTCCAACCTCCCCCAAAAAAAGGAATAATCCCAAACTAAGCTTGGAATTTCCATGACAAGAAGGAAGAAGACCAGGATAACCCTGTCCCAAAAAACACCCAACACCATTCTCAGGGAAAAAGAAATCCCAAACTGAGCATGGTTTTATCCCACCTCTGGGATTTCGCTTTTTTCCCGGAATTTTCAGTCCATGAAACCGTTTTTCCCACCTGGTGGAGCAGGGAATGGTTTCCCACGGGAGGATGAGGAGGAACATCTCGACCTCTCCCAGTTCCAGGCCGTGGCTCGGGAAGCGGGACAGGATTTTCTGGACATTTTCCCAAGCTCCAACCCCCTCCGGAAAATGCCAATCTCATTTTCCAGCAACCATAAATCCCAGGACAAAGGTTGATCCCAGCCCCATCCCAGGGGAGCCGCCGGGTCCTTCCCGCTCAGGTACGGAATTCCCCACTGGGGAGAAAAACCTTGAACTAACTGGGATTAATTAATCGAACCAGGATAAATTTGTTTAGCAGGAATAACTTAATTGTTTTCAGGGATGAGGAAGAATGTGAGGTGTTACTGCCCTTTTCCCATGGGAATTGCTCTCCCACGGGATTTACCTGTGATTTGAGATGTGGAGGAGAACACAGGAAATCCCAGGAAATCAGGATTAAATCCCAGTTTAAATCCCAGCTCACTGCTCAGTTTGATCATTTACCTTCACCCAGAGCAGGAAATCCTTGGAGCCAGATCCGTAAAATTCACGGAATTCCTTTTAAAACAGTGGGATTGAGATCCTGCTGCTCCTGGGAATTTGTTTCTTGTTGGAATTTTTTGCCATATAATTATTTTTAGCCAGTAATTTTCGTGATATAAAATTATTGGATTTGGTGATTGAAAAGGTTTTTTTCCAAGTGGAGACATTCTGTGACTCTAAAGAAAGTTGGGGATAATATAAAATTGTAATATCAAAATATGATCTTGAAATATAAATCTAAATTATTATAATAATGATAATAAAATCTAGTTAATATAATTCTATTTAAATAAATATATAAATATAATTATTACATTATGTATTATTATACTATAAATAAACTTCAATTATTATTCATTATTATATTATAATCAGTATAACGTACCTTATTTATTATATAAATAAATATTATTATATCATACTAAATAATAATTATAATATCTTATATAGTAAATATAGTAATTCTATTAAAATAATAACATATATTCTGTATTTCTTATTTCTTTTAAATATGGACTATATTAAAATAATGAAATGTTATGACAAAACATAATGTTAAATTATAATATCAAAATATAATCTCAAAATATGTTAAAATAGACCAATATAAAGTGTTAAAATATAATATAAAATATAATCCCAAAATACAGTATAAGAATATAATACTAAATATAATATAAAAATATAGTCCTGAAATATAATATTAAAAATAATCTTGAAATATGTTAAAAATAGAGTATTAAAAATATATAAGAATATTGTATTGAAATATAATATTAAATTATAATATCAAAATAATATCAGAATAAAATCCCAAAATAATACAAAAAGCTTATGTAAAATCTAATAGGAAAATGTAAGATCAAAATTAAATAATGAAGATAGTATTAAAATATATTAAAATAAAGTATTAAAATATAACATTCAAGATTATATCAAAATATGATATCAAAATATAGTAACATAACAATAAATAAATACTGTAATTTTAATACTTGAATGGAATGTTAAGATAATATAAAATATGATATCAAAATATAATATCCAAATGTAATATCAAAAAGAATAATACAATATTAAATAAATATTATGATATTAGTAGGAGAATATAATGTATAATATAAAATACAGTCTCAAAATACGATGTTAAAATTTAATATTAAAATACAGCAATAAAATAAAATTTCAAAATATAAGAATACCATATTAAATCCATATTATAATATTCATAATTGAGTATAATTTAAACATATAAAAATATGGTATTAAAATATAACATTAAAGTCTAATATCAACATTCAATATTTAAATATAATATCCAAATATAATAATATGATATTAAATGAATATTATTATGTTAATAATTGAATATAATGTATAATATCTATATGGTATTAAATTACATATCATAATATTTAAATATAATATCCAAATATAGTAATACAGTATTAAATTTAATATAATAATATTAAGCTATAAGGTGTAATAAAAATATGGCATTGAATTATTACATAAAAATATAATATTGAAATATAATATCCAACTATAACAACACAATATTAAATTAATGTATAGTAATAATTTTTATAATGTTAATGTATAATATTTAAAATAGCTTCAAAATATAATATCAAAATACACTGTTAAAATTTAGTATTAAAATACATTCTCAAAATCCAGTATTAAAATCCAATAGCAGAACCCGATATCCAAATAACATCAAAACCCCACTAAAAACTGGTATCAAAATAACATCCAAACATCCCACGGAACGCTTGGAATTCCTCAGTGGAAGGGGCAAAATGGGAATGAAGGATGTCTGGAAAACCACAGGAGGATTTAGTGGGTGGATTTAAATCTCGGGGGGATCCGCCAGAAGGAAAACGGCTGGAATCCTGTTTTCCACGGGAAACAGCGTCGTCCTTCACAGACGTTTCTCCCTGTTTTTTCCTCTCTCCCTTCTCTCCTTGTTTCCCATCGGGAAGGGACGGAGGAAATCTGGCGGGTTCCGGAGCAGCGAACCGGGATTCTCCAGGATTCCCCAGGATNTAAATTATATATATTACATCTTATTGTTACATTATTACATTATTATATTATCTTATATTATATATAGTATATTTATATTATTAATACAATTATTAATATAGTACAATATATGCTATAATATAGAATAGATATAATATATAAGAAAATAAATATAAACAGTACATTCTTTTATATTTATACTTACATTCCNGCTCTGGTGGCTGGCGCTGCTCCCAGTCCTGGCCTTCCGGCGCGGCTCCCACCTGGCTGCAGGTGAGGGCAATTCCTTTTGGGATCTATTCCCGTAAAACGGCCGATTCCTGCTCCGAAACACCAATTAAAACCCAGCCAGGACACGGGATTTAACTTGGAAAAGGTTCCTTTTCCGCAGGGTGGAGCAGCTCCACAGGGAAGCGGCAGCGACTCGGAACATTCCGGAGCTCGTGGAGCATTGGGATAACGCTCCCAGGGATTGTTGGGATCGTCCTGTGCAGGGCCAGGGGCTGGGTGCTGATCCTCTTCCAGCTCGGGATTTTATCCCACTCCCGTGCTGGGAGAACCTCTGGGAACAGGGATATCCAAGGAATATCCTGTATCCTTGGGAATCCAAGAGCTCCCACATCTCCCAGCGCCATAGGGATGAATTCCCGGCCCTGGGACATTACAAACCTTCCTGGGAACCACCCAAAATACCACCTGGAATTTTCTGGAGGTAAATCCCAGGTTTGAAACTTCTATTTTGGTTGGAATTTGCCATTTCCATCCATTTTTCCCAGGCTTTCCCAATGTTTTAGCGGCCAAGAAATTGAGTTATTGTTCAGAACTCCAAAGGATAAATCCATGAGCTCCACATCCCCATTTTTTTGGTTTTCCTCTGCATCCTTCTGTCGAGGGTGGACTCGGTCCTGATGAAAATCCATGGGAAACACGATGCGGAAAACCAGAACAAAGTCCCGTTTTGCCCTAAAACAGGCGGATTCCTCAGCGCTCCCAAAACTCCCGTTCTGGGAATCATCGGGGCCAGGGTGGTCCTGCCCTGCCAGGTGGGATCCACGCCCGTTCCCGAGGGTTTCTCCGTCCGTTGGACGTTCCACAGCCAATCCCGGCGGATCCCAGTCAGCAGCTACGACGGGAAGGGCCGGAGGGAGGAGCCGGGCGAGCGCTACTGGGGCCGCGCGGAATTTTTCCGTGAGGAATTCCGAGCTGGGAACGTGTCCCTGCTCCTGAGGGACGTCCGGAGCTCCGACCAGGGATCCTACAGCTGCGAGGTCTCGTTCCAGAACGTATCCCGGGAAGTGTTGGTGGAGCTGGAAGTGGCAGGTTGGTGCTGCTCCCTCATTTTTCATTCACCGCACAAAGCTGGGCAAATATTTGAAATATTGCTATACATTTTTTATATTTTTTGCATTATTAAATAATCAAATAATTTTAAAATCATTTCTTCCTAATTTTTTTACATTTAATAATTTATATTTTTCTGTCTTTAATCTTTATTTTTATATTTGATATGTTTTTTTATTTGATATCTTGCATGTTGTAAAACATCACATGTATAATATCCTATATGTTGTGTAATATAAAAATTACATTATATAAATATATAAACATATATAAAAAAACATCTTATATATTACATTATATATAATACTATATTATATAAATTCTATTAAATTAATTAAATTAATNATATAATATAGTTTATATTTTTATCTTTTATAGTTTTACATTCTATATATTTTATATATTTGTTTCTACAACTTTTCATCCATTCCACAAAATCCTGGGAAATTCCACTCCCAAATCCATCCCAGAACTGCCCCAACCCCTCCATACGTTTCCAGATTCTCCATTAAACCCCTCATCCCCAAGAACATTCTCAGATCCATCAACCACTGAGAACCTCCAGACCCCCCAGATCAAATCCTGGAAAATCCTCCAAGACTTTCCAACTCCTGGGCAAAAAACTGAAAAAAAAAAACAAAAAAAACACCAAAACAGAAAACCCCAATTTAACTGGATTCAAATGGAAAATTCCTGGTTTTCCACAGCTGTTGGAGAAGCTCCAAACTTGATCCTGCAGTGGCAACTCCTCAATGAACAGAATTGTTGGTTTCCAGAAAACCCAAATTTAATGGGATTAAAATGGAAAATTCCTGTTTTTCCACAGAGGTTCCACCCGTGATCCTGTGGTGACAGCTCCTCAATGAACGGAATCATTGACTTCCAAAAGCTCTAAATTTAACGGGATTAAAATGGAAATTCCTCTGTTGTTCCACAGCTACTGGACAGGCTCCCTCCATGATCCTGTGGCAGCAATTCCTCAATGAACGGAATCATTGACTTCCAAAAAACCCAAATTTAATGGGATTAAAATGGAAAATTCCTGTGTTTTTCCACAGAGGTTCCACCTGTGGTCCTGTGGCAGCAACTCCTTGATGCACGGGATCGTCGACCTCCAAAAAACCCAAAATTTAGTGGGATTGAAACGGGAATTGCTCTGTTTGTCCGCAGCCATTGGAGAAGCTCCGTCTGTGATCCCACAGTGGCAACTCCTCCATGAATGGAACCATTGACTTCCAAAAATCCCAAATTTAGTGGGATTGAAACGGGAATTGCTCTGTTTGTCCGCAGCCATTGGAGAAGCTCCGTCTGTGATCCCACAGTGGCAATTCCTCCATGAATGGAACCATTGACTTCCAAAAATCCCAAATTTAGTGGGATTGAAACGGGAATTGCTCTGTTTCTCTGCAGCTGTCGGAGAAGCTCCGTCCGTGATCCCGCAGTGGCAACTCCTCAATGAACGGAATCGTCGACCTCCAAAAAATCCCAAATTTAGTGGGATTGAAACGGGAATTACTCTGTTTCTCTGCAGCTGTCGGACAAGCTCCGTCCGTGATCCCGCAGTGGCAACTCCTCAATGAACGGAATCGTCGACCTCCAAAAAATCCCAAATTTAGTGGGATTGAAACGGGAATTACTCTGTTTCTCTGCAGCTGTCGGACAAGCTCCGTCCGTGATCCCGCAGTGGCAACTCCTCAATGAACGGAATCGTCGACCTCCAAAAAATCCCAAATTTAGTGGGATTGAAACGGGAATTACTCTGTTTCTCTGCAGCTGTCGGACAAGCTCCGTCCGTGATCCCGCAGTGGCAACTCCTCAATGAACGGAATCGTCGACCTCCAAAAAATCCCAAATTTAGTGGGATTGAAACGGGAATTACTCTGTTTCTCTGCAGCTGTNGGAGAAGCTCCATCCGTGATCCCGCAGTGGCAACTCCTCAATGAATGGAACCATTGACTTCCAAAAAACCCAAATTTAATGGGATTAAAATGGAAAAATCCTGAGCTTTTCCACAGAGGTTCCACCCGTGGTCCTGTGGCAGCAACTGCTCGATGCATGGGATCATCAACCCCCAAAAAAGCCAAATTTAGTGGGATTGAAATGGAAATTGCTCTGCTTGTCCGCAGCCATTGGAGAGGCTCCGCGGGTGATCCCGCAGTGGCAACTCCTCAATGAACGGAATCATTGACTTCCAAAAAACCCAAATTTGGTGGGATTAAAATGGAAATTCCTGTTTCTCCGCAGCCGTCGGGGAGGCTCCGTGGGTGATCCTGCGGGGCGCCGAGCAGCGGGAGCTGCGCCTGTCCTGCCGCGCCTCCGGCTGGTTCCCGCGGCCGGAGCTGCTCTGGCTGGACGGACGCGGCCGAGCCCGGCCGGAGCCGGCGGCCACCACGGCCACGGTGACCCCCGGGGGCCTCTTCAGCGTCAAGGCTTCCGTCAGGATCCGGCTGGAATCCGAGCTGGACGTCTCCTGCCGCGTCCTGAGCCGCCGGCTCAACGCCTCCCGCCAGTCCCGCGTCCGCATCCGTGGTGGGAAATGGCTCCCGGGAAAAATGGAGTTTTAAATCAATTTTAAAATTAATTAATTTGATTTTTGAATTTAGTTTAAAATTTAAAATCTGATTTTAAATTTTAATAAAAAGTAATTCATTTTATTTTGATAAATTTGATTTTAAATTTGATTTTAAATTTGGTTTGAAATTTAAAACTTGATTTTAAATTTAAATCAAAATTATTTATTTTAATAAATTAGATTTTAATTTTGATTTTAAATTTTAATAAAAAGTAATTCATTTTATTTTGATAAATTTGATTTTAAATTTGATTTTAAATTTGGTTTGAAATTTAAAACTTGATTTTAAATTTAAATCAAAATTATTTATTTTAATAAATTAGATTTTAATTTTGATTTTAAATTTTAATAAAATTTAAAATCAGATTTTAAATTTCAATCAAAATTAAAATTTTATTTTAAATTTTCTTTAAAATTTAAATTTGTATTTAAAATTTCAATCAAAATTAATTTATTTGATATTAATAAATTTTGTTTTAAATTTTGTTTAAAATTTAAATTTTTTTTTTCTAATTAAGTTGAGTTCAAAGGGTTGGAAGCCTCCAATTGTATTGATTATCGTTTATTGGATGTCAAATTAAATTTAAATTTAATTTGATTTAGTTTAATTTAAAATTTATTTTATTTTATTCTATTTTATTTTTGGTAATTGTCAGCTCTTGCAAAGGTCAGTAGTTGATTATCATAAATCGATTTTTAAATTAAATTAAGCTAAATTTAGTTCAGTTTACTAAAACAAATAAAATAAATTTTAAATTAAAGTAAATTTAATTTAAAATTTATTTAATTTTTGTTCTATTTTTGTTTTTCTATTTAGCAGCTCTCATCAAACTCCTTAATTTCATTTATTATCATTTAATCATTGATTGATTGAATTTGATTTTTGATCACTGGCAGCTCCAGCTGGATGCCAAGGGTTGGAAGTCTTTAATTTTATTTAATATTATTGATTGATTGGTTGATTTGACTCTATTTTATCTTTGCAAATAAGCAGCTCTTGTTGAAGTACTAAATTTGATTTAAATTTAATTTTTTATATTTCTACATTATTTTCTAGATTTATTTTTATTTTTACTTTGTATTTTTTATCTATTTCTACCATATTATTTTAATTTAAGAGTTTATTGATTAGCAGAATATATTGATTGATTTAATTGGAAATAAAATAGAACTTCCCCACCTCCCACCTCCACCTAATTAACCCCGGGCTTTATGATTTAACCATTAATAGAATGCTTAATCGTTACTCATCATTAATAAAATATCTAATCATAAATGGAATGGCCAATCCTTTAATCTTTAATGGAATAGTTAATACTTAATTGAATATTTGAGCCTTAATCAAACACTTAATCATGAAATCATTATCAGAACATTTAATAATTAATGGGATTTTAGAACTTTAAGAAAATATTTAATGATTAATTGTATTGTAATTATTACATTAGTTAATCCTTAATTGAATATTTAATCCTTTAATCATTAATCGAATATTTATTACCTAATGGAATATTTATTCCATAAATCAATAATAAAATACGTAATAACTTGATTTAATAAATAGAAAATTGAATCCTTAAATAAGTAGTAAAGTGTTGAATCCTTAATGGACTATTTAATCCAATCATTAATTGTATATTTAATAATTGATGGGAAATTAAAGCCTTAATTAATTAAAAAAATATTCAATAATTCTTCTAATATTTAGGCCTGAAATCATTGGTAGACTATTTAGTAATTAATAGCGTATTTTATAATTAAATCATTAATTGTATATTTAAAAATTAATGACAAATAATAGCCTTAATTAATAAAAATAATGAATAATTCTTTTGATATTTAGGCCTTAAATAATAGAGTTTTAAATTAAATTTAGGCCTTAAATGAATGGAACGTTTAGTAATTAACATAGTATTCAATCTTCACCGATCAATTTAATTAATTGATTGATTAATTAATTAATTAATTAATTATTTTCTTTTTCCCAGACACTTTCCTGCCCTCCAGCTCCCCGTGGCTGCGGGTTTTCCTGGCGGCTTTGTTCCTGAACCTGGCCCTGATTTCCGTCCTTTTCTCCCTGCTCCAGAGTGAGTTCCGCGACCGCATCCCGCCCGAAAATCCCAAATTCCCCCAAAATCTGGGGAAAATCCGGCTCCTTTCCGTTAAAGGCCGAATTTCCTGCCAAAAACATGGGGAAAAATTGATTCATTTTTTCTTTTTTTTAACCCAGGGAGCCACAAGAGAACCGTGAATGCAGGTGAGGGAATTAATTATTAATTAATGACCACTAATGGTATTATTGCTATGCATTTTTATGCTTTAATTAGTATTTTTACTTCAATTATTTGATTCGTTTTTACTTTAATTTTTTATTTTTAATATAATTATAACAGCGTAAAAATAAAAATTATTAGTTACTGGATTCCAAAAGATGAAACATTAAATATTAAACATTACATGTATCAATAAAAATATTAACTAGAAAATAACAAATACGAGATTTTATTAAATATTAATAAAATATGGAAATAGAAAATACTATAAAATCTTGAAAATATTCAATATAAAATAGCAAATACAAGGTTTTATTAAATATTATTAAAATATAAATATATAGAGATATTAACCACTGTAAAATCTTGAAAATATTAAATATATTAATTGCCANCATTAGATAAAAAATCTTACACAATTAAATAATCTAAAATATTCTTGATTTTCCAGGAAAGGCAAAGCTGGCAGTGGAGGAAGGTAAAACTCCTCTGTGTTTGAAATGACTTTTTGCTGTAGTTACAAATTTTTTACAATTTAGAAATCCTAAAATTTACTAATTTTTCTTACATTTATGGTTTTGATCAAGTTGCTAGTATTTTAAATTTGAATTAATTTTTAAATTTTAATTTTTTAATCAATTGAAAACATTAGAATTTAGAAATGTCCTAAATGAAAAGAATTTTAAATTACCAATCTTTTACAATCATAATTTTGCTCTACTATCTGTTTTCTTACCATTTAAAATCGATAAAATCCACATTTGGTTTATTTTTGGAAATGTCTTTTTGCTCAAGTTAAAATGTAAAAAACAAGTTAAAATATTTAAAATATTAAATCTTATTATTAAATATATTAATTATTGAATTGGCCAAATCTCATGTATTAAATAAAACAAAGTTCAAAGAGGTTTCGGGGATTGAATGATCGATTCCAAATAACCCAAATAATTTTAAAAATGAACTTTCAGTGGGATCGAGGCTCCTGAATTGGGACTTTTGGGGGCAAAATTCTGCATTTTCTCTTCCAGAGAAAAAGAAAGTGAAGTCGGTGCTGGGTGAGTCCTTCCCTTTCCCCCCTTTTTTCCTCTTTTTTCCCCTTTTCCNAAATACATTAAATACATTAAATACATTAAATACATTACTATTTAATAGGTAATGAGACATAGGTTTATTAATTAAGGTTTATTAATACATAAGTTAATGCATTAATATTAAATATTAAACATAATNTACATTTATGGTTTTGATCAAGTTGCTAGTATTTTAAATTTGAATTAATTTTTAAATTTTAATTTTTTAATCAATTGAAAACATTAGAATTTAGAAATGTCCTAAATGAAAAGAATTTTAAATTACCAATCTTTTACAATCATAATTTTGCTCTACTATCTGTTTTCTTACCATTTAAAATCGATAAAATCCACATTTGGTTTATTTTTGGAAATGTCTTTTTGCTCAAGTTAAAATGTAAAAAACAAGTTAAAATATTTAAAATATTAAATCTTATTATTAAATATATTAATTATTGAATTGGCCAAATCTCATGTATTAAATAAAACAAAGTTCAAAGAGGTTTCGGGGATTGAATGATCGATTCCAAATAACCCAAATAATTTTAAAAATGAACTTTCAGTGGGATCGAGGCTCCTGAATTGGGACTTTTGGGGGCAAAATTCTGCATTTTCTCTTCCAGAGAAAAAGAAAGTGAAGTCGGTGCTGGGTGAGTCCTTCCCTTTCCCCCCTTTTTTCCTCTTTTTTCCCCTTTTCCCCCTTTTCCCTTCCCTTTGGACAGGAACCTACAAACGACATCAATAACAAATATTAACGAACATTAATATTATTAAATTCGATTAAATTCATATTTCTCCCTGTTATTCCTTTGATTCCACATCCGGAATTCCCAGATGGAGAAAAAGCCAAGAAACGAGAAGGTAAATCCCATTTCCTTAAATTTTTTCCCCTTTTCCCCCCTTTTTTACCCCTTTTTTCCCCCTTTTTTCCCATGCCTTTCCCTCTGATATTTTCATTTTCTGTGGAATTTTCCCATCACTCATCCCCTGCTTTTCCTTTCCAGCAAAAACCCAATTCAAGCAACATTTCGGTAAGGAAACACAAATTCCACAAATCCAGCATTTCCCCAGAAGTTTATTAAAAAATAAAACGGGAATTCCGGTTATTATCCATGCTATCCCTGGGATTTGGAGCTAATGAATCCAGGGAGAGGAATTTCCTCCTATTCCACCCCCAAGGGTTGGTCTGACAGGAAAAACTGGGGGGGGAAAGTGGGAAAATCCAACAAAACTGACGGGAATATTTTTTCCTTTCAGGTCAGCTGAAAGCCGAGCTGGGTAAGCGCAGAAAACCACGGGAATACCCAAATTCCTGGGATCTGGGGGGGATTAAATGGGAATTCTGGGGGAGAAATGTGGGATTCCTCTATAAAAACCGGAATTCCCTTTTTTTTCCTTCTCCTCGTAGATTTCTGGGAAGCGCAGAGCCACGCGGGTGAGCTGGAACGAGCTGGAGCTCTGGGATTTGGAAATTCGGGGATTCGGGAGTTCAGGAATTTGGGGATTTGGGAATTCAGGAATTTGGGGGTTCAGGGATTCAGGGGTTCAGGAATCTGGGGATTTGGGGATTCAGGAATTTAGGGATTCGGGGGTTTGGGGATTCGGGGGTTCAGGGGTTCAGGAGTTTGGGGACTTGGGGATTCAGGAATTTGGGGCTTCAGGGATTCGGGGATTCAAGGATTCAGGGGTTCAGGAATTTGGGGATTTAGGGGTTCAGGGGATCGGGAATTTGGGATTTGGGGATTCAAGGATTCGGGGATTTGGGGGTTCAGGGATTCAGGGACTCAGGGATTCAGGAATTTGGGGATTCAGGAATTTGGGGATTCGGGGATTCAGGAATTTAGGGATTCAGGGGTTCCCTTCCTTCCTCCATGGCCATCCCGTATTCCATGGAATGTTTGAATTCCTTGTTGAAGCACCCCAGGACTTTGCCCACTCTGGGATTCTGGGATTTGGTGATTTTGGGATCCCAGGATCCCAGCTTTCTGCGATTTGGGGATTTTGGGGTTCAGGGATCCCAGGATTTGTGGAACTTGGGATTCTGGGATACCACGATGTGGGCCTTCTGTGATTTGGGGATTTTAGGATCCAGGGATTCAGGAATTCAGGGATTTGTGAGGGATCCTAGGATTTGGGGTTCTGATATTTGGGGTTTTGGGGATTCTGGCATTCAGGGATTCCAGAATTTGTGGATTCTGGACTCCTGGGAATCCAGGGTTCGGGATTTCTGTGATTTTGGGGATTCCGGGATTCTCGGTTCCCCTGTCCCCCGGGAATGTCCCAGCCCCTGACGGATCCCTGCCGTCCCCCGCAGCTCCGGTGGCGCTGGATCTCGAGGCGCGGCCCCTGGCCCTCGGGGACGCGCAGGATCCGCTCTCGGTGCTGGCGCTGGTGGCGCGGGACCCGCTGGGAGCCGGGAAGGGCTACTGGGAGGTGGAGCTGGGCCAGGAGCAGAGCTGGGCGCTGGGCGTGCTGCGGGACCCCCGCGATCCACGGGATTCACGGGACCCCCTGGACTCCCGCGACCTCCAGGATCCCCGACATCCCAGCGACCCCCGAGACCCCCGGGACCTCCAAGATACCCGAAATCCCCGGGACCCCCAGGATCCCCACGATCCCAGCGATCCCGGGGACCCCCGAGATCCCCGAGACCCCCAGGATCTCCGAGATCCCCGAGACCCCCG
>VWZP01010453.1:0-264743 GCA_013396995.1 Dicaeum eximium
TATATATATATATATATGTTTACTCTTTTTTAATATGTTTGTCAGCTGTTGAAGGCCAGTTTTATTGTGGTACAGATATGGAAATGCATGTGGCGTATCCCTGTACCTAGAAAGAAAATTTGACCACAAACTTATGGAAATTCATGGCAAAAGTAGTAATTCAATTAACTCCACAGTTACAAATAACTGAAAAGAGGTGACTGTGTCACAATACTTTTTATAATACTTTGTATCAATCTAAAACCTAATTAATTCATGATTTCTCAAGAAAAAAGTGAAAGATTTGAACCAAGAGCAGAAAACTTACTGGTGATTTTAAGAACTGATTTAAAGCAAATGAATCAACATGAGCAAATTTTTAAGCCTTATAAGACTGGCAGATTACACCCCATTAATACCCAACGTGAGAAAATACAAGGAAAATATTTATATGATTCAGTAGCAAGAAATAAATCTAGATAAATTTAGAATTTAAAATAGAACTAAAACACAGTTGCTTAATAATTATGGGTTTTAATCATTGTTGGATGTGCAGGATTATTTCTCACTTGAAGCCTTTAACCCAAGAAAGACAGTTTTTCACTGAAAATTCTGTATTTCATCACAAAGCTGTGAACTTGACAGAGGAACTTTTAGGTGAAATTCTGCTGGGCTTGGTTGTAGAAAAATCAGAATAGATTAAGACAATTATTCCTTCTGGTTCATGGGTTTTTTTTTAATCTCTCCTTACCTCAGGAACATGACATTAATATTCTACTTTGCTGATGCCTCACAATGAAATCTTTGGCATGTCAGTGCCAGAAAGTGAATCAAGTAAAAACTTAGGAGAAATGAAAATGAAGATCAAAAAGGAACAGGAAATTGTCTTTGTTTTGTGTTTGATAGTAGATTTCCATGAAACAAGACAATGAACTAAAATTTATTTGGAAAAAAAAAATACGATTGATTTCACCTATCTATCTTGCCACCAAATAGATCAGGATGGTTTTTGTTGCTTTGTGCAAAGATGAATGTGTACAATAACCTTGAAAGAATAAATTTTTACAGCCTTGCCTATGCTATTGTAATTCTTTTAGTCTTGAACAATTTAAAAATTAACCCTCCCGTCCATCTTCCATACCCACCTATCTATTGTTCATGCCTCAACCTTTATAAATTACTAATTCCTTGATAGACAGTGAGAGATACTCTAGCAAATTTCTAGTTGTATGCAGTAGAGAATTCTGTAGGGCTCTGGTTTGTAACTTTAAGCAATTCCTCTGTCAGACAAATGGTTCAATTAATATGATTATATATATATAGCTAGAGGTGCCCTATCTATGAATGCAGGACAGCATTTCTCACACTGAATGAGACTGAAATTCCAAGAGGCAAGTATGTCTCAAAAAAAAAGCTAATTTCTTGCAATTAAGAACTGCTTTAGGAATGTTGCTGGTAAAATGCAAGCCTAAATCTAGCAGTTATTTTGCAATTACAATATTTCTGCTGGTGAATATCCAAATGTTAGAACAGATAATGACACATACATCAAAAATATTTTAAATATTTTCTTCTATGTCATCCAATTTGTCCTGATCTTTTCATTTTTAGTCCACTATATGTTATGTTATCATAATTTACATGCTATTAACCTTCTACTCAACTGGAGGATAAAACTTGTAATTTCAAAAAAGTCCATACATTTTCTTTTTCCTCTGTCATAGAATATTAATTGTTGTTATTTAAAGAAATTTGAAAGAAATTCAGCATGGCTGATATTGCAAATTGCAGCATTTATAACATGGAAATTGTCTTAATAGTCAGATAGATATTTTTCATTAAAATTGCAATCTATTATTTATACTACTAATAAATAAGTCTAATGAGTATACTGTCTCATAAATATCAGTGGCTTTATCTAATAAAGGGTATGGGGATTCTGAAAATTCTGTTTTGAAGTATCTAATGTTATTCTGAAGCAGGACACAAAAATCCCTAATTTAGATTCCTAAAAACTTATGCAGAATATCAGGACAGTCAGGTAACTCAAAATGGAATGTAGAAACCAACATTCAGGAAAGCAAATACAGAGGCAGAGGTGTATCTCTTTCTGAGTTGTTGCCAACAGGACTGCTGCTTGGAACTGACAGTCTGGAACTGTTCTGGTGAAAGGAGACCAAAAGGCAATTCTTCTCCGAAAGGAAATACAACCTGTATCAAATTCTGCTCACTGGGAACATGTCCTAAGTGTTGATGATAACAAACACTGATACCATCTTCATTTTGTCCAGTCTTGATGTGCAGTTTGTAGGTTCTGAATGATACTAGGCTTTGATGTATTCAGGCTCATAAGTGTGAGATGTATACAGAGTAGCAGCTTAAATAGTGAGGTAAGCATCAGTAATAAAAGAAAAGTACTAATGTAGGTTAAATGGCACTGAGCTGAAAGGACAGATGCCCAGGAACCAACACATTTAGCCTGTGATGTCTGCAGAATTTCAACTCCAAGGACTGTGGTTTCTTGTTTCCTCTAACATAAATGATGTTTTCACCTTCTGTGGGTATCAGTCACTTTGTTTCTGTGAATTGGCAATTAGTTTTGAAGAACACAAACTATTGCTCTTTAATATAAATAATAAAGACAATAACAGTATATTTTAAAGTACTGCATATATTAGAAACTAATTGCATGCAGGATATCACTAACCACAGTTAATTGCCATTGAAAAATGTAGATTGCCATTTTGCTGTTTGAATAATGAAAGTTTAAACTCCTTGAATTTGCTTTGTTCTTTGTAACCATGATTTGGTATTTATAATACTTTAAGATATCATGCTTTTTTTTTTCTTCATGGTGTTTAAATGCTTAAGGAGAAAACCCCTTAGATCTCAATATTGTAATTTAGAGACTGTAGTTCTTAATGAGAGTTTTTCAGTTTGACTCTTTAGGCATTCCTTGTTCATTATCTCATCTGTGACCTTCAAACATTCTGGAAGGAGACATTTAGATAATAAGATTTCTACTTTTAGCATGTTTGTTTTACATGCATCGAGGTCTCTAAATGGCGATAAGGAGGGCAGGAAGGAAATGCCATCAGCAGAGTATTTGTTTCTCTTACCATATCATCCCGCTGATGCCCTCCCCTGCCTCCTTCCTCTGCGCTACTCTCTGCAGCAGCAGTTTCGAAAGGACGAGATGTGTAATTTCTCTCTGTGCCTTGTATCTTGCATCTGGATACGATACGAGCATCTTGTCAGAGAAAGGGATTAGAAAGGATGGACAACATAAAACGATGGGCAAAAATGACCTTTCAGTAGTGATTGCCTCACAGAGCTGGATTTTGCTAGACATTGGTAAGGCTGGGGTGCGGACATTTTTCAGGTTACTTGAGCGCACGGTCACCAACGGTTAGTGCATTAGCTGTGAACCCTAATTAGCTTAAGCAAATACTAGAAAGAGAGCAAGAAAATACGTGACTAGAATGATTGTAGATAACTTCCCATAAAAAAGAGCCAGATGAAAAACTTATAAAGCAAACAAATGCTAATCCTTAGCACGGAAACTGGAGATGGGGAAAAAGAAGACAAAATATTCTAGAAATATAATGATATTCCCTCCTTTTTTTTTTTTCTTACCTAGTAAAAGCATGAGCATGATTGCATGTACATTTGTACCATGTCAGTATAGCATATACTCTTTATCATTGACCTTAGAGAGATAAGATGCCTATTTAGGACACCTTTAGTAAATTAATTTTCCTCAAAGGCATAATGTAATCTGTCTATGTTGAAAAAAAAACCCATTGAAGACATTACGACATTTAGACAGCAAGATCTATGTTCCTTCATGCCCACATTAGCCCAGAGTAGGAGAGTATCAACTGTCTTACCCATGGGAATATAAAAACCCGTCTTCAGACAGATATCTATGCAGAGAACAAAGATCAGCAGATGCCCAGCTGTTCTTATTTTGTAATTAAACAAAAATTACAGTGATTACATATATTCAATGGGAGAAATACAAGCATTTCAAGGGAAGAAATACAAACATTTAGATAGCAGATTAATTTTCCTGGACTAGTCAAAAGGTAAAAGCTATGCCTTAAAAATATACTTTTGAAAATAGGTATGTATATATTGCCTCCAATATAAAACAAATATCATTAAGCAAAAATGTAGATATGAGTTGCTGTTTCCTACAATTCTTATATATACTTTTGCCTCAGATATAGAGGAAATAAGAGTAATTCAAATCCAGATTTTTGCAAGGTAAGAGATACAAGGACTGGTGGTATTAACCCTTGTAGATCTAAGTGTTTTGTTTCCAGGCATATAGCTCAGAAAAACAAAGGCTGCATCTTTATTATCTTCAGTAATGAAGGAAGAATCTATTGAACTTATTAACATCTTTAATTATTTATAGTATTTTGGATGAGTCATAAAGGTATCCATTTTTTTATTTAATAACTTAAATGATTAAAGATTCATCTTATCATTGATCAACCAGAAACAGTGTGCTGAAAGCCTGAAGATCTATTCTGTTAGATAGTAGGCAGCTCCTGCAAGATGTTTGAGAAATATCTTTATCTTTCAAATTTGAAAAGCTGCCATCTGGAGCTGTATTCCCGCTTTTTGCTGAGCAGCACTCTCTTGGCTAAGAAGCGAAGTCATATGTTCTTTTTGGGATAGCTTATTTATGTACTCTTGAGCTTCCCATCACCAAGTAATTTTCAGTGCGAGTCAATCTTCCAAAAATGGGGATTTGCAGAGGCAAATCTCCACAAAGATTGGATGGCTTTTCATATCAAATGGTCAGGGTATATCACCTCTGCCTAGCCAGTTAATCCACCATCTTTTCTTCTTCAGAGTTTTTGGTTGGTATTTCATATAAACTGATAAGAAAAATAAACCGAATGAAACTGGAGCCACAGTCTGCTGTGAAAACTGGAGCAATAGAGTTGAGATTTGAGATAGGCTGGACATGAAGTGCAAGCAGTCACTGCTTTGTAGTTGCCTATGCATGTGACATTGCTGAAATACACACTTTTAGAAAATACTTTTGTCGAGGTAAAACACTTATTTTCAGGCCAGTGGATTAAGTAGTATATAAATAACAAATCTTCAGCTTGGCAGCTCTAATTAGCTTTCTAAGATAATGCACTAAAATATTTTTAATGTCAGTTAGTTTCAGGAGTTTATGGGGGATTTGTGTTTTTTCCTCTTATTTTCCTTGAATCACGGCATTCTCCTTTTTGTGATGTGTCATTAAGTCTGGAAATAAATAATTGCTGTAGTTGTGGCATTAATAAAATCCTATACACGTGACAATATGGGATAGTAGATATTTTGGAAGCAAAAATGAATGTTTACTGTGTCTGTGCCAAAAAATGATGTTTAGCCTACAGCTATTTCATGGCAGTATTAGTGTCCAAGATCTGAAAGCAGTGGAATAGATTTAGCTTTCTTGTAGAATTTTGTTGATATTTTTGCATGGAAAATATCAGCAGACAGAAAGTCTGAAAAGTCCCTTTATTCAAACAGTCATTGCATTTCAGGAATAACAAGAAGCATAATTATTTACTCTCTATAACTGCAGATAAACCGCTGTAAACTTACTTTCTTCCACCACTTCTCCTTCCTTTTGCTTTTTTTTTTTTTTGTTTGTTTTATTTTCCTCTAAGTAACAGTGATGCAGTAGAATTCAGTGGAGCATAAGCTCAACTGATATCTATCTCAATTGATTAACTGTCTAAAAGATTTGATTTTCAGAATAGATACCCAAGAGAGCTCCAATTCATTAGTGGTTGTCCACATGTGATTAGAAACTGTGGGAGGTCTAACCCCCTCTTTTAATTGATCCAATTTCATATTCCTCACGGTCATTAAGTGTGTTAATGGTAACTTAGCACCTGCATTAAGAAACCAACTTAACAACATCCTATAAATGACTTTAAGTCAGCAGGTGCCAAATTTACAGAGGAAAAAAATGACATGATTTCTGCTCTAATGTTGCTGCAGGAGGGATATGAAGTAATAAAATGTTGCAATTGTTTAATCCATCATGATCAAGCAGCCATCATTTGATGATAACATGATTATTATATAATAACTATCCTTTGTTACTTGATTGCCCCTTCTTCACTCAAGGGTATCATTCCTTTTTTTATGTTAATAACTACATTCATTTATGCTACTCTGTAAGGAAGTAAGACTTTCCACTGCCTTTACTATAATGATATCATAAGATTGAAGAAGCTTTTTTAGCTGTAGGTTACGCCAGAAATACTCAGACATTCTTTATTATTGTGCTGTGTTTACACAGACATTTTACTTGAGAAATCTATTTGTAAATCATATGAAAGAAAGCTCTCATTTTAATAGCATGCTACTTCTAAAGTTATTTTGATTCCAGCAGGATTGGCAGTACTTTAAATAAATGCTGACAGGGTATTCAAGACAGAGTTTGGGAGTGATTATAGCAAATATTCAAATGCTGTATTAATTTTTAATGAGGGATGTAAGAGTTAAAATTTTCATTTAAAGATATTTTCCAAATATTTCTTAGTTTCTTCCTCAAAATATATGTGCAAGATGACTGCGCAGATGTACACCACAAATACAAGTTCTTGGAATTGTACCTCTTCACATGGCCAAATTTGCCCCATTCTGAGTGGCCATATGCCTAAACCCTGTTGGTTTCCAGCAAATACCTGGAGAAATGTCTGTGCTCCCTGAAGTGTTCAGTCTGTGAAGCATTCTGACAATGCCATATTCAGCATGCACCTATTGGATTAGGTTGTCACACAAAATAGAGTTACTCTAGGCTTTGTTACTGCACAACAGTGTAATTGGCAATAATTTCCCAAAATATCTGAGGAATCAAAGAACATTCTGAGAATGAAAGGGAATCAGGTCTGTTTTAAGCTGTAACAGTGGGTACCCCATAGAGTTAAAAGACGGAAGGAAATATCAGAACAAGAACTGTTCCTTGGAATTGGTTAGCATTTAAGAAAAAAATTAAGCAGGAGAGTGTGAAAGACATGTAAAGGGGGAATGAGAATGTAGGGGGTTAAGAATGTTACATTAGGAATGTAAGGGGAAGAAAGGAATAGAGAATGCAAGATGCAAAGAATAGGGTTTAAAGTGTTAGTTGGCAGGATGACAGACAAATATCCTTTCAGAAAATGAATGCAGTTTCTAATATTTCTAATATTACAGAAAACCAACCTTATTGGCCTCTGGGACAACACAAAATATATAAATAGAGTAAGTATAAACTCTAGGCCAGATGCTCTTCAGAAAAGAAAAGATTATGCTCTGAGTGGCAGAAGGACACAGAGAGCTGTGGCAGCAGCCAGGTAAGCAGACACTCAGAAGCACAGCTGGAGCTGAGGATCCCAGACTTCTGCACACTTGGACAGAGAGAATACAAAATCCCTTTATTTAGGGTCTCTTTCCAGAGGCACGCAGCTCTCATTGTTATTTTCTTACTTAGCTATTGCACCAGGACTAAATTATTTTAGGTATCAAGGAGCCTGAGACTGTGGGAATGGGGTGCGTGGGGAGTTAAAAGGAGCACGTGTTGTTTCTCTGGAGAGATGCCCTGTGAAGGGGCTGTCATTCCACTCATGTTGTGTGGTTGTGACTGCCAGAGTGGCTCCTGGATGGTCAAAGAGGAAAACTTCCTTAACAAGGGGAACTATATTTAGATGAAGACAAGCATATCTGAAAAAATAATTGGGATGCTGATTGCTATCAATTGCTAGTCCTTAGATGAATATGGTACTGTACTGACAAAGTGCACCTCTTTCCTCCTTTCCTAGAAAGCAACAAACATTTGGCTTGGTTATGAAGGCAGGTTGCTTTCTGCTGCCCTGCAGGAATGGTGGGAAGGGGGTTTGTTCCTACAGCTGGACTCTGTGCTTGCCTGAGAAGTGTCAGATGAGACATGGTATTAACTGGCCCTACTTGAGAGAGACCAAAGTTGTGCCCCTCAGAGAGGAGAAATGAGTTCCTTGGGTGTTGAGCCAGAAGATCTGTGTTCTTTTACTTTATAGTATCATGCTCCTGGGATTCATCCTTTGCTTATTAATTTCTCAGGACTCAGAACTCTTTAGGTGATTTGCTTTGTCAGACCTCATTTGGTGACTGGTTTAAAAAAGAATAATTAGTTAAATGTGAACTTCCTATAAATATTTACATATATATTTATACACGTATTCTTATACAGTGATATCAAATTTGTTTAATTAGTTCAGCTGAACTAACAGATTGTCATGACTGGCATAATGGTGTGTAATCAGCAAATTTCTGTGTTAAAGCTCAGAGCTCAAGTTTAATATGCAAGGGAAATGTAGAATTCTTCATGCTTGTATTTTGCTTTTTGGAACTGACAGTATGAATACAGTTGGTTCAAGAAGATGTAAAATGTGGTTCTATTAATATTACCTTACATATTAAGTTTATATAATCCTTACTTTTCCATCTGTGCCACATTTTGATGCAGAACAAAAATGTTGCCAGACGTTCTACAATTATGTAGTTAAATGGAAAAGTGTTGGAACCATCTGTAAAATCCTACCACAAAGAAAATCTAAATGTTTAGTATTTTTATTCTTTTTGAAATAAGTCCAAGAAATTGCAACAAGGAATCTAAAGAAGAATACATGCAGCAGTAAGAGGAAAGAATAAAATCACGAACTTCTGTAACAGTAATCCACCCAGAATGCAGGCATTTGGCCTCAGTCTAGTAAAGAGTCAGGAAAGGGTATAGGCCTAAATGTTTTATATGTACATATGCAGGTATATCTCTAAAAGTTTTCATAAGACTCAAAGAGCATGGCTAAGCAGAATTCTCAAAAATGTCTTTTTTTTTTAATTGCTGACCTCTTTTTCTGTTTTTTTCTGATCTTCTAAGTACAAATTAACAGAAGCCAAGGTAAGTAAAGTAAAAAAGGTGAGTAAGTAAAATAATGATTATCCTGCTCTAGCCTTTAGGAAAACTTAAATCTGTTGAAACTTTTCATTAGTATTTCCCTGCTTATCTCTTTGTTTCTTGATGAATTTCCCACAGGGGAAAAATTCTTATTAACTGACTAATGAATACCTGGGTCATAAATATAAATCATGAAGATTCTGTGGACAACTTTTGGGTACAATGTGAATAATTTAATTCTTCATTAACTCCTTAGAGTGAATATTCTATTATCTTACTAGGTTTTGGTTTTATTAGTAAATTTAATTTAATCCTTATACTTCTAATATAATATCAAAACAAACAGCAACAGTTCCATAAATCAAAACACGTGTTTATGGTTTTCACAGAATTCCAGCCAAATTCTTGGTTTGTATAAACTGATTTTTGTCTAACAAAGTTAGTGATGAAATATCTTTCTGTAGCAGTTGAGGGCTTGGCTCCTTATAACACAGAAAATGTATTTCCTTTGGGACCCTACCTGGCAGTGCATTTGTAAATTGCTACAAACCTGGTGCATCAATAGCCTGATGTGAGCAATTCAGACCAGTATTTTTTTTTATTCCAGAGCAAAATGGGAAATGTAGTTTACACTGAGAGAGCTTAGAAAAGCACAACTATAATTAGACCTATACAATGGATGAAAAATTGGGAATGTATTGTAGCTTCAGCTGATGTAGAAAAACGCATTGCGCTGATTAACTCTCCCTTCAAAAATGGTTGCTTTATTTTAATCAATGCAAAATCCATAAAAACTGATTGATGCAGATAGCTCTCTTGCTTTTTAATGTATATTATATATATATACAATAAATTTTCATGGGTTACCATTTACATATCTATGTGCTGAATATTTTAGTAGAATATTCATGATGATGAGAAGTGAAGAAACAAACTGTTTGTCTTTACCTGGTCACAGGATTTGAATCAGCTGAACTGCTTCACAGGAAACAGAAGAGTGCTCTGATGCTTGGGATAGAGCGGTGAAAGGGAAGTACAGAATATGCATATATGCATTTGTCAGCACATATGGAGACACCATAATTTAGGTGGTTTAATCTTCTACTCTATCTTACTTCTATAATTTGGCAAAACATTTGTACCCAACAGAGCAGCTTGCTTGCCTGTCTCCTAGGCTCAGACAGAATTTTGAAATTTGGTGTACTCCAGGCTCTCAGAAGGACTCAGTCTGCCTACCAGGAAGACTGAGTGCTTCACAACATGCAGCAGTACTTTCCCTTTTGGAGTGTTCCAAAAAGAGTTGCTTGCTTTTTATGTTCTCACTGGTTTGAGCCCTCACAGCAATTCTCTGAGCAACTACATCTGTTGTATTCTGCATAAGAATAATTCGTCTTTCTACAGCTTAATTTGTGTCTTTGAAGTCATTAAGAGCAGAATCAAGTCTCGTACACACACACTTCAGGAATGAGACGGCATTTTCTTCTGTTTGGAGAAAGTGGGTACTCTTGGTAACTAAGTATAAATAAACCATGCATTGTTATTACCATGTCTTAATGTGCTTTTATGATGAGAATAATTTGGATGATTACATGGTGTTGGGATGTTGTGTTTTTTAAGTTATAGTCATGAGTATTTTCCTTCATTATGAACATTATAATCAAATTTTGTATCTCCTGGTATGTATCTGCTATACATGCAATATTTTTCTTAATTGGTGAAGATTTAGTTTTCTAACACAGCACTCCTTTTTCTCTAGGTTCAAGTGTTATATATTTCTTTTTTATAGTTCATTTTTCATTCCTTCTGTCTCTTTAAACTCATAGGAAAAAAACAGGAGTCAAGTGCTTTATCTGAATGTTGCTTGATTTAACCTGCTTGGCTTAAAACTTCATACTTAGGCCAAGTTTGGATCAATGATCAAAGATTTAGAAATTGCTTACATTGTTACGGAAGCAGCTTTACTACAAGTAAATATTAAAGTTTTGGGTGGAACCTCAGTAGAATTCTAAGTCAGCCTAGCAAAGCAGGGTCAGATATTGGGTTAAGTTCCTCAAGATTTTACGTAGTTAGATCTTGAAAATCCCTTCCAGTCTTTCTGGACAAACTACTCCATTAATTCACTCCTTTCCTTATGAAAAATTTTCCTTCCAGCAAAGGAAAAACGTTATGTGGTTTAGTCTGTACCCATTGCACTTCACATTGCGCTTATGTGTATCATTGTGGTAGATGTATGATATATTGGTGTAGGTATGCTTGGAAACGCTTACCTTTAAATAACTTCACACATTTGTCTTTGAGTAATGTCAAGTGAACTATTGAATTAGCAGACTTGGAAGGTAGCACCAGTTTCTTGATCAAGGCACATTGCAATAAAGGACCCACTTATGCTGGCTTTGTCAAAAACACAGCTATAGTCTGCTAATAAACACAAATGTACAGAGACATCTCAGTCTGCCTTTATACTGGTCATTTTTACTAGCTGCATTTAGGGATTATATTGCCTTTCTCATCTCCTCCCATCATTTTTTATGCAAATGCCAGACACCTTTTTCTTAAAACTTTTTTTTAAATCTAATTTGTAAAGGGTTTTATATTCTTAGTTTAGGTAGTTCTTGCTGTCCTACTCTCCTACATGTTAGGAAATTAATACATAATGTACAGGAAACTCCTTTCTTCAAACTTTTACATTTACAGTGGAACAGACAGATGACAAAACCGACACTACAAAAAAGCATCAGTGCCCTGAATTTTAAAATGAAATCTTCGTTTTCAGTCCCTCTAGACTTACTATGACAAGAGCTGAGATTTCACTAAGGTTCTTGTTATACCAGCCAAGCTTTTCCTCTGCAGAGGTAGCTGTGCAATGTCATTTGATTGTATTTTGTCCAGTAGTGTTCTGCTTACATGAGAGTTTTGGGGTTTTTTTCCTTTTTTGTTTTGTCTTTTTTCCAATTTGTATTTCCACCTTTTCTGTCTTCTTATAAAAGTACTTACAATTTAATGGGTCCTCTAATTGAACAGAAAGGTGCTTGTTTGCACTTAAAAATAGCTTTCAGTGAATTTGTCATGTACCGGTAATAGAAGAGCTGTCTTTCTGTTATTACCACTGCAGAATAAACCTATGGTTAATACCTTATTTACACAAACTGAAGATGTCGGGCGACCTTGGAGCTGCATTGTGTTCAGTGCCCTTTTTGTAACCTTAATTACCGGGGAATACAGCACTTTAAAGAAAGACTAACATTTCACTTTAACATCCACGATAATCTATTATAAAGCCAGCTAAGCCAGCCCCCAAATACAGAGAAATGTTATTACATGCTCAGCTAGCTGTCAAGGGGCCATGAGTCAGTGGCTTACAGTTATCAAAAGTAACAAGGTTGTTCAGAATTTCATCCAACAAAGCCAGCCAGCTTATGAAGGGATTAAGCACTCTTTGATTAGAACAAATGGAACACATCCTGCCCTTTTGATTAGCATTGCCTTTCACTTGGTTTAGTCTAGTAATTTGACACTCTTACTAGCCAATGCAAGAAAAGACTCAGTTGTGGCCTACCCATGAGTATTATAGCAGCAGTATATTAGTGTGCAGATGTTAAATTGTGAGCAATCTGAGAGATCACGCTCAATGTCCTATGAAAATCCCAAGGGCATAATGTCAACAGACAGAGTGTAATAATATTTAATGCAATGTGTGACAGCAGACTCCACGAGCCTTTAGACACAACATACTGCCCTGAGGCCACAGCCTTTCCACTTTCTATCCCAGACAATCAAAAAGATTTTATGTCAGCTTTACTGATATTGTAAAGGTTCATATTTTAATTTCTCACTTAAGTCAGTCACAGCAACACGTGTTTACAGTGGCGGAGAAATGAGTAAAAAATATTTTGAAAATAATGAAGAGTTCGTATGCACAGTTTGGTGTGGAAACATTCACCCTTGCCATGTTGAAAAGAAAGAAAAAAGTTGTTTCATTGGAACACAAATGCTGGGACCTTGATTTTGTACTGCTTTCCCTCACCCTTTCCCTGTTTTCCTCTCCCTGACTTGGTACCTCAGTGTTGATTGGTATTTGATAAAGATTGAAGAAATTACAGGTGAGAAACCTCCCCTCCAGACTTCAGTTGTGCCAAACTCCATGTGATACACTGAATAATCACTGGATGAAAAGGTTATCTGTGGGATTTCGTCCAACTGGGATTCCTGCTTCAGATGCATTTGCAGAGGGCTTTGGTCATAAACCCTGGCAAGCAGGGTACTGAGGGGAGGGAGCACCTGATCAGGCCACGGAGGGAAAAGTGGGGCCATGGGAATTAGTAGTATGCTAATAGAGTAATCCTATATTTGGTCAAGCTTCCAGCTCTTGTTTTCCACTGGTCATGTTCTGAGCTCACCTTCCTGATGGGACCCTGTGCCCCTATACCTGGCTGTGTTTGCCTCGCCCAGGGGTCTTTGGAATCCAGCGTCGGTAACCTGCACCACATTTGTTATTTTCATTATTAAAGTTTTTATTTTCTGGGCTAGCCCATCACTCCCATTCCTCTTTATTAGCCAGCTCCTCCTGGCCAAGCTGAGCAGGGAGATCACAGTGAGCTTCTAAGCTCACAGTCATCAGTGGTTTTCAAGGTGCCTACTTTCTCTGATACTTTTCGTTGACATGCATTTGAAATAAACCCCACTGTATGTTGTTCTTCTTTGTCTCAAATCAACTGCTTGAATGTGTACTTGAGAATGTCATCCTGCTCAGCCATATCCTATCATTCCCTCCTTTCTTCTGTATGATACTAAGTGTGAAATATCCAGGTTTGTTCAGCATAAACAGTGGTGACAGTCAGTTCATGTTTCAAGAGCAGCTGTTCATCTCCTATTCTCCACCCACCAGACATCACACCTACCTCAGATCTGCCCTGTGGTCTGCTTGTGTAATCACTCCCTGACACAGTTAAATCAAAAGTATCTGTGTTAGAAAAGTTTTAAACGGTTTGAATTAACCAAAATGATATTGACTTGATGGCTTATTTGGGAATTAGATATAATCTAATTCCATTAAATATTCAAATTTGACTTTTATCTTGTATTTCGCATTCCTAAAAGTACAAAAGCAGCACAGTATTTGATTTATATGGTCTTCTGCTAGACTACAAAACAACTAATTTTTTTTTTTAAGGTGCCTTCCAACCGAAGCTGTTCTGTGATTCTATGATCAACTGGAATTAGATTTCATGTACTGTCTCCCAAAACTATTATGTCAAAATTATGTCACCCACCACACCTCTATCGTCCTGCAGTAGAGCACGGAAGCAGACAATATAGCCCACATTTTTGTAGATATTTAGACCTTCATTTTCAGTTCACACCAAGACTTTGGACTCCCTAGAAATACATGAGGGAATTTAGTTATCACTCCTCTCAAATTCTGTAAGTGGGCACTATTTTCTTAGGGCAGATGAGCAGAATATTTGATGTCTCTGCAGTATTAGATTTAAGAAAGTCTGCTGGGAATTACAGAGTAGCCTGGGTTTTGTTCATTGGTCTTTTACTTCAAGTGCTTCACCTCTTATTGGGTTATTTGCCTGCCTACAGGCAGGAAGCAGTATAAATTACTGGAAAAATCCATAGAAGTAGCTGAAACTGCACTCTTCTCTTAACACAGCTCTTGCCCCTTTCTAAGTCTGTATTTTTGTGTGACCCCTGACAGAAATATTCAAAGGATATGCTTCAAGTTCACTTTTCAGACCTCAACAATGTCCTAAATCATTTTATGAGGCAAATTGTGCATGATTAAAAAGTCTACATTCTAAGAGACAATTCTAGTCCATTTTCAAGGATAGGATTACAAAAAAAAAAAAAAAAACCAACAAAATTCAATATGGAAACTCTTTCTGAAGATAAAAAAAATTATTTGCCTTTGAGAATGAATAAACTGCAAAGAAGAGATCAGTGTAGGGGTTTTTTTTTTTGTAATTTAACAAGAATTTCTCTTTTAATGAAAGGAAAAATTTTATTTCAGATTGCCTGTCAAAAGTAAGATCCTTTATAATGATGTATGAAATGCCACCACAATGATTTTTCTCCTTTATGTATATTTCTAAAAGATGATGGGCATGTTTTGGTTTGGGTGTAATAATTCAAGACATGCACATCATTGTAGTTTCTTTTAACTTGACTTCTTGTTTCTCATTTTCCAGCGTTAGGTTGGTTTTTTTTTTTTTAATGTATCCTGGGATGTAAAAATCATTTGAAAATTACAAACCACCTATTTTCAGGTAGACATTTTCAAAAAGAAATTTTCTTGAAGGACAAAACATAGTGAAATTAAGTGAAATAATTTCTTTTTTCTCTTTTTTAGAGGCTTTTAAGACATTTAATGTTCTATGAAATACTTTCTAGATTGTGTTTCTCTAATAGATGAATAACATAGAAATTAATTAATTAAATAGAAGCTGTAAGGTAGCCATTTAGTTTCAAGAATATTAGTGTAGAAACAAGTTGGATAACTTGCAGGATGAAATATAAAAATAATAATAGATGACATCATAGGGAAAGTGGAAAAGGAGCAAACAAAAGCATTCAAGAATTTATCCAGAATGTGAGAAGAGGTGAAAAAAAGCATATAATTGTGGTTTATGCATTTCCTTAGATAAGTTCTTTCATATGTCAGGATTGAACAGAGAGAAACACTATGAAAAAACTATTATTTCATTTCTCTTTTATGTGTGTCATAAACACCTACTAAAGAATTAATTACACAAAAACAAGGAAGGGTACACTTGTCATTTGCTAATATGACTAAAAAACACTTCGATTTCACCTGCAAATCTACACACATCAGATTGAAAAAAAAAATTGTGAAGTAACATCTAGCAAACAAATTACCTGGGAACAATCCAATTGCTAGGATATTTTGTTTATGTCCCACATCCCCCCATATACATATGAAGACAAAGACGGTGTGTGTGCACAGACTCACACACATTTGTGTGTGTTTACAATGAACCACATGCAAAAATATACTAGAGTGAAACATCTAAAGAGACTCTCCACTAAAGGTGGAAATACTTGTGTATCTGACCAGGTATCTAGTTGTGCTCAGCTGTTCCCAAATGATTGTTCATTTGCCTCATAGATGCAAGCAATGAAATTCCATAACAAACTAATACAAGTTATATTAACAATTCATAACTGAACTTCAACAACAAGAGAAGAGAAAATATCCATTTTTAATCTGTACCAATGCCATTCAGTTTCCCAGGTGCTTTTTGAAGGGGAAATTTAAAAGAAAATGATCTTTTCTCTAGAAAATATTTGGAAATTTAAAGTCTGGTGGTTTCTTAGTTGTGGATCTGTATGTTTCCAGTTTTAAAGGAAGTCAGACTGTGTTTTCAATTATGTTTAGTGGAGATAAACTTCAGCTGTAAGGTAAACAAATGGGCTGCAAGACTCTGGAGCGTGCCTATGATGGAAATGGAGGGATATAAAAGGGCTGTCATAAGAGTTATGTCAAATGATTACTAAGCAAAGGAGAAATGAAAGAAGCCAGTTAAAGATGAAACAATATATTCCTACTTAAGCTCAAATGGGAACCACAAATATTTGTTATTGCAATTCATAACTTATGATTACAGATTTGATTATTTATGTATTGATGTACTAATTTATTATACATTTCATGTATAACAAATAATGCTGATTTAATTATGCTTGATCAAATTAATAGGGGTGGGAGGAATTAAAATTGCTTTCCTGGGAATGTTATAAAAGCTTCACAAAATAAAAAGGAAACTTTGAAGTTAGACAGAATAGAGTAGGCTCTCATATCAGTTTTTTAAGGAAGTTTATCACAAAAGATGAATCCTTCCACTTGTTTTTGAAGGTACTGATATTGATAAAGGATATTAATAAGAAATTAATGTTCAGAAGAAATGCATCATTACAAAATCATTCTGAAATAACTTTAATAATAATACTACAACAATGAGGCCATTTAAGAGCTTGGTAAGATGTTGAGTGTTTCAGCTATACTTAGCTTTGTATGAATATTTAAAGATACGTAAATATATTTGGATTACATGACAAAATTACTTTTGTTATCCCGGCATCAAACATTTTCTTTCTGAAAATATAAACACAATTCTTTCTTTAATTTTTTTGGTTTTATATGTTATCTAACTTGCTGATTTTCTGTAGGTGCTAAGGTGAGCAACCATATCTATTAAATTTTAAATTGTAATCTTACAGTTTGTGTGGCACAGTATACCAACACATTAAAAAAAAAAGAAAAAGGAAAAGCTCAGAAAAAACCACTGTTTTTAACAACCTAGAAAATGCTATCTGAGCATAACAGCAGATCACCACAAACTTTAGAGATCTAATTTTTGCAAACTTTAGATTCTTCAAGTAAAACGAGAATTAATTCTACTGTAGTTAAGATAAATTGAAATTAAATCACAGAATGATTTTATTGTCCTTCCTGTTACTAATTGTAAGTGATAAATTGTGTAGAAAGAGGTGCAAGTATAACAGACTGGTGTATTCCTGAAGTTGTGAGTAGGCATCCTTTGCAATCAAATTTCCTGCAAACTCGTTTTTAAAAGCTCAAATACCTATTGATAGAGAAACTACTTTACTTAAGTCAAATACTACTGCCAGCTCCAAATTTGTCAGGAATCACGGCTCCACAGATGCTCCTCAAGTAGAGAATCTGCGGTACTGGTAGTCTGACAGCGAAAGGAGAGAACTACAAAGCTCATGAGAGAGCTGGTGTTCCCTCTGATCACAGACATGTGATGTTCTGTCCAACCACGGGCATTCACAGGTCGTGTCCGTGTTTCTGAGCTGTGCCACAGCATTGCTCAGGATACTGCCTGTACTGGCAGTCTTTGGTGCCATGGATCCTTCTAGCATCCGTTTATCCAGCAGCTTTGAGAAAACTAAACACATAGTGGTGCAGAGGAGTCTAGTGTGTTGGAAAACTGCTCCCACTGAGGAGTGGAAGAAGGAAAAGAGAAAGAAGTTGTGAAGCATTTCTGAGTTGCCTAACGTGCATTGAGGGGAACAACATGACATTTCCTTTTATACCTACAGTTTGGTTTAAGGCACAGTTGATAACAGTCCATATGACTACAAATTTAGCAGTTTGGTATCATGTTGAACATACTTTTAATTCTTATTGAATATACATTTTCTCTGCAATTGACTGCAGAGCTACATTATACAGAGCTGGAAAATTTGGCCTAGCAGGCAGATATTTTGGATAAGAGTTTTGTTACACACCTGTAGTTTTCAACACTTATCTAAAATGTGAACACTTATCTAAATTCTCCATATATCATTACCTTTTACATCATTCAGGTGACAATTTTTTTTTATTATTGATTTCCTGAAACAGACTTTTATTTGTGAAAACAGCTGCAGTACTGTATTCATAGCTGCTAGTCACATAGTATATAGGAATACTGCAGGCAACAATGCAATATAGAAAACAAGGTTCAATCACAGTTCTTATGTTTCTTTTTACTAGAATTAGTTACTCAGCAGGATCAGTTCTCTGCTAACTGACTAATGAAAACAAAACACATCCTACTCTTGTGCTGACATATATCTCACTGCAAAATATTGAGCACTAGATTTTAAAAAGGCCAGAGACAAATTTGGTGGCTTATGGCTTTGGAGGGATGAGGTCTATGTCTATCCTAGAAAATTAAGAAAAACATGGTTCGTTGGTCCTGAGGACAAAGAACATGGAAATTATTTAATCCATACTGCTATAATCCCTGCCTCTGAAAAATAGATTTGTTCTGTTGAAAGAGATAGGAGCAATCATTTTTGTAACAGTGTACTCTTGTGTTTAGTCTTAGGAATACCTGAGGTTTTAACAGGAAAGTACAGCTTGACCTGGGCCAAATCTGTGCTAACTGTTGAATACTTTGGTCTTGTACCCTGGCCAGCTGAGCATTTTATGTACAGAGCTGACTGATTTCTTGTCCTTACACACTAACACTGTCCAGTGAAAGAAACAGGAAGAACTTCTATAAAGCCACCACTCTGAAATCCCTCATCCCAGCATCCATCATTCTCTTTGCTGTTTAAAAGAAAATCTACCAATCAAACATTCCCCCCAGTCAAAAAAAAACTACCAGAAAAACCCAAAAAAACACTACTTAGCCAATGATTTTGTTTTCCCAAGTAGACATGTCTCTGTCATGATCAGAGGATCAGTATATGTTATTTCCAGTTTATATATTTAGCCAGTAAAATGTTAGGCTTCTAAAAGATTTAGACCATATTCTTAATATTTAAGTTTTTGTTTTCTGTCTTATAAAAGGCTTAATTGATCTTTTGTGACATTGGAAAAAGACTGATTGTAACTGTTAATGTTTCAAGTATGTTATGGGGTTTTTTGGGGGATTTTTTTGCCGAAGTTCTATGAAACTTCTAATATTAAGCAAGGGTTATATTGATCTGCTGGTAGATTGAACACTAGACGAAGTCCACATTGGTTCTCCTACTTTTTCCAGGACAGCAGTGCTGGGAAAATGTGATGCAGGATCATTTGCTGTCAGCGAATATGTACTTTACCAGATCATAGATAGTTACTGCTACCTAAAATAGCTCTCATATTTGTAAGACCCATTTCACTCTTCACTTGTCAGAAGTTTGATTAATAAACATAGGCACTCCTTTATTCCTGGCAGCTTTACAGCTTAGTGTCAAATGCATGTCTCATTTAGTTTTAGTTGTTTAGCTTCATATGCCTAATTAAATTACTATAATGGAAACAAAAAAATTTAGAAAGAGTTGCCCCCAAAGTCTTCTGAAACCTGCAGCTGTTTCAATATTTCATTATTTCTGTAATATTTCTGAGATATTTTAATAATAAAGAAGGACATTGCTATTTTTAAAGCAGTAAAAAATAGTTGGTGAAACATTTCTTTTTATGTGTTTGCATATCCCAAATTTGTCATATGCCTCTAAGATCATTCTTTCATAAATTTAAGAATCTTAAGAAATGTAATTATATAATGGTACTGACCATTAAATTTTTAATGTTCCTTTTTGTTTGTCAGAAGAGATAGTATTATTTTTTAAATGCATTTTGACTAAGCTTCATACTGTGCTAGTGAACCTTACAAATAAATTGTGTACTGAAAAGTTATTAAAACTCCGGGTTGGAGATAGATGACATAAATATTGATTGTAGAAAAAGAACAAGAGAGGCTTTCTCTTCAGGATACAGACAGGTATATTAGCTTCTTTGTGCTATTGTTATTCACTCTGCCAGTGGTATTCATTGTGCCATTTGGGACATTTCTTGAGAAATGGCCTGGTAAGGGAACTACTCCAAAGAACCAAAGCAAAACTGTAGTGTACCACATCTAAAATCAGATTAACAGGTACATGGATTTAGGGAATCTTTCATATGCACGAGTCATGGGGTTTTTTCCCAAAGTTAAGATGTGGGAAAGCAATTACAAAGAAGGAAGCACCTAGCTGTTTGACAATTTTTCTTTTCTTATTTACCTTATTTACGTTACTTACCTTATTTGCCTTATTTACCTTATTTACCTTATTTCAAGAATAACTTCCTTAAATGCCAAATATGTACCTTCATTTACATATTTTAAAACTTTTTCTCAAGAAGATCCCTTTTGTTAAGGCTCCATTTTAAACTGGTGAGATCAATTTGGAATGAATACCACACTGGTGTATTTTCTGTATGTGTTGTCAAAGATTAGCACAGATTAGGCTGCACTTGACAGGGCCTGGGGGCAGTCACAAATTTCATGGCCTCTGCCCAGCCCCTCTGTATCCTTTCCCATCCTGGTGTGGTACTCCAGGGCACATATAGCACTCCCATGGCAGCTTCCCTGTGGGTAATTTTATAGAATTTTAGAAGCTTTGTGCATGAATATGTCATGCTGTGGATGTGTCATGCAATGGATGTGTATCCAACAAAGATAAAGGTGATTTGTTTGCCGAGAAAGAAAATCCCATTCGCTCACTCTAAGAAGGTCTTTATAGTTCTGAAACAGAAACTGTGGGACAGACAAAAACCACCCAACACCAAAAGTGGTACTTGTATTCTGTGTGTAGGCAGCTGAACTAAATCCTGCATAATGTGTGTGAATCTGAATTCCACCTTTGTGTTCAATGATGAAGTATACAGGGAAGACTAGAAGAAGAATGACCCAAGTGAATATTGTATTGATGTAGTTTTTTGCTAATATATATGTAATTATGTACTGTGAGCTTTATGTAACAAGAATAAACTGTGCTTCATGATTAGCAATATAAGGCAAGAAACATAGAAAGGTAAAATAATGCTTATCAATCAACCTTTTTGAAAGTCTACAAAATAGCACTATTTAAGCAACCCCCTTTTTTTGTTTGTTTTTTTGTATAATACTTTGCAACAATAACAAATAATTTTTTCACTTGATTTGCCGTGCAATAAAATGGTAAAACCTCCAAGACTTTTCTGAAATGATACCACTAGCAGGGATACCAGGTGTGGTTTACAAGACCGTAAATCTTCCATCTGCTACACACAGAAGTGTCTCTGCCTTCACATTTCTGCTAAAGATAATCCCAAACTCACTTCTTAGAACACTAAGGTGTTCTAAGATGGTTTGGATACACTTAACAAGAAAAAAAAATGTTCTTTACAGAAAAAAGTTGTTGAAAGCTAATAACTTAAATTTTTCTGCCTCCAGGGGTTTACTGCTGGAAATCAGGGAACATGTGAAAGAAAGGTATAAAATTCTAGTTCTATATTTATATTAACCAATATTGTAATGCTGCCACTTGTAACTCACCTGTGATTAACTCTGCAACAATTTTTCAACAAAATTAAATAAATAATTATATTTTAAATAATTTTTATGTACACCCAGAACCACAGAATAATTCAAGTGCTTAACTAAGCTGAAATGAAATTTAGTCACCTAAAAGCAACATTCTGGAGAACTTGTCCCAGTCTTATCACTTAATCCAATGTTTGTTGCCATGTTTCTCTTTTTACCTGTGTAGTGTTTATTGATTTCAGTTGTGCTTTTACTTGATTCTAAAAATTTTACACAGTTCAATTTTCTCAGTATGTGGAACAAAGATTTTCTATTTTTAACTTGCAAACCCCCACCATTTTCTGGTTTTATCTATTTTCTTTTTGAAAGTGTATATTCAGATTTATTGTCATCTCATCAGATTTGGAAATAAGCTAGATTGCAACTGGAAGTTATGATACAATAATATGATAATGAAAAAAATCTATAAATCAGAACTTTAATTTTTATTCTGGCTATCTGGTTGGAGTTCTTATCATTAGTTCCCCCTTCCAAATAGTATATTTTTATTTGGAAACATTAATAATCCATGTTTATCAAGCTCATTGTTTTCTTATAGTTGCTGCCTTCAAGTTTACTAGCAGTAGAATAGTATCCTAATCCCTTGGTTAGAAATTATAATCAAATACCTTTGACTTGCCAATATATTTTTTATTTAAAAAAAAAAAAAAGGACAATAAAAATTTTAACTTGGAAAAAAAAGAGGATCATATTTTTAAGGTACTGTGCTTAAATAATTCATCAAAAATCAAATGGAGGGGACGGGTGACATAAAAAAGAACCATGACAGTTCATTAGTCTTGATGGTATATCACACAATGAAAGAATGACAAGATATTCAATAATTCTGAAAGAAAAGATAATTTTAAACATAAGATCTATGTTTTGAAGCAGGTGTGTTTAGACAGAATTGAACAGCAAAAGGAAACATAGCTTAGCTTGTTGCTTTATATATATGTGTGTGTGTATCTGACGTGTTTCTAAATTAACATCTTTGAGAATGTTTGAAAGTGTTACACTAAAGAAGTATGCAGAGGTAGGTTTTAATTTAATTGACTGTTCAGAGAATTGAGTGAAGCTCAAAGTTAAGTGCAAATGGAAGTAAGAGAAAACTGCTTCAGAGGAGAACTTTTCAGCACATTATTGCTATGTTTTCTAGAAAACATTGTGGTCTGTGAAGCATAGCTTGCACTGAATATTTTCACTGTTTAAGTTTGCACTAAAATAATTTTTGTGGAATCTGGATTTATTCTGTACTCAAATTTCCTACATTGATATGTAGTACAGAGAGTTGGCATATTCTCTCTAGCATCTGATGTACCTCTCACTCCCAGCCCAGTATTCTGGTTAGATATCTTAGTCTGAAGGATGATTCTTGTAGCATTTCCCCCCATCTCCACATTTTTTTCTTTTCCTCAAGCAGAACAACCAACTTTGTTCAAAATTTGCACAGGGTCCAAATACATTGTTTTGGCTTGTTCTGTTAAATGTCTATTCAGCTAAAGGGAATTTGTGCTTCTGCCCACAAGCTGTTGCTTTTCCCTATGCTAATCCTTCATTTTGCCTGTAGAACATGGTGCCATAACTTGGTGTATAATGTCTCAGTAACCGTTAAAGGCGACTGTTCCACAGTAATCAAACTTGAGGTTTTAATTGGTTTTTGATAGCTTAAAATCTGAGAAATCTCAGAAATTGAAGACCAGCTACTACAAGACACTCATGCAAGGTCTTTACCTTTGCAAGGTCTACTTTGCATAGAAAAAAAAACATGCATGTGTAAACACCACATGTAATTTTAGCATAAAATGAAATACAGATACCCATGAGAAATAAAGCTACAATTTAAAGACAGAAAAATATATTGATTTTTGTTATCAGAATTGTTTGTGAAAACTAATCTCCTTGAGCAGAAATTCTGATGGAAAGACAATTCAATCTGTCTCCCTAGAATATTGGAACAAATAAGATTAAACAGACATAGTAAAATGACAAACAGTCCAGAAGATAATACTGTAAGCTTTATAGTTCTTTGGCTTTTCAGAGATTTTTTTCACAAATTCTTTAGCTTTGAGCCTTTGTATGTTTCTTTTGTATCTCATAAATAGTTTACTATAATACAGAAATTTTAATAATGTCCTTTTTTATGTTACCCATCTATTGGACAACCTGTCTGATAGTGAAATGAATATATGCTTAGAAGTGTTGAGTATCCATGGAAGCATATAATGACTAGAATTATTAGGATGTCCTTTAGTATGCTGGAAAAATAGTGAGATGGTTTGACAGTCATCTCTTTTAGGTAATTAGGTTCTCTACACTTTGTACAGAAACATATACAGAGTTTCATAAGAGTAATGCTTTATTTTAATTTAATTTCAGTGGATAATTGTATTTATATTTATAAACAGTACATAAAACTGGCTGTGATTGCAATTGAAAAATAAGTGCTTCAATATCTACAATTTCAACATATTGACAGTGCCCTACAAAAACAACAATTTATTTCTGAACTCCTGTTTAACACAAGACATTGTGACAAGATTTGTCCAATAGTGTATGACTTTTCTTTTGTTATCAAAGAAAATGTCATGTTTTGCTTTCAATCTCAGAGTAATAATCTTATATCTGAGTTCAGGGACTGCATTTTCAAACCATCATATTTTAGTGTGAACTACTGACAAGCTGATATATTAAAAATATGAAAAATCTATCTACAAAAAGTGTATCCAAAGGACCTTTAAAAGTACCCTAAACTGAGTAACTGACTGCAAGCTTATGATATTGGAACTGCTCACAGCTATCTCCTAGAAGATTTCACATACATTTCATAACAGCCTAAGTAATGCAGGCTAACCCAATTTTTGCTGTATCACACTTGTCAAGGCACCCAGATGATCTGTGCAATCATATGGATTTATGATCCAAGAAAAGTAGAAATTCCATGAGGGGATCATAATAGAGAGAAACACTGAAAGAAATACCAGCTCCACACAGAAATCAAGAATCAGTTTCTGATAAGTACTTTCAGTTCAGATATGTTCATACTTTCAGAACTATTTCTTTTATAGTGAGCATCTTATTAAACGTCCTAAAATAGTTATAAAATAAATGTTGTTTTCCCATTAAACAACAAGCTCAAACTAATGGGAGAATAGAGCTCATTCTTACTCCTGGGATTTTACTTACTTGAGGAGATTGTTGCAGTTTGCTTCAGTTCACCATGCAGTGCAAATTCACTGGCTAAGCACCAGATCAAAGAAGTACAGTACTGTTCAAAGTGCTATGAGCTACAATCTGATTTCCAGAGGCATGAAAGAAAATGGAAGAGAAAAGCAAAGAAGTAAAAGATGGACAGATTGCTTAAGGTTATAGCATAGTGGCAAAGCCCACTGATATACAGAAAAAAAGCAAAACAACAAAGCCACACTATAACTTTCTGGTAGTATTTTTCTTTTCATTCCAGTAGGGGAAAATATAAAAAAAAAAAATATATATAAAAGCACAGTATTGGTAATGGAGAGACAAGATCAGGAAGCATCTGAAAGATTGGACTACTTTGTAAAAATATATGCTTTAAATCTGAAAACCTATGGCTATCAATTTCTGAGAACCCAGGAAAAGTTCTGGCAGGTGATGGCTGTAACAACTCAGTTGCAGAATGTTTTTGAGTCAGTAATAAAGTAGCTTGTCTTGCTACTGTGGGCATTTAAAAACAGTAAATTATATTTTTCACTACAAGTTCCAGTCTAAAGTTAAAATATTTAGCTTACACTATTTTTGTCGGTACATTTGTTTTTCAGTAGGAAAAACAGAGTCACTTGCAGGTATGATGGGTAGAACTGTCCTCCAATGCTCAGCATCTATTTTTAAGGTGGTTATTTCATTCTAGGCTCTTCAGTGTTACATGGCTGGAGTCAGATGAGAATTTCAGCCTGCAGGATTGTTTTTCCTTCTTAATTGTAAAAAGGAATATAAAAGGGCTAAATGTATGGTTACATAATTCAGTTGGAACAAGTTTTATTCTATTGGTTTTAATACTTAAAATACAAAATCTTGTGGAATGCAAGTGAATATCCATGCACTAGAGGGCTGGCAGAAAGGTGTTACTATTTAGGAGTGGTGACCCCATGATGATGATTATGATGTCTGTACCAATGACAACCTTTCTTGCCCAAAATATTTCACATTCTTTCACCTAGAAGAATATGTTGAGAAACTCTGGGCTCTAGAACAGTGAGCCAACTGACATCTTGTGGCTTTTCATAGTCTAATAAAAACTTCTCTTCCTCTGCAGTATTACCCTCATGCTTTAGCCATAATAGCTACTTGGAATCTAACCATATTTTCTCTGGATGCTAGTGTGGGATCTCCTAGAGAAACTGTCACATCCACTATCTCTTGCTAGGGTGTTGGGGGTGTAACATTTTCCAAATCCTGGTGTACAATAGAATAATATGCAGTTTAAAAGATAAAAAGCACATGAGAATAAATTACATACTCAGACAAAAGAAGAGAAGTATCTTCTAGCTTGTAGGTATATTGAAACAGCCATTACCATGCCATTTTAGAATTTCTAATCCCAGTATAGAGTGCATTTCTTGTTTCTGTGAAGAACTTCTAGTGCACAGATAAGGGGAATAAAAGAATAAGCAAATTAAAAACACAACTCCCATGCTATCTTTGTAGTGTAGTTTGAGCAGCCCTGAAAGATACTCTGTGCATGTGCATACACCCACAGAGAAGGCTGTGGGTGGTAAATTCATTGACAAGCAGTTAAAAATAAAAGGCAAAGCCCACTTGGTTAATTGCTCATGTTGCTTGCTTTCACAGTTGGCATTTTCTCAAATCAAAATGAAGTACTCTTTTCCAGCATAGACTTTTAAGACAAGAGAAATGTTGAGCTGTTTACAAACCAAGTAAACCATTTCCTGAAATTTTACAGCTAGAATATATTTAACTTTCAAATGTAGCATAAGAGAACCAGAATAACAATAACAGTAACCATCACGTTTAAAATTTTAGGTGAATGTGTAAATATAAACTTAGTTGCTTGTTATCAGTGTCTCAGTTCAATGACACCTACACAGAAATCAGGTAAGTTGAAGTTGTTATGTGATACAGTAGGATGAAAACCCTAATTTTTTTCACTGCTTTCCAGTGAGCATTATACAGATATTTAATTCAGCTGATTAGAGCATTATGATGATAGTGTCAAGGTTATGGGTTTGATCCCTGTAAGAGCCATTCATTTAAGAGCTGGACATGGTGACCCTTCTGGGTCCCTACCAACTCAGAATATTTTGTCATTCCTTGTGTAGCCAAGAGTAATTCACATATTCTATGATGAGAGCAGCTCTTATAAGGTCCAGCTGGTGAGTGGACCAAAACTCAATAAACACTATTTTCTCAGTTGATGGATATGATTGGTGAGTAAGGGCAGCCCTGTCTTGGTACGCAGTTGGTGAATGATACACTCCAAGTACTTCATTTCTCCACTGACTGTAATTGAATCTTTGAATTATGCAGGCAGATTTCTTTGTCTGCATTGTTGATTCCAACAGCTGGATAAGATTAATCCCCACGCCATACTGATCCACAAATTCTTGAAAGGCATTAACAACAATTTAGTTGTAGAGAAGATATAGAAACATCTTGAGGATGTGATTGTAATTAACAGATTTTATTCTCATTAATTGAGGGCTGATTGGAAATATGGATGTGGAACCTACCTAGAAAGACTAAGTATGAAATGGCTGCATTTATAATCCTCAAAACTGGATAGCAGAAATACAGTAGAACCAAAACAGAAATGCTAAGTTCAAGAGAAATAGGAATTTGTATGAAAAGATTTTCCAGAAACTGTGAGCCCAGTGAAGGAAAATCTGAAGTATTATGAATGATAAACCTGACTAAACTGCATGATCTTGAACAAAAAAGGAAAGCATTCAGAAAATAGAAACTGTTTATCTGAAGAGCAGACAAAAATGTGTTAGTAGTGACTACATCTACTTGATGGAATATCTTATATTTTGTGGTCCCTTCAAAATTTATGATTTATGAAATATAGTGTTTTTTTGCAAACTGTCAGCTTATATTTATATGAATACTATAGGTAGCTTAAATGATTTTTTGTTTCCCAATTCCTTTTGTCATCTGTGCTGTTACTTTAACTTACCCTCTCACCTCTAGGCAGGTCGAGATGCAGTTTAATAAATCAAAAGTATCCTGAGGACCAAACTGAAACTGGTTTCCATTACTTGGCTTCTTTTTGTTTCATCTTCCTCTCAGTTTCTACTGATTTATTGCAATATAATAAACTTTAAAAAATAGAAGTTTAAATTAGTTGGTGAAAACAGTTGTTGAAAATCCTTACTGTGGACCATTTATGAACATTTTACCCCTCAGCAAGCCACTTATTTTTATTATATATTTAAATATTAGGGACCTATTTTCCACCTGGTAGTTGATTCAGCACATTGTACCATAATTTCTGGTTTCTCATTAGCTGGATGGCTTTTTCACTATGTAGATAAAATACACAATGAAAAATCAGCAATGGCTGTAGCTCCCAGTCTTCAGATAATAATTTTCTTTCCATTTACTTCCTCCTTCTCTTTATTGAATCTTATTATAGAAGTGGCCAGCTAGATAAATGTGCAAGACCTGGTGGCAGACAAATAATGACACCAGCACCTGTGCAGAGCTGCAGCTTATAAGGAACTCAAAACCAGCTGCAACAGTAAGCAGCAGCCGAAGTCTGGAGTGTGACTGAGCACAGGAGTGAGGACAGTTGGGTTTGTGAGGAAAGCAAACACATTCATACTTAGGCCTCCAAACAATTCAGAACTGCGAGGACTATTTCATAATGAATTGTAAACTTTTATTTTCAGGCATGCATTACCTACTTGCCAAAGTGTTTAGAATTAATAAAATAGATTTATTTGTGGTTTTTTCTAAAATATTCCTACCCATCATTTTTTGTACTCATGTTCTCACATTTTTCAATTATGAAATGAATGAAAAGGAAAATATTCTTTTTGAATGAAAAGAAAAATATTTTTGTCTGTTTTCCCTGAATCTATTACACTACAAGAAAAGTAACACACTACATTATTATGTAGTGTGTAACAGTAACACACTAATTATTCTTTCATTAATGGAAGAATATAGAATATATTTGATTATATTTTGTGACCAGAAATATCTGTCAGAAATCTGATGGTTCCAAAACCAATAACATCCCTCTTTTCAGTAATGACAAAAACTAGCATTACATCTGTACTCTGCTTGACTCAAATGGATCTGGAATGGTGAAAGCACAGCTGAGATAGTACAAGGGGTTGAACTCAATTATGTAGAAGTTGGGGCAGATCTTTTAACACAGTATCTTATACTGATAGTGTTGAATACTGATGCTAGAATTCTATGCATTTCATTTTCTGACAGAAATATTGAGTTGGTTTGTTTCTGGTTTTGTTCTTGAGGGGGTTTTTTGTTTGTTTTGTTTTTTGTTATTTTTAAAGTTTCTAGGAAGATGAAATTGTAGTTGTCTAATCAGCACTACTTTCTGGTACCATTTTGATATTAATTTCCAAGTCTTGATTTTTTACTTTACCTTTAGAGGCCCATTGAAACTTTTATTGAATACATAGACTCCTATTTGAGTTCCAGAAGTGTTTCCAATCATTCTGAGTACTTTATATATATCTGCCAACTCATGAGCTCATGATTGCAAAGTATCTTTTGCTACAGGTGTTGAAATCAGTAACAGAACTTTCTTGAAATGGTTACTCATGCAAAAAAGAAAAAAACCCCGAAATGCAACTATCTACAGAATCAGTAAATTTCTTTTTCCCTTGTATTTTTTCTCTGCCTTTACAATTTTCTGGCCTCTGGTCCTAGTGTAGTTTCACTGCCTACACATTTGATAGCTATAAAATATTTAATGCCAGAGAAGAAAAGGAAAAAAAAACAACAAACAGTTTCTGTCCTAATTTATGTTCTGGTACTGTCACTAACTCTTATAAAAGATGCATCTTACAATCTGTAGAGGGAAAATATCTAAGTTAACCTTTAAATACTTTAAATAGTTGCTGCCTTCTGTTTCAGTGAAACATACTGAAGGAAACTTCCTTACAAACTGTTCTTGAAAGTTGCACAGGATAATGTGTCCCTTAACAAGCCCAAATAAACATGTACAATAACTGAAAACATTCTATCCTTGAAAATATTATCAAATCCTATGCACAGATGGATTGAGAGTTTAATTACAGCAACCTTTGAGTGTCATAGACATCACTGTTCTCTCAGAGCTGGATAAACAGCAACAAAAACATTAATCAGGAACGAGTTTGACAGATCTATATCAGTTATGATTGCAACAAGATGCTATTTCATTTATGTCACCCAAACATCGAAAAAATATTGCAATATCCTTACTAATGAAAAGATGTCTATTTTTAGATATCCAGCGGTGTATTTCAAGTACAGTAGCAAAAATTATCAATATGCAAAGGCCTAAATAATGTTTGAGTTTATTTAAAATGATGTTCTGAGTAGTTGATTTTAGTGCATATGTGGAAACACACACACCACTGAATTCTCCTCAGAGCATCCCCACTGCTGAGATGCTTCATCTCAGCTGAAGAGCTTTTCTGCAATACCATTCCAGTAATAGGTATGTGTACAGAATGTATACAGAATTGCAGCATAGTGCCATGTATTTTTCTAAAATAGAGATAAATGCTTTGTAAAGACTGGAAGGAATCTTACTATGGCGATTATGAATACAAATGAAATAATGCTCCCTTTGTTTTGATGTTTTCTTTACCAAATTTAAAAAAACTCTCTGCTTTGTGCCAAAATGTAAAATCAAAAAAAAAAAAAAAGAGACAGAAATAAGATAAGCTAATGACATGTTTTATAATGGGAAAAATATTTTCAAAACCATAGGTAGTGAATAATAACCTATGCCGGCATCTCTGTGCCACAGTGGAACAAAACAATAACTGTTGCAAAGAAACACACTCAATAAAGTAAATATCATTCTGCTGAGCTTATGGGATAGTAATGTGTAATGTCACAGCACGTGTTATTTTAATTATCCTCAAAATAATATACAACACATACTATTTCGTACATGACAGTACATATTTGTAGGTTCTGCTTATGTATACTTGGCTCCTACTTTATTCCAAGAGTCAGTGGGGATTTTTACACCCTTCAGCTTCTACAATATCTTGCAGTAATTAGGAAATGTTTAAATGGGTGAATGTAGACAGGCTGAATTTATTCCACTGGTGCTTAGAAGTGGCTATGTGAGCCAGCTGTGGGGGGAAAGTCACTTACATTGATGTGGCACTGTGCATGAGCTAATAGATCCTACTATACATTTTAACTTTGGATCATAAATGTTTATGTGCCATCAATACTTTAATTTGTTCATAGAGTCACCTAGAATCAGGATAAAATGTTTGGTTTCTGAGGAAAATATGAGGACAGTTACGTTTTCATCATGCTGGTAAAAATTCAAAATACATTGGTTGATTTATGCTGTTCATGATAACGTAAACTGAGCAGAAGGAAGACAAAGTTCCCACTCTAGTTTCTACTTTAACACTTGGAAAATTCCCTAATCTAGAAAACACACTGAAATTGTTTGCAAGCATGACAAAAGTGTGACTGATTTTGTTGCTGAACAGAAGGGGAGCTGATTAAGTGTTTCATATTCAGCATGTAAGCTTGAAAAAGGACCATTCTACACTTCTCAGTCATTTTATTTCTAATGCAGATGTTTTGTAAAGTTCACAGTTCTAAGACTTTGGTATTTTCATTTTCCTATCCCATTTTAAAAGATCATTGTGGAAGGACTTGACGTAATTATTACCTCTCCCCTGTGTTTTATGGATAAGACTTATATAGCCAGGTGCTTCTTGTAACCACTTTTAATCATTCATTTTTAAAAAGGCAATTATAAATTCCCTATCCATGGTAAACATTTAACCTCTCATGTCAGCAGGGCCTATCTCGTTGTTCTAAAGAGATTTTAGCTGTGAAGTGAAGATGGATTGAATTAAGTGTTTCAGCTCCCTGGAAATTATATGAGCATCCTACCGACATCACTCTAATCAGAAAACTATTTCCACTCTTCTGCCTTAAATAGTATCAGTCCAGGATGTGTACAGGGAGGGGAAGAATTGCTTTAACAAACTTCACTACCGACTGTCCCTCAACTGGTACAAAGTGACATTGCTGTTGAATAGAAGGTGCTGACTCTTATCTGTGGTTAATAGCATCTTTTGCTAGCCCCCATTCAGCTGCCAGTTAGCACAAAGCTGCATCTGCACGACTTTTAAAGGGTCTGCATTAATACACCCAGACAATCAATGGTTTCTGCCCCTTCCACAAGGACATTGGTTTGTTACCATTGCTAGATGCTGTCAACAGAAAATGACACAGGAGTCGCGAAAGGTAAAATGGTGTCAATTTAATCAGAGAACAGACAAAAGGCAAACAATGCTGTCCTGGAAAGGAGTATAGCAAGGAGACTCAGAGGTTGGCGTAAGCCACACTTGGCAGGTCCCAGTGAAACCAGATTGAAATTCAATGATACAAAATCCAGCAATGTGACACACAGGATGAGAGCTGTTGTTTCCATTCAATTAAAATCAGTGACTGCTGCTGGCGTAAAATAAATTTGACAAAATACCAAGAGAATCTGTATTGTAGGTCAAACTATTTTCCTTCTAAACTGAAAGAAAATAACAGTGGGAAATGAGTTAGTGCAATTGTTGTCTAAATTACTCAAAATAATAATAAAAAAGTCATCCTGCAATTTCCTGTTCACTGTGAAGTTAAACAAAACTGTACTGATTGAGCTGATTCCACTATAAAAGTAAGCAATTTAAAGTGCTTACATATTTATGAAAATAGGCTGCAAGAATTTTAAGATTCTTCATTTTGGAATTCACACTGTGTTGTGCACATAATTTCTAAAACACCTGTTTATTTTCAAGGATTTATAGAAAAATAACATGACCTTCGTTCTTGTTTGTGAAAAAGTTGATTTTAAAAACAGTCCAATTATTCTTTTATGTGTGTGTTCTATACTACAGGATGCTGTAACCCGACTGTGTGCCAACTCAAAGTTTGCAGCTTTCTTCTTCTTCTCTGAGGTGAGTCTTGTAAGGAAAGCTTGATGCTCAGCCAGGGAGGGATCCATACGGTGTCTGATCTGATCTGATGTGATCTGATCTGATCTGCCTGGGTTAGGAAAACAAATTTTACATGAGGTGAATGAATCTCACATGTCCTGTAGCCTAGATGCAGGTTTGCAAACATTTAGGCTCAGGTTCTCTTTGTCTAATGTTGAGCACCAAGCAAGTGTTCTTTTCTTGCTGATGTAAATCCAGAGAGTTATTTAGTGTTCTGAAGTTATGAATCAGCTAGAAATGCCCTATGTCTCTCTCTGCATACACAAGAAATGGAAATGCTTATTTTCTAATATTATTTGGGATAACTTTGGTCTTTTGCGTATGTAGATGAAAACAATCACATGATGAATAATAAGGATAATTAGCATTCAGAAAACTACCTGGATTCTTTTTTCTTCTTTGTAAACTATTAAGATGGGAAGACATTATAAAGAATTTTTTTTTTTTTTAAATATGCAGTTAAAAAAATTAAGAATGTAAGAAGGTTAATATGATATAACTGCTATGGTCAGGTGAACCAACTGTTTATCAAGTATTGGTAATACATGAATGCTTATATTAATGAGCTTTTTGACTAATTAATCAATTTAACTTTATTGTTCTGTTTTGCTGATTATTTTCTGTAGTAAAAAAAAAATACTTCAGACTATTTGCAAAGACCTTTACATATATACATAATTTATTGACCTACATAAAAAGTCTAGAACTTATTTGTGTATTCTGAAGACCTTTCTGGTCATCTGCATGTAATTTTTGCCTGTAAACTACTTCAAAGTAAATGAAAGTAACTAATCAAAATGACTTTGTAAGATGTAAAGTGACGAGGGCAGGTGCCAGCCTGGTAACAGCTCTTCAGTCATATGGCATTCCACTGTGGGAAACAGCTGGACTGTGATTTATGAATGAGGATTCGTTAAAAAAACATCAGTATTATCCTGCATGGACAATTAATCTGCTGGGAAACCACCTAAACTCGAATCCAATGGAAGGCAGACTGCTGCCCTTCAGAAATAGCATGGTCAGCTTCCTTGACAAGGGAGCAACTTGTGGTATAAACAGTCACAAGAAAGGAGACAGTGAAATGAGTTGAAGATGCAACTGCCTAAACCTGATGTGTTGTTCAGAGCAAGTCACTTACCCTTGGCTTTATCTATCCTAACATTAGATGCCTGAAAGATAAGCTGTTACCATAAACTGAGTATGCCTCCAATAAAACAGATGGAAAGAAGCATACACATTCCATAGAACTTCGGATCACTTGTGCCTTGGAAGTGCATCTTTTCATCTATTGACATCCATTTTGTTTTTCAGTCTGAGATGCTTATTTTCAGGTGCTTCAATGTTAAATAACATGAAATGAATACCTAATTTAATGATGTTCTAGTTCATTTCTGAGCAGGAACAAGTTTTATACAATTTAACAATCTAGCACATCAGATAATATCTTTGGAAATTATCAAGTCATTGTGATGAAAAAACTATTAAAAGTAAAAAAAAAGAAAAAGAAATATTGAAGAAAGCTTCTCTATCTTCCCGTGTACAATCACTAGATCTCATATATGACAGAAATTTTGTATTTAGATTTTATCTATTTGAAGCAATATCTTTTCTACGGAGTGTGAATTGAATCAATACTTTCGGTGGATCCAAACTGTTTTTGTACTACAAGTAACAATCATGAGAAGTTTGTAAATGTATGGACCTTTCTATTGATAACACTGTCAGCAGAGTTCTTCAACATTATTGAGAATAAAATTTTTAAAAGTCCCAGATATTTTTAAAAAATACATTTAAATGATAGTTACACGCAAGGTAGTAGACATCAACTTCCCAAAAAAAACACAAACAAAAAACAAACCAAAAACCCCACCAAAGCTCTTACTGTTTAGTCCTGGTTTTTGTTGGCTTTTTGTTGGGACTGTGTGTGTGTTCATGAACCCACATGGCTCTGTGTGTGTGTGTGTGTGTGTGTGTGTATGTATTCCAAATGTAGCAACTATGGACATCATTCTTGTTTTGTCATGAGCCTGGATTCAAGACTTTTTCCAGACAACCAGCACCTTTTTCACTCTTGAGTTAGAAGTTTAAGATAGGTCAAGTCAAGTACCTCCTGAAAATTCCTATTTAATTCTTAAGGGAGTCTAGATGATTACATTATATGGGTATCTACGCAGCAGAAGTCTAAAGTTATTAAGGTTAATCCCACCCTATGCATATGTTTGAGGAAAGATGTTGCACTTCGTTTCAATACAAATGGCAGCAAAATCTTGCATATGGAGCTCCAATAGACATTTAAAGAAATACAGTGATTATTGTCTAGACTTCCTTATACCATACTATTCTTTTATTGACATATGTTGAAATGTAAATGATGAGTTTTGATTTGTTGTATTTTGAGAGTAGAACACTGACTACCTTAATTAATATATTTTGGACATTAAACACTTCAAGAGAAAGCAGTCTGATTTTGTTTCTGATCCAAACTTTCCATAGCATTTTTGTGGACGCTTGGATTTTTGATGAGAGAAGTGTATTAAGACATCAGAAAAACCAAAGATATTTCAAAAATAGTGAAACCATAAATTACATATTTTCCTGTTTACAGATGAAAAGCTGCCTATTATTGATGTAGTAAATGGTTTTCAGTTTGAATGGATTTATTTCTCAGCTTCACTGACACCTCAGAGAAAAAGAGAATAACATGCAAAGAACAAGAAATAAAGCATCAATCTTTAAAACATAAAGGGACTGGGACAGCTCAGCCACTTATTACAAACCACTTCTCCACGGCTGTGTAAGATATAAGATTGAGTCTCTACAGAACTAAATTAAATAAATACAGTGCAGGGCGTGTTTCTGATAGTTGTGTAGCTCAGATACACACTACTATCCCAGTATCCCAGCCTACACCCAAAACTAATTTATAGCTATTTTGTAATTAAGTATTAAACTTTACAAATTATACTTTTCTATAACTGCATTAGGTGAAAAACATCATTTAACTAGATTCAGTTGGGAATTACTCTATTTGATCACAGGGGCTGTTAAAATAGCACACTGAGTATTCAGACTGGATAAAACCCTAAGTAATCTGATATCATGGCTGACTGTTTTCAGTTAGGGACTTCCTGAAGTCCTTTCTGCCTGAACTATCAAGGAATCCTATTCAGTTCTCATCACAACAATACTTTCTTAATCCTCCCCATTCCAAGAATTGCCTAGAATTTTCTGTAGTTCAAAAATACTTTTCTGCTTATCTGAACACTGTCAGGGAATACATATTCTCTGTTCCTCTACAATGTAAACTGTGCCAGACAACATTACAGACAGAATCATCACTGAAATCTATAAATCTACAAATCTACACACTGCTATATTTTCTACATGGCAAATAGTCAGATATTTTCCTTCTCAGGAAACCATTCTGTATTGTATTCTTGCATTTAATTTTCCACACCCTTATGAACCCTTGTACAATAGTTGCTTCAGGGAAATTCAGAGTTTGAGAGTGTTATAGCAAAAGGGGAGGAGAATTACACAAAGGTCTGTAAATTAAGAGTTGTTCCACATTATGAATGCACCTTGAAACCTCTGCAACAGTGAAAATGTAAGAATTGAATGAAATAAGACAGGGTGAAGTTGAGGGCTCTGTGAGGAGTCTTCATCAGTACATGGGAGAAATAGGTCCTGAAACATGCACATATGGAGGATAATATTATTATTTTCAAGAGGCAACAAGAGTTGAAAAACCTGAGCACCTCTAAGAGAATATGAGAGAATCTCTGTGTATGAAGAGGAGCTGAGCTGAAACCTGAAACACAGATGGCAAAATGCAAAATTTGGATGGAAAAGAGCTACTTAAGACACATTATTATATGTTGACTTTAAAGTCTTTATTCAATTGCTTTTGCTGTACTGAAATTGTATTTGGTTTAGATTATGATGTGTAAAAAAGGAAAAGGAGTGTGAAACCAGTAGAAATATGGTCGAAGCAAAAGAAACAATTCTGGTCAGCCTCACCTCAAGTGCTGTGTGCAGTTCTGGGCACCAAACAAAGGAAAGATATAAAGCTCTTGGAGATTGTCCAAAGAAGAGCCATGAAGACAGTAAATGGCCTAGAGGGCAAGCTGTACAAGGAGTGGCTGAGGTGACTTGATTTCCTTAGCCTGGAGAAGAGGAGCCTGAGGGGAGGCCTGATTGCTGCCCACAGCTTCCTCACGAGCGGATGTGAAAGGGCAGACATCGATCTCTCCGGTGACCAGTGACAGGACCCGAGGGAATGGCATGAGGCTGTTTCAGGGGGGATTTATTTTGGATATTAGGAAAATGTTCTTCACCCAGAGAGAGGTTGGGTGCTGGAACAGACTCCCCAGGGAAATGGTGACAGCACCAGCCTGGCAGAGTTCCAGCAGCATTTGGACAGTGCTTTCAGGCACAGGGTGTGATTTCTGGGGCTGTCCTGTGCAGGGCCAGGGGCTGGACTCGACGATCCTAATGGGTCTCTTCCTACTCTGGATAATCTACAAAATACAATTTAATAGTACATACAGGGAGAGAGCATTAATCTGTGGAATGCCTCAGAAATATTTCTGTCTTTGATACTATAGAGCTGTGGGTTCATACTATACACTCCTGATCTCCCTGCCATGTCCCTTTCCCCCATTTCCTATGTCCTTGGTGTAGAAGTTCAATTTGATTATTTTAATGGTCTTGTCCTGAACTTTATCCTGAAAGATAACCAGCACCTTCTGAAATAGTTATGTACTGGTTGCTAGAGATAGAAAAATGATTTTCTAAGAATAACTACATCCTTAAGCTTTCTTACACCTTTCATTTTTATTTATAATGTACTAAATGGTGTGAACACCTTTCTGCAGGGTAAAAATGTTTATTTGTGATAAACCCAGTACTGGATAGATGCACAAACAGTATAAAATCTTTAAAAAAATGTTTTAAAGAATCTTATAATCTGTAGGTTAAGTAATTCTTAGCTCTAAGTGGGTTTGTGTTTAAATTTTCTGTATATTGAATGAAGCATTGAACAAACCCAGAAAGTTCTTTCTCATTTCTTACTACCATGCATGCATGGACAAAATCAGTCAAGCAGGAAAATAAAGAGATAATGAATAACTAAGAATCTATTTGTATTCCCAAGGGGCTCTGTGTGTTCAGATATGATATTTCCACTAAAACCTTAGTAGTTAAAAGGAGGATTTCACTTGAAGTCCTGGATGAAGGTTATTGATCCAAAAGAAAGGAAAAATAAGAAAGAAGGAAAATTGCCTTCTTATCCAAAGATTCAAAAATTTTATAACTAGATAATTTTTTTCCTAAAACACTCCATCCAAACCAAACCAAACCAGACCAAACCAAACCAAACCAAACCAAACCAAACCAAACCAAACCAAACCAAACCAAACTAAACTATAAAGAAAACACACAACACTAAAAAAAACCCAACCCAAAACATTAAAATGGGATATGCAAGAAGTTGTTGTGCATAAGATAGATTGTTGTGCCTAAGATCAGAGTTTTTTTTAACAGATGGATAAACTGACAGATACTTGCAAATTTCCATGTTCACATTTAAAACAAGAACTCGCTTTTCTGAAAGAGTAAAGAGCTTGGAGACTTTTCAGGATTGTGGAATAACTTATTTCTATTTAAGAGCTTAAAAAATTATTTCATTTCTTTAAAAAAAACACCTAAAAGAGTTGAGGATTTACTGGGATTTTTAGGTTATTTAAGTGCACTTACATATACAATCACTGCAACAACTAATCAAAAGTGTAGAGACTTAGCATCTGAACTTGAATTAATTCAATTACAGAACTTAAATGGATGCCTAAATACCTTTTGTATTTAATCCAGTATGTTTTATTTGGAGTGATTTTTCTACATGCTGAGGTAAAAGCTTCTCTTTAATATCCTGCTTTTATAGAAACCATTTGTTAATCACTTGATGCAATAGCAATGAACATCATTGAAGACTACGCTGAAGCTTACTGACATAAGTTTTGAAAAAGAGTAGAGAAATGAGAACACCTTTTATCTGTTCAGTCTGATCTAATGTCAGTAATATGGAGGTGGGCAAACCAATTTTTTATATTAGAACATAATTTTAAGATAAGAACACCTAAGATGGCACTAAACTCCTTCAGTTAGATAAGAGACGCACTAAATATTGTAATATGTTCACAGTACAGAGGTACAAGCTGTTATTCTTTAACAGGCTACTCTTCCCCTATTATTTGGCCCGAATCACACCCTTGTCTGGCTTTTAAAACTGTGAACTACTCAGTTTTCAAAGGCCTTTCTTTTAATCCTTTTTTCTTGAACTAATGAAAACATAGTTGGTGACATATTTCTATTCTATACAGCTGTACAGGAGCTATTTACAGCATGTATTTGTCATAGAGTTTTGCTAATTGAAACATAACGTGCAGATTATGCACATCAAAAAGCACCTTTCCAGTGACTAAATTAATCCACGCTATTCAGAGTACAAGCATGATACTAGTGGTTCCTTTAAGAAGCCTGGCTTTCTAGAGCAGTTAAACATCAAACATCCCTATTTTGACACCAAGTGTTTTCGTAATAAACAAAGTACATCACTCAAATTTTACATCTTCTGCCTGTTATGGAAACTTTCTGTAAAGTCTTTGGTGACGCCTCGTGGAAAACTTTAAAAGTTCCTTTTTTTTCCCAAGTAGTTCTGCAAATATTATCAAGTATTTGCTTTTCTTTCTCATTTTAAGATGCATTCTCTAAGACAAAGGATGATGTATCTCTGCAATGAGTATTTCTCATCACAGGTAATAACTAAGGTATGGTAATTATTTGTTCATCATATATATTCTGAGTTATGATGTACACTATTATTTAATTCCTTTTATTATTTCAGGCAAGGAAGAGGGCTTTAATGGCAGTATTTTCCATTTTGGTCATTGTAGTTGAGAATGTCTTTGTTAGTCTTAAAATAATGTATCAAACCAGGAGCACCCCTAGAGGAACAGAAGGATTTTTTCTTTTTCTTTCCCCCCCTTGTACCCCCACCATGTCCCTCCCCAGGTTATGAAATGAAATAATTTTATCACTCTACCATATATGTAACCCAGTAATACAATCTCTGTATGTGTGGGCTAAACATCAGATATGGCACAATTCCAGATTATGCTCGAGCCTTTTACTCTCTAGTGTGCACTGTTTTTATATCTTTCTGTTAATTATATTTTCCTTAGATGACAGCTGACTGGTGAAAAGAAAGGCTGAACACCTGTGAGAGTAGGAGTGGGCTGTTTAAATGTGATTGGAAGGAACTTAAATCTGAATAAAATTATGTGTCTATGTTGGGTCAATTTACCACCCATGTACTTGTTACATGTAACTGAAAAAGAGAGACTGAAGGGCGCAAGGAAGACTATAAAATTAAATATTGTAAAGATATCAATTAGGAAAGAATTTAAAACAACAGGATTTTTTTCTTTCTAAGCTGAAGAGGGGAATGTTCCAGGGAATCAAAATTCTAAATGTTGTCTATTTCTTTATTTCTAAGCATCCTTTACTGGATACTCTCAGTGAAATGTGGGTGGCACTGCAGTTTACAAATATGGTATGAATGTTCTTTATTTTCTTCTGTGGATTTGTTCAGAAATGAGAATAGTGGGTTCCATGAAAGATCTTATGTCAAACCTAGACATAATAATATAAGATTTTCTAAATGTAAATCAATGCACTGTATTGTGTTTTCTTCTACCCTCCCCTGAGCCCATTCCTGATCACTGAAACAAAGGAGGGAAAGAGAGCCGGAAGACATTGACAGTCACTTCATAATGAAGGAGAGTTTTACACCTAAAAACTTTTACTTTTGTAACATGTTACAATTACATTTGTAGTTCATCAAATATGCTCTAAAATTATACTGTTTAAAACCAGGATTTACTGTTTGAGATTTTGAGTACAGATAGAATTTTATGAGAATTTACAAGTAAATTTGTTTCTTCATACGTGAGTGTGGTGGTAGTGCATGGTTTTGCAACTCAGAACAATGAGTTAATTTGAAAACGGAATCAAAAATTTTCACAGTTTCTTAGCAAAATTTGTAACAAATCTTTTAAATAATACAATAGTTCTTCAGACTATTTGTAAGAACAGTTCTTCTTTTGCTACTTAGCAAAATCCCATTGAATGAACACAGGCATTACCTATAGTCTGAATACTCATTTTAGGATTATATTTTTTTTCCTTTTCTAGTATTATATATAAATGAAAATTTAGTTTCAGTGACTTGAAATATGGCCACTATTCCTCCAGACTTGAAAGACTGACTACTTTTTTCCTCAAAATGTGATCTAATTTAACTGTTGAATACAATATCAGTACTACTTTTGAGGAGATATGGCCACATGGATAATGTAGGCCACATTTCATTTACTTTGAAATTCTTTCTGTTTATGCTCTTTCCTTCTTTCAGATATATTCCCCAATTCTACTTTTTTATGTAAGGGGAGAGAAGTCCAGTTAGTACATCTTTTTTTTTTCTATACTTAAAGAACCAAAGCGAGTTTTGTATACCCCAAAATTTTAATTTAATTCCCATAGATGCTCATTAGCCCGGACCTAGAAGGCTAGAACATTTATCCTGTTAATTTCAAAGGTTACAGAATTTCAAGTTCTTTTTGTTCTTGTACAAATAGGTGAAAATGAGAAAACTCTACTCCAGTCAGTAGTTGAAAGATATCTGATTAGATTTTACAGAGCAACAAAATTAGCAGTGCCAGTCTGTGAGTGTAATTCAAATTTCCTTTGACAAAAGCATCAAGGCCAGCTGAGTAGAATAGCAGTGATAGGAATACAGTTATCATTCATATTATCCATTTGTTATTCTTACCTGTAATCTGCCACAGATTGCTCTTAGCAGGAACTTGACAAAAAAGAGTGAAGGCATAGCAAAAGTAAAACCCTATAATATTTTGGGAGAAAAGTTCACCTGACTAATTGGTTTCTTAATTCAGGTAGGTAACTTTTTAGGTATTGTGGTGAAAGACACAAGTGTTTTCTTATGAGTTTTCAGAATACACAAAACATTAGGTCTTTTATCTGGAGGAATAGTGGCCATATTCCCTTCCTTAGAATCATGCATTTCTTCAATTTGACTGTAATTCTGATTAGGTTTCACCCCTTCAGATCTGTGTTTAGAGCTACAGTAGAGCAACGTGCCAGAATCAATAAGGATACCTGATGTCATTCCCATTTTTGATCACAGGTATACTCTTTAGGTCTTTGGCATACTGAGAATTTAGTAAATTTGAATAAATGCTACTTGGAGGTCTTGTAGGATGAAATTTTCATTTGTCATTAACTTTTAACATGTCTTTCCAACACTGTTATCATCCATGATGTTGATGATGCTTCTCATTTTCAAGTCAAAAGTATTAATTAAAGTTACATTACACTTAGTAAAAAGGCTTAATATCATAACATGTTATTTCATTAATAATCTCTTAATTACATCCCAAACAGCCTCAGATTGATTAATTTCTTTTTTTACTGTTTATCTACAAATTAATCTTACAACTTGAATTAGTACATTTATTCCTAAAAAGATTTTGATGAAACCTTCCAGTAAGATAAAACATTATGACCTGTGAATTTCTTTTTGTAATTTGACAAAATCGAAGGTCTAATTAATTGCTGATTTTACGTGTTTTTTATCATAGCTTTGGCTTTGGCTACATCTATCTGGTTTAAACTTGCTTTGCATTAGGCTAGAAATTTCAGGTGATCTAGCTAATATTGATAGCTGTATTGAGTAAGGAGCTTTCCTGGGTAAAAGGGTTGGTTGAATTAAAGACAAAGGAATGTGCTTCAACAATGACAAAGCTGGTTAAAACACGGACATCTGAGTAACACTTAATAGACACTTTCAAGTGTAGTCTTCATCAGTGAACTGGGGGAAAATCATGGTCTCTCTAAATTATAAATATGCATAGCACATGCCCACATAACATACTCATGAATATTTTTTCATTTCTAGTATAGTGCCCATATAAAATAGGGAAAAAGACCCAAGCAGACTATAGAATAGGAAAAGGAGCTGGAAATAATGCACAGAATTTTGAAAATCCAAAACTAATAAACCAAGCCAATATGTTTGTGCATGCTTAGGTATGTTTTAAAATGAGACTCATCTTTAGCACTATCTTAGCATATTCAGGTTCCAAATGAGTGAGAATGCAGTAATGCAAGTTTGTTTTCATTGTCAGTTTTGCCTTCCTCGTCCTGTTGTTTGTTCATTGTATATACAAACAAGGGAAAGCTCTGAGCTTAGAAAATAAGATTTTTGAAGTCTGGCAGAAGCAGTACCATCCAAATCAGTTATGAGATTTTTTATTGCCGTACTTATTAAATTTTTTCAGCAGGTTCTCCATGCTCAGCAACAGCCAGCTCTTCACTTCCATAAAACAACATCTAAGCCCCATAAAGGATCCATTATCTATAGAATCCTAAAGACATTCCTTACACAGAAGAAGCACACAGAGGAAGCACTTTCATCAGGCACCATCTGATAAGAACACCACAGAAACATCATCTGCTCCTCTGGTGGGGGTGGTTAGCATCTTTAGCCTAGTCATGTAGAACTGTGATAATTGAGGTGTCTCAGCTTGGTCACAGTCGGTGTCATTCTCATGCAGTTTGTTAGCCAGTGGGACTAATACAGCTGTATTGCACTAAAAGTCAAATTGTACCAGAATACACAGAAGTATCGCTCAGGAAAAGGTTTTGATGCTTTCCTCATCTAGTCAATTCTACTTGCTTGCTAACAATTTTTGCCAGAGATTTTTTTCACCTTTTTTCTAACCTTTATCTGCTTTTGCTTGTTAAGATTTTTTTTTTTTTACCAAGATCTGTTTCTTGAAGTAAAAAGTTTTCATGGAAAATACAAGTTATGGTAAAAGTTTCTAGGCTTTAGGGTGAAATTACTAATTATAAAAGACCACTACAAAGAATAGATCAGGGGCTTAGTGGTTCAGTTAATCATCTCAGGAGTGAGCAAAATTTTAATGTCTAAACTAAGTTATTTAAAGCAAGAGTGACGTTTGGTCTTCCTAAAGTCAAGCAAGTATTCTCATGCCTAAGTGTCTTTGAAGGAATTATCTGCTTAGTGATAAATTTCAGGTTTTTGCTGGTGGAAAATGAAAATAAATTTCAACATTTTGACATTTTATATGTGAACCTAAATTCTTTTTTACCTGATGGTGTTTATATTTCTGATGAAATTTACTTATTTGCTTCCCACAACCCCAACTTACTGAGATCTGCATTCTGATGGCTCAAAAACTTTGGTGTTTATTTTTACCTTAAAATAAATCAAATAGTGTTGTTTTGTGTTTGAAATCTAGTGCAGCTCACAGCTTTTTCTGATGTAAATTTTCACAGATACTCCTTTTCTATGAATCCTGATAAAAAGTGATATTCACAACATTGTCCTTGTACAATTGACATAAGCAGATGAAATATCAGATTCTGTTGAAACCTATCTAAGGCATAACTCCTGCTGTTTGGTTGACAGCTGTGCTTCATCTTCCGGTTCCCAAATAAAGGCAAATTGTACAAATGGGATGAGCAGCAGGCAAAGAGGGTTTATTTCCTTAAACAAACGAATTAATATTTCAAATGACCAAAAGTATCCCCAACAGTCACTGGCTGCTACTTCATAGCACTCCCATGGTTTCTGTGCTGTATCTGCCACCTTCTTGTACCATGGGTATCTCAGAGGAATTCAAATGATGCTTGAAGCTTCTGTTTAGGCAGCTGGCTCAGGTTCTGTAAACGTCTCTTTTTTGACCAAGCTTACCATAGAAATATAAGCCTGAAACAGAATTCTTTTGTACCACAGGCAGTTAGATCATATGAATTTTTCAGGTGCCCCTTATCCGTGCAATTTCATTCTAATAATAGATTCATAGTAAATGTTACTATGTTCATGTAAATGTTCATTCATAGTAAATGTTACTATGATATAAATTTATTGTAAGTAGATGATGTCTATTACATATTTTGATTATTTAACTTTTTAAAATTAATATTAATAATTCTACTGGTAATTATTCACCTATAACCATATGCTTTAAAACTACCATTGATATCTACATGTAGGCATAGAAAGTTGGCAATTTAAATCAAAACCATTAGATTGTATTTGAAAGTTGTGTAAACTGCCGTGATATCATATTTAAGTAACAGTAGCAATTTTCATGGTATCTGAGCACTCAGAAAGGCTGTCAATCTTCAATTTAATTCCCAATGCCAAAAAGAAAGTGCAATTTATAGTTGCTGAAACATAAAGCATCTGCTGTGTTCTGTATTCTTTTTCTGTATTCTTTTTTGCTAATAATTATTTTTTTACATCAGGTGCAAAAGCAGAGGTTTTAAAACATTGTTCTTACTAAGCTTTGAGGTGAAATGTCTCATTTCAGAAAACTATATTAATGTTTTTAGGGGTTTTTTGCTTTACCTTTCTCTTCTTTTACAAAGAGAGTTGCACAGAATTTCTTTTGGAACTGTCTTATAAGTCTCAAAATATGAGTTTCCTGTGTTGCCTGGGAAACAGCTTTAGGTAAACTGAAAGAAAATGCATTTAGTTTGGTATAAAAATGTTGACTTAGAGAACTATACTTCTATAAGTTTAGGGTTTTAAGTGTGTTGGCAGCCACTATGCTTGTGCAACTGATAAGATTTCTACAAACATGGTCATCTTTATATTATGAAGCTTTCTGGTGGGCGCTTTGCCAGAAAAGCATGAAATAACATTATGGACTCACTGGACAGTTGCCATGGAATTTTCCACCAGGCAGTTTATGAACTGATTATGGATCCTTCATAAGCTACAGAGAAGTTCAAAGTGATCAATAATTACAGTAAAATCGGGATAAGAATTGCAAGTATCTGTTTTTAAAAAACATATCAAGTTCAAATGAGTCACGGACTTATCAGTTAACCCAGCTCCAGACTGAGCACTGTGAAACTCATAGGTGCCATAAGAATTTCTTTGGAATCCATCTTAGGTGTTTCTCTCAGGACACACTTTACTTGCCTGATTGTTAGCATCTTGTGTCTCTTAAAATGCTTTAAAGCATACTTTCTCTAAGCCCCTGAACATCTTTCTTCCTGTTTACACTTCCTTATTACCCTTGTCCATTTTAAATAACATCAGAGAAGGAGATTTAGGTAACTGAATAGACCTCAAAGTCAAAACATTAAAAGGACTTTGGAGCCATTAAGCTTCATCTCAGAGAGATGTTAAATTCATTTGTGGGCATGCGAGAGTCATTTTGGGTCACCCATGAACATCACCTTTCCTGTAGCTGCATCATAGAGTCACAGAAAGTCTTGGGTTGGAATCCATACTAAAGATCATCTAGTTCCAAGTCCCCTGTCATGGGCAGGGATACCTTCCACTAACTAGACCAGGTTGCTCAGAGTCCCTCCTATCTGACCTTACATATTTCCAGGGATGACACACCCACAACCTCTCCAGGCAATCTGTTCCAATGTCTCCCTTCTTGTCAATAGCTTCTGTGGATTTCTAGGATATCATAATGGCCTTGAACCTTCAGTCTTTCGAAGAAAAGGTTTTCATATCTGATTTCAGTAGGGGATTATGGCTGGTGAAATTTGGCCAATTCTACTTATCCAGTGGCAACGTAGGCATGGGTATGATTTCAGATACACCATAGTCCCCACTCTTCCCTGCTGGGTGCATTATGATGTGAGAATGTCTGAAGGCACTGTTGAATGGAAGTGTGTGGGTAGGGGAAAGGTTGTCTGGACTCTGATGTATGTCCATGCTGCGCTAATGGGTCTGAAGGCTTTCTAAAGTGAAACTGGTTCATGACCACCTTGCTTTGAGCATATGTCAACAGAATCTGAAACTTTTTATATATATATGTATGTACCTATACCCTCTTCATTTTTATAAAGATAAGAGGGGAAAAAAAAAGAATTTTGAAAAAAGTGTAAAGAGATAATGAGAAGAGATAATGATAAAGTGAAAAAGAGATAGTGAGAAGCCTTCGTTGGTTAGAGAATGAGTTCATAAAAGCCCTTCAAGACATTTGTTTGCATTGCTGTTGACACCCTTGAAACATTTGGGATGACATATATAATTCCTATATGAAAAATTATTAGTTTTACTTAGTATTGTTAATGTGTGCATCACATAAAATGATTTCTCTCACCTATTTCAGGATGCATGCATGATACCATAAAGTAAAAATTTCTTTTCAAGTAAATATCAAAATACTATAAAAGTATTTAAATGTAGTGCTTGCTGTTCAGAAACTTACCTGTGACAAAATATAGGACTATTTTTTCAAAATTTTTAAAAATATATATTCACTCATTAGTTTCATTGTGCTCATTTTTTACTATCCTTGCAATGCCATCTGTGTGGGACTAAGTGTAGTATCTGTTGATGTGTGAGGGAGGATGTAGAGCAGAGAAATACAAAAACTCTTGAAACACTACACTATTGCAAGAAGTAGCAAAATACCACATTTTCTGATGACCAAACTGGCTGCTGGTTAACATCTTGCTACTCACCAGACTTGCATAAATCTTTTTAAATGCTCTCACTAATGATTTATTGCATTCTGGCTGTTCAGTGTATTGAAATCATATATAGTAAAATCCAAAATTAGTTGTCTTACATGATATTAATTATGCCCATAAAATTTCTAATGGGAGATTCAACCCTGATTAAGTATTTTCTGCACTATTAGCTATAATATATCTAATATAAAGCTGAATTTAAGTATTATTTATATGTACACAATTATGAGCCGGAGTTGCCAACCCCTTTAAAATTTTGTTAATTTTTTTATTGGTCAGTAAATTAGCATCATGCACTTTATGGTGAATGTGAAAGATATTCAGAAATTCAGTGAACTCACTTTTATTGTAGTTGCCAAAATGTTGTCTTGATATACCCACACTGTTCTAGAATATTTGTCACACAGCTTTGTGAGGAAACAGGCCACAAACAAGTTTGTTTAAAAGTGAGAAAATAAATTTCCATTCCATTACCAAGAAGAGACTGAATCTTTCATCAGTATTTTATTGGACCAACTAACGTACAAATAGTAACAATATTGTTAGAGGAGGAAACCAGGAATAATCTCTGGTTATACAGAAGTTGTACTGTAATGCAAGTACAATGCCCAAAATTTAGTGCTCTGGAAAAGTAATAACAGACAGATAATTTTCTATAGGAAGTTGTAGTCTAGATTGCTCCATAGCCCTCTTTTAGGCAAAACCAGGCCAAGTTAAGTGCTTATTTTGTGATAAAGAACAAAGTATATGATGGGCTTACTAATATATATTAATGTCTAAGAATTCAGACATTAAAATAAAACTGAAAACGTAATAAAAAATGTTTATGATTGTCCCAGACTTTCCTTCTAAATAGAAGCATATTTTTCTAGATTTTTGAGATCTGATTCACATTTGGAAATATCTATAAATATGTTTTAATAGACTAAATAAGGCGATTTCATACATACATGTTTGTTGCCTAACATTAGGTGAGATCAATTGAAAACAACAGAAAACAAAAGAAAAATTGGAGGTATGAATAATCAGCTGTAGACACTGCATCTGTACAGCTAGAGCAAGCGTAATATCTATCTGTATGGGATATGAGAGCTGTCTTTTGCCTTGGTTTGCAGTAATTTGCTTTGCCTTTTGCTTAGATCAAGTAAGTTTGACAGCTCAGAATGTTTCTGTCTTTGTAAAGCATAATATATACTACAGTTTTCTATAAAAGATTGCTATAACAATGATAGAGCTATATTTTCTATTACTAGTAGTATTTACCAAGGGGGAAAATAATTCTCTTTTCCTTAGACTATCCAAATGATAGGTTTTTGTATAAAACATAACAAGATAAGAGTATAGGTAAATATAATGGTTTATTAATGAACAATTCAGATATTTTCAGTTTTACTGAGAATGATTCAAAGACATTAATACATTCATTTTCATTGTCTAGTCCTAGTGTGCAAGGAGGCTCAGCAATCTTAGGGAATTAAGTAGTTTATCTTTAGTATAGCACTAGACCTTCAGGAAGAACTATTGTCCTTGGGTGTCCCTCCAGTCTAGAGAGCGCGTGGCTGCGAATGCAGATGAACAGTCTGAGCGTGTACGAGGGCACAAAGACTTGTTACAAAGAGCGACATGTAAAGAAATTGGTGTCAGAAACACAACAGTCCTTGAGGACTGTGGAGACACCATAACAGGAATAGTATTGTGCTTAACGTTATTTGTTTCCTGTGCCTTGGGCAGATTAATTTTGGTGCTGATCTATTCAGTGAGAGAGACAATATGATTCTCTCAAGTCCTTTCACTTGCACTGGAAGATTTAGCGACTAGGTAGAAACTTTTTCTCTATTGAAATTACTGCATATTGGTAATACACACAGCAATAATAATATTTCAAATAAAGTTAAAATTAATAAGCTGCATGATTTCACAGCAGAGCACTTTTAACTTTTGCTATTCATATTTTTCTTCTTTTCAGCTATCTAGACTTTTTAAACTATGATTTGGAAGTAGTCTATATCATAATTTCATTATTTTGGCCTGAGAATCTAGTCAAAAGTTCAAGTTTCAGTGCTTTGTTTCCAATAGAAGAAATTAATTCATTTGAATCACGAGTTTCTGATGCAATTATTGTTGTTTCTAAAAGAGATACAAAGGGGCTTTCCTTTTTAATCATGATTCCAGGATGGCNCTCACTGCTGTTCTCATTCCATTTAGATCATATTCTTGAGATTTCATGCACCTTTCTTGAGAATGGATTTTTTGCCTAATAAGGATATTTGAGTTTCAGAAAACATTTTTTCTGGAGTACTTAATTAAGAACATTGATTACAGCCACTGGCTTCAATGGTATTTTCTTTATCACAAAGAAAGCTTTCTCTACATTTCCATGGCTGAGTTACCAGCTACAGCTGGGCTTACTAGTATGTAACTGGGACAAGTAATCAAGGAGGCTGCATTAGGCAGGCTCAAATCATTAGCTCAATCATTATCAAACTTCTGGGAAGAAATGGCCTATTTCACTTAGCAGTTTTCCATAAAACAGCTTGGCACAGCTCCTGGTAGAGTGCCTTTCAGGTACTGTTAGTAGTACACACACGCAGATGTGGCTGCTCACTATAAGGTGTAAACAGAAGGCCCAAATTTCATTATGCAGTCTGGAGTCATGTGGTGAAAAATTATCTGGTTTTGTTTTATTAGAACTCAAAGGTGTAAATCTATAGTTATTATAAATAGCTCATTTAGGACTGGAAGTGGCAGCTGGCATCTGTAAGATATAATGCTGTTCCTATCTTTTTCTTCATTGGTGTAGCCACAGAATGTGAGGCTTCCCCTCTTCCTATTCACTTTTGGCCTTTTCCAACCCACACACAGATGAATGTGATAAAAAGACCTGACAGTATTTAGACTTCTGCTAAGGCGTAGGAAGCCGACTAAAGTGGGATAGTCCAGTGAATATGTCTGAAATGCCTTCAGAACTGAATCTATACTCAGATTTAGCCCTTGAAGGATTGTGGAACAATCCAGTACTTTATATGCATTATCTTCTTCAGGGACTATAGTCCCTGTTACAGTCCTGTCTGCACTATGACACAGCTGATCAGTGACCACATATTTTGATGGATCTGGAGTGATCAATCTCAAATAGACCAGCTAGCTGTCTGTGAGATTATCCCTATAGGATTTAATTATCATTACTCTACAAATGAGATACCATCTTAGGCTCAGACTAGGATATCAATATAAAATTGTAAATACTTCCAACTTAGCTACAAATACACTTTAAAGGAAATAGGGATATCAATTTCTGGTTTGGACCTTTTCTTAAGATCATAATTTCTTTTGGCAGTGCTGATGTAACTAGTGATTCATTTCTCCCTAGTCTACCTGCATGACATATGGTTTCATTACTTACTTCCCACCCTTTTCTTTGTGCTTGGTGGCATCAATCACCTTGTATTTAATTGAAAAATCATTGTGGCATATCGTGTGAAGGAGTTGGTGGAAGTTTATAATAGGTAAGAGAACTTCTGTAATGAGAAATTAGGCGCTTTGCTCATATTTAGACATTTCAGACAGCTAGTGCTGAGTTCAGCTGATCAAAATAGGCATCTATTGCCATTCAAGATGTTATTAGTGTCGTTCTTCTTTTCCTTAGACAAAGAAAACAGATTTTCAGATGGTGATGTTAAGTGTCTATCAGATCCATGAAGATGTCTCAGACATCTTCGGGTACCGTCAATGTATAGAGAAATAAGCAGAATTCCCTAATTTAGATAAAGTTAATATTGCTCAGTATAATTTCCAACTGTCCTCTGGTTTAGCTTATTTTGTTTTGGTTTTAAATGAATGATTGCCCCAAGACTTGTTTTTATCATTATTATTGCTTATTTGTGGATACTGTCATTAATGCCTGCATATTTTTTAAGCTAAATAAACAGCAGGAATATGTTTTTAAAAATGCATAAATAAGCTGACACTTGTGAAAATATGGAAATGTACCAAAGTCTTAATTGATGGATAACTAGATAAATGTATTAAATATATTTCCAACAAATTGCTTTAGCTTCTAAATAAACTTTAAAGAGCCTACGCTGACTTCAAAGCTTTCTCATAAAAAGAATCATCAAGTGAAGGAACATTAAGGTATACATGAACTAGATGTTTGTAGCTAACACAAACTTATCACCTACCAATAGGCTAAATTCTGAACCTTCATACTAAATGAACTTCCCTTTTTTTGTGCATGCAAATACAGACAGTGGTGACTTTTCTACCATGTCAGATGAAGGTGAAAAATTCAAAAAGGTCAGAGGCACAAAGCTATAATTTTTCCTGGGTTAGTTGCATTCCCTAGTGATTCTACTGAGTGATGGAGGTTTCATGGAAAGATCAATGACACTGAAAACTGGTTTATAACTCTGTGTGACAGCTAGTATAGTCTCAAAATTGCTTTGCTGTAATCCACCCTGTCTTTCTTGGTTAGCAAACATTATCCCAATTACAGTTATGCCAAATATAGGCAAAACAGATGCTTCTTACAGGCTACAACTAATTTCTAACTTGCAAATTTATAAATATAAAGACATTGATTGCCAATTCAAAGTGCATTACATCAACAGTTAGAAGAGAAAAGAGAAAAATATTGTTATGTGTCCTCATCAAAGCCTAAACCTTTATTGATGTTTCTGGGGAAATGCAGTGACAGGGCTGGGTAAAGATTAAACTAAAAGGTGGAGAAAATCCTGACAGAATCCATTCTGAGAGAATTTCAGTTCCAGTTCTTTTTGGTAGAGAAGGGTACATTAAATAGAACAGTTACAGTAGATGCAAAGTAATAAATAAATTAATACCCTCTGAATACAATATACCTGTAATTTCCACATAAGTTAATAATAAACAACTTGACAAAACTGTCAGGTTAGATATGTGGAGAAGAAAAAAGCAAACCACATTTTTGCTCCTATGAATGCTGTCCTTTGGGTAGTATTTGTAGTGCATTAATATATATACTTTCAGAGAGAACAAAAGTACTTCCTGTGAAACATTAAGAACAGTCTTACCAGGTCTCCAGCCCAGTATCATCATACCAAATGTATTTAACAGTGCGTGCCTAGGAAGCAGGACATGGCAATCTGTGTAAGTTCTTGGAGTGGTTTGTTTTTCCACATGATATTGGTATGGCCACAAAAAAGGTCTAGATATAGGTTGTGTAAGATTCCTGTTCTGAATTTAAAAAGTATATTTTTCCTTGCTAGTTGAAGTAATTAGAGAAAGACTATAAAACTACAAAGGTTTAAGGAGAAAAAGAGAGGAAATGTTGATAAGTCAAAATTATTACAGAGACTTACTTATAGATAGATAAAAAATTGTTATAGATAATTTATATCATTATGGATTATATATAGATATAGATAGAAGTCTCTATTTCTGTGGGAACTGACCATATGTAAAGAAAACTGATTGTTATTTTTAATTCAAAAGCTTTATTAATTAAGCCAACAGCATAGCATTTTTCTACTTTTCATCAACACAGGTTACCCACAAGCATGTAATGAACTGACCTTCAAGCTTGGAATGGGATACCTGAGTTTGAATTTTTTCATGTTAGGAAGGATTTTGAGACTGTATCTCCCAATTTCTGAAGGAGTACAAATATTGTATTTCATAAGGATAATCGTATCCTTTTTTTCTCAATCCTCACTTTCACATTGTTCAATGAAAGTAGCAATGTTTGCTAAATATTGCACTGACCTGATTTTTTTCTGTGTTTGAACTGTACTAAGGAGTATTTCCAATTCCACCTGAGTCCTTGAGGAAAGCAGGACTGTGCAGATTACTAGTGGGGCTAAGTATCAGACAAGTGCATAGCACTCAGCCATGCCAAAATGGCAACAGTTCTGGTTCTTCATGGCAGCAGCATGCCATACATCTTGAGAGATCTCCTGGGGCAGTCTTACATGTCAGAAATTTTTCTCAGGATGTTTTGAGGATTATGGATTTGAATTTTGGTACTTAAATCACTTCCGAGTGCCACATTCGGTGCCAAGGAGCCTCACATCTGCAAAACAAAACAGATCAAAATTTTTCTCTGCTTTCATGGTTCTTAACTTCAAGTTGATCTCTTACAATTTTTAGTTTCAAGTACTTTGGAAGCACAGAATATTCAGACACTACTGAGTAATTATTCTTTATCTATGGATATATATTTATATGAAGATAAACTTTGGGGTTTATTTTCTTCCAATTTTATTCCTGCCTAAATTAGATTTAGACAAAGGATAATTTCAAGAGGAGACTCACTGAAGGGGTAATTAATACAATTAATGATGTCAATTTCTTCTAAGTTTTACATATAATGGGAATAACATTTTATCCATTCTAATGTTCTGGAAGACTGCTAACAGTAAGAGCCTGAAACTGTTTTTAGAGTCAGTGATGACTTACAAGCAGGACAGATCACACTAATTTAAAAAAATCACATAGGACTCTAACCAAGACAAAATGAAATGTTTTTTCCTATTTATACAGATTTTTTAAGACTGATTAAATTTTCAAAGGATTGTCTGTTTAAGGCAATTAAGTTTTATCTCTTATTTTCTGGTAGACTTTATAGGTTACTTTTTGTCCAAAATTATCTTTGCATTATGAGAGATAGCTATTTCACTAAATAATCCCCTCTTAGCACCTGAGAAAAGCCAAGAGTGTAAGTGCAGCATAAATAAAATAAGTTACAGAGGCTGGATTATTAATTTCCACTCCAGAGAAGATTTTGGCTGCCAATTTCAAGAGGAGGAAACTTCCATGGAAGTTTCACAGAATTCTGGCAATTACAAGGAATTAGTGCAGTCAGCCTAGCAATTGTGGCACAAAGACCTTTTCTTTTTAGTCCTGTAAACCAGATATTGAAAAAAAATTAAAGAAAGAATTAACCAAAAGTAATATATCATTGTATAAAGCTATAATGTGTTTGAAATTTGATTATTGTATGCACATCTAGTGACCCCATATCTTTCTAGTCCTCTCTCTAGCTATATAAGTATAGACCTTAAATATACATAGAACATTACATAACAGAATGTATGCACTATATGTAATAGAACTGCACAGGAAAGAGCTGAGGAAAGGACTGAAGTGGTTTTTGTACAAAGAAACATGAGATCCTATGGTCTTCTATGACTGCAAAAGATTTTGCTGGGATAAAGGTGAAAGGAAAAAGGAAAAATGAAAATATAATAGTATATAGTGCATAACATAGAGAAGATAAGGAATAGAAATTTACAACATAAGATTTGGATGGCATTGAATCAGAACAAGAAGCAAATATTATTAATTAAATTATAGAAACAACTGTCATACAAAGCATATTAAAGTGGAAAACACATTATAACATGATGTCATGTGCAAAACAAAACATGCATTCAGAAAAAACCATTATAAAGTCATAGAAAAGGCAACTAAAGATAATGTTTGAATGTGATCTAAACATTAAAATTCAATTAAAAGGCAGTAAATTGTACAGACAAAATATTATTCTTTACTTGGTCTGCTGTTTTAAATATCTATCTATTGGACACCATGAATTTACATGGCAGGTTGATATAATTAGGTTTATATTATATTTTATTTTTAAAAATAAATTATTTTCCAGCTACAGTTTTATTTTTCTTAATGCCTATTCACATCTTGTCCATCACTACAGCACTGGTGTTCCAAAACTGATGCATACCTTCATGCTTAGTATTGAAAAATAGATCAACCACTCACTTCTGGACCATTGTGCTGCCACCAGGGCTTCTTTCCCTCCCAGTTCATCCCACCATTGCAGCAGCAGCAGACACCAGACAAGCTCCTCCTTGCTGAAATGGTAGCAGCCTGAGAAAGAGCTGGAGCAGTGCTTAGGAAGTAGAGAGGGCAGACCAAGGGGAATATCTCTGGAGAAAGCAGCTGCTGGCAAGCAGGATGCTTGTTCCTCAAACAAAGCTCACAGACCCTTTCCACCCCCCTCACTCCTTATCGACCATTTCAAAACGCTCCACTTGTGTTTGCAAACTCCTCTCTCTGTAATCAACACTGTCAAGGGCACAGTATTGAATTTTTCACCTCTAGGATGAAGATGAAACAAATCATTGTCCATATGGTAGGACAATTCAATTTTGCTTTCAAAATGCTGAAAGATGGAGAAGACGCTTCCCTATCTGTGCCTACATTTTTGTTTTCTTTTTTCCTTTTCTTTTGATTGCCCCCCTTGTGGTTATTTTAGGCATGACCAGGTGTGCACAGGGAATGCTGTTAGCTGGTCTCTTGGCTAAACATTTTGACTGACCATACAAGCAGTTCTGTTTAAATTAAAATGAAAAAAAATTAAATTCTGTTTAAATTAAAATGAAGTACTGTTCTGTTTACATAAAATGACACTGATTAATTAGAACCCTTTCCATGTTTTTTTTTTCAGTACTGATTTCAATAGAGTGCACATGTAAAAAGAATAGTTTATCTCAAATGGTTAAAAACTAACTTTCTGGCCTTTTCTTCTGCTTGAGCAAGTGATAATGGGGAAAGTCGCTTTAGTTTTGGTAGTGTATCATCTTATGTTATTTATATATTGTCTAGCATAAGAAATTCCTAGACTTAGGTAGGAATTCCGGGTTTCATTGTAGTACACAAGCAATTACAACATTTAGAAATGAAATTAATATAGTTCTTTCCTGAAAAAAATTAGTAAGAGATCTTGGTGCTGATAGTACAAAATTCATCCATTTATTGTGATTTAACACAAATTACTTTAGCCCTCACAATCTACAGAAATGCCGTAATGTGAAAAAGATGACACTAAAACTTACATTATGCTCAGAAAATATATTCATCCCCTTCAGTGTAAGTTTTTTCCCAGAAAAATGTGGTTTCCTCTCAATGACCTGCTGACATAAATGAGGATTTCAAAATTCTGGAGTGATGAGCAGATCTGCTAAAAGAGCTTGTAAATAACTATTCTCACATCATCAATGAACATTCTGCAACACATGGTAATGGTCTATTTGAAATTCCCTTCTGGGAATTCTGGTTTTCAGAGTGCAGAGAGATGGCACATTTAATTCTTACATAACAAAGTCACAGAGGTCTAGTAGTTGAAGCTCTGAAAGCATTTCCATGACAAATTTCTCTTTTCAGTAGTGTATAGGTAAGTTAGAAATAAACAAAAAGAAAGCAAACAGCAATTTTGGCAGAAGGAAAATTTTGAATAGATCCTAGCAGTTGCTGAGGGGTGAAGGGGAGCAAAGATAGTTATTCTATGTAACAACCCTGTGCTGCTTCTGTGGAAATAATTTCCTCCTTTCCCTTGGGCCAGTTCAGGTCAGCTATCCTGGCTGTGCTCCCTCACAGCTTCTTGTGCCCCTGCTCTTTGGCAGAGCATGGGGAACTGAAGAGCCCATGACTTAGGGCAAGCACTACTAAGCAGCAACCAAAGGATCAATGCGTTATCAATGTTATTCTCCTACTAGCTAATGAACTCTATCCCAGCTGAAACCAAGACATTCTCCACCCTTTATTCCATACCATAGAACACCATGTTCAGAATATAAATTTGGGGCACTTGGCTGGGAAGAGTTGATAGCTGCTTGGGGACAGGTTGAACATTGGATAGTAGCTAGTGAGGAATTTTACTGTGCATCACCTCTTACTCTTGGGCTTTATTCCTCTTTCTCTCTCCTTTTCAATACAACCATTAAATCACTAGTATTTATTATTAGCTTTATTTTATTTTGTTTCAGTTATTAAACTGTTCTTATCTCAACACACAAGGTTTACTTTTTATTTCCAATTCTCCTCATCACTGGGGGCAGGAGGCTGATGGTGGGTTTGGGGGGGATTGGGGTTGAGTGAGTGGCTGTGTGGTTCTTAGTTGCCACCTTGTCAGCTCCTTTTGGTTGTCCTGGAAATTACATTCAGACCTCCAACTCGTAGGATGCTTCCAGATAAGTGGAACTTGGTGGATACTCTTGTCAGGAGAAAAAAAAAAGCTCACACAAAGTGAGGAGGGTTCAAAAACCTCTGACCTTGGTGACCTAATTGGTCTTTTCTATCAGTGGTCTGAAATTAGAATATTTTTCCTCACTACAGTACAAGGTCAGTTATAGGAACCTGTTATTGATATAAAGTCTTAAAACAAAACCAGAACAGAACAAGAAAACACACACTCTACAGCATTAAAATGTCTTGTCCTTTCATTAAGGCTAGACTATGCCTTTTTTTTTTTAAATACAACTTAAGGAAAACATTTTGTAAGAGATAAAAACTTTAAGAGTATTTTTAAATTGTTAACCTCCAATATACCAAAAAAGATCCTGGCTCACAGAGAAAAGTATTATTCTTATCAAGTATTATTTGGACAATGTGAGCTATCTTCTGCTATTTATTTATATTATTCAATAACACTGATTATACAGATTTAAACCAAGGTGGAAACACAATTATTTACTGTTGTCTTTTGGATTACTTTCCCTTACAACACAGAAGATTAAACATAATCATTCCAGCTGGAAACACTTTTTAGCTTAATCAAGGACAAACTCAGAAAACAAGTTTACCTGTTATTTATGGTTTAAGAAAAAAATCCCAAAAACCACAAAAAGTAAGAACAGTTAAAAAATGTAATTAGTACTTTATCATAATAAAGTACTTAGATAAGGTTTTTTGGTAAGGAAATCTTTTTTCACATCAAAATACTATGTGGAAAGAATAGATAACTATTTTTCTCCAATCTAGAGTGTATTTGTGGCAACCTACTAGAGTCTGGTTTTTGGTATTTGGTTTTTTGTTGTTGTTGTTTTGTTTTTTTCTTTAATCAGTACAGTAAGAAAAATACTTTGTTTGCTTTCCAGATACATTAGTATAATAAACATGTAAAAATAGTATAGTGCTAGCTTCCAAAATATTAATCGATTTTTCAAAGTTGCTTTGAAAGACATATCATTATGTTAGCAATTTTGAAAGTAATTTGAACTTATAAATAAAGTCTAATAAGAATTTAGAAGATCAACATTTTATTTTCAGGTCTGCAGTGAATATTGTGACTGTTCATGCTAGTTTTTTCTCAGTGTTATCTTCCTTTCTATTCTTTGCCTCTTTTATTTTTTCAGAGAGTTTCTGTTTGGAAGCCCATTTTAAAATTTATTTTTGGTGACCAGAACAATTGATTTAAGCAAACTTAAAAGACAATAAAAGTTTCATTTAAATTTTCTATTCTTTCCTGGGTTCAGCCAGAAATTATTGGTTAATGGAATGGGTTTTTGTGAGTTAGAGTGACAAGTCTTTTTTTTTTTTCAGACTTTTCTGTAATTGAACGTTTCAAAAACTGTTCATGGAGATTTCAGAGAAATATCTCTTGCTGCACAGAGACTTTAACATACTTTCTGTCTTTAGTCTATTAAGGCTTTTTAAAGATTCATGTCTTATCATTATACCAACCCTGATATATCCACTTATTGCTCAGCATAACAACAGCAGACTTATATTTTCTATTTTGTAATCTTATTGGTTATTTTTGTTACATTCGTAATGCTGGGAGGCTTTCCTGGAAAGCAGGAGTGAGTTACTTGTGGAAATAATTCAAATCTTGTCATAGTTTGTGCTCATCCACAACCCTGGATGTCCTACAGAGCTGGGACCCGAAGGCTGGCCGAGAATTCATTCTGCTTACATTCTGTTCGGTTACAAAAAAGTGAAGATCTGCTGGAATTTAGGATCTGGATTTATAAATCTGGAGTTATACAGAGATTAGCACTTTTAATTTTTCTAAATAAAACAGACAAACCTTTTAATGTACCATTTTTAACAGCTTCTGTAATGTATGTACTGTTCATAACGACAGGAAATTTTGTTCTATTAGGAAAACAGTAATACTTTTCCCTTTACAACCCCAAACACACTTAAAGGCTCTTAAGATAAAAAGGGAGGCACAATATAATTCCCTAATACCATACTGAATTCTTTTCACTTGGATGGTTGAATAGTTCAGAATAGCAGTTACCTTGAAAATAAATGACTGTGCTAAAAGGAGAACTAATTAATTCAGATAAAGTAAATAAACTCTGTGAACTGACTAATGTAGCAGAAATTACTGGATGCTGATACTGCTGTTATAATTATTAAGTCCACATTAATTAATTTCAGAGCTACCTTTTTTGAAATCCACAGCTTGACCAACATTCAGAGTACAAAACATGCCAAACGCCAAATTTTGCTTAGTAACATTTTTGCAAAGGCTGGAACTGAGTCTTCACACAGCTAAAAGTGATGAACTCTACAAGAAAGTGACAGTTTCAATGAACAGCACAGGATCCAAATAATTGTGCGGTACTTCCTTGACCACAAACTGAGAAACAAAATTTGATTGTGCCAACCTATTTCTTTCACAGAAGGAGCTGGACTTCTTGTTAATTGCCAATATGGTTCTGAATATAAAGGGAACTTAATGTCTCTGAGAGCTGCAGTAAAATCGGTGATCATGGCTACCCATGCAGAGCTCCTCGATGCAGTGTGATTCTGTGGTGACCCATTGTGACCTCTCAACCTCACTGAACTTAAGAATGTGAGTGGCTGAGAATGAGTTACGCTACATTTAGTGCTGATGATTCTTGTACCTACAGACGTAAATAGGATGAAATTTATTTATACCATGCTTTTTTCCCTTACATCACATGTGAAGGGCTGTTTCATATAGCACCATCACTGAAGTACCTATTTCTGCTGAGGAATGCCCAGCAGGGATTTTTCTATCTATACTTTATTCTAAGACAAAAAGGAAGGTATCATATATTTAAGACTGTCTTTTGTAGTGATTACTTCCATAAATTGCTAAAAGATTTACAGCCAGCAAATTTATATCTGCAGCATCGCACAGCAGACAGCAGTAACATTAGTATGGTAACTAAAAGATACATTCCCAGAAGGATTTTGTTCTCTAATACCTCATCATTTTGTTTGCTTCTTAAAATGAAAACACCTGTAGTAATGATTTCTCCTGACAAGCTGAAAGGCACTGAACAGAGAACAAGTTTAATAAAATGCTTTAATTACAATCTTTAGTATAACTTCACCATGTATCAATACCTCTTATGAACATCTTAATCACTTGCTTTTTCTTGTTTTCACTTGAAGCAAATTTAAATTTAAATTTAAATTTTTTGGAGAACTCTACACAACTTCAAGGATAAGGCACGAATGTCTTTGAGAAAATCACAGACAAAACAGCTGCAGGAAAAGCTCTTATAAATACTTCATGCCATGTACTTGAATTAAAAACATTTAAGGACAAGAAACTTCTACAAAAAACTTATAAATGCAAGTTTTTATGCACTAAAGTTACTTTACCCAGATATTCCACCTGAGACTGTCTGCTAGCAAATAATCCATGTAGACCAAATCCCTGCTTAATTGAAAAAAAAAAAAAAGGAGTTTTTAAATTTAAATATCTTTTAAAAAGCTTAAAACTCTTTTTAAAAATAATTTTTACTCTTGAGATAGAAGCAGGAGATTGCTTACCAGTTACCACCATAGGCAAAACAGACTTGACTTGAGGAAAAAAAATTAATCTATTGCCAGTTAAAAAAGTGTATGATTATGAGATATAGTAAAAAAAAAACCCCAATCAACCCCCAGACTCCAAAACATTTTCTCCTACCTCCACTGTTTTTCCCAGTCTCAACTTCATTAATTTATTCCCAAATTATCTACCTCTCCCTTTTGAGCTGCGCAGGGCAGATTGCAGTAACTCATAAGAATTTCTGTCTGATGCACTCTTCTCCTCACCCTATTTCCACAGGGGTCTTTCCCAAGGCTCCAGTGTGGATATCTGAGTCATCACAGCCTCTTAGCAGGCTGCTGGGAATGGCTTAAGTTGGAAGGGATCTTTAAGGTCCCTCAGGGTGCTGAAAGCCCTTCCAACCCAGCCTTGAACACTTCTAGGCATGGGGCTTCCCAGCTTCTCTGAGCAACCTGTTCCAGAGCCTCACTCCCTTCCTGACGTTCTCATTGACCCACTTCTCAAACTGCTCAAGATCCCACTGGTTCAAATCCCTTCCTTCAAACATATGGGCCAAACCACTCAAATTGTGTCAACCCCAAACCTGCTGCAGGTACACTTGATGCCACTGCCTATGTAAATAATAAAAATATTCAGCAGGAACAGTCCCAGTACAGACCCCTGAGGGTTTGTACCTGCTTCTTTCTGATTTTGATTTTGACATGGAGCCATTGACTGCAACTCTTTAGATGTGGCCATGCAGCCAGTTCCTTATCCATCAAGTGGCTTGTCTTTCAAAGTCCAGGTAGATTATACAAACTGATTGCCCCTTGTCCACCAATATAGTCACTCCACTGAAAGATTAGTCACGCACAATTTGCTCCTTGTGAAGCCAAATTGGCTGCTTCTTGTCAGCTCTCTGGCACCTGTGTTACTTGACATACTTTCTGGGAGAATGTCTGGTTGTCTGGTCCTTCTTCATGTTCACGTGACTGCTTTTTTTTTTTTTTTTCACATTTCATGGCTTTGTGAAGTACATTCCACCTTGTCCCAGCATCCCAGCCACATTATCTGTGGGGCCTAGCCATGTCCTGCAATGGGACGGTTGGAGCAGGCTGGAACCTTTAATTAGACATTTAACATATATTGTACTAAAAATGTTAATATCTATCATATATATTATTTCTCTGATTTTCCTACTCTAACTTCTTTTTGTCCCTTTTTTTTTTCTTCTTTTTTTAATGTAAGGAACAGAATGTGTGAGGTATTTTTCCCTCCTTCCATGCATATGTCTATGGTTTTGCTGTCTTCCAGGAAAAGTTGTTGCTAGAAGAGTTTCCTCCAGTATGCTTTGTAGTCATAGAAATCTCTCAAATTATAACAGGCTAAAATAATAAGATTTATATTTTAAAACACACTGTCTCTTTTGAACAAGATTAAATTCTAGTTATGCAAGTAATTTTTTTTGAGAAGTTGCTGGTTATAGAGCAAAAAATGTTGTAACTAAAAAATTCTTTTAACTGAAAAAAAAATCAGAACTCAGTTTCTGTAATAAATTTTAAAAAGAACAAATTATAAAAATAAATTTTAAAATATTAATTTTGATAGTTTTATCATATTTTTGCAAAATAAACAGAAAGTAAGTGATATTTACTTTGGTAGATATTTATTTTGTGAATTTAAAAGAAATCAGATTTGTATCACTTTAAACCAACCTTTAGACAGAGAAATCTTTTCTATTTTTCTAAGACTAGCTATGAAGTTTAGGAATCATGATTTTAATAAATGTGCCCCATATAAAAAGCTTGGAGACACATGAATCCAGAAAAAATATGAACCTGATCCTAATAAATGTTTTCTGGGATTCACAGGTATAATTTAAACACGGCTATTATGTACAACTCCAACAGTGCAGCATGTGTTCTAACTTGCAGAGCTCTAGCTTAGAAAAAGGTGACATAGGTAGTTTATTTCCTACTTTTTTTTTCTGCCTACCCTTCAGTACCAGTCCAGTGTAAATGAGATAACTTTAATTTTTTAAATAATTTGCCCTTCCTGTAGGTTTTAATCTATACTTAACTACATGCAGAAACAGTTTGTTCTTCTAAGGACTGCATCATAGCAACTTGCATTTTCCCAGATGGAAATTCTGAACAGCTGAGTTTCTGCTGTTTGCTTCCTGGTACAAGGCAAGGCATTTGTAGATCAAGCAAGCAGCAGATGGAGAACAATTGGAGTATATAATTATTCGGCCTGGACTCCTTTTAAATGGGAAGGCTGAGCTCTATCTATTTGGCTGGGAAGACAGAGGAATAGAGCAGCACATGGTAGATAAACCTTCCAAAGATCCTTTAAAATAAATCTAGGCAAATATGTGAAATAACTTTGTCAGTTAACAGGGTCTCTTTTTGTGTGAACTCCAAAATCTGGCAAGTCATTGTCGGTTTGCTTTTGAAGGTTGAGATTAATACACAGCCTACCCAAACACTGCTGTATGAATAAACTACATTGATTTCAGTATGTTACCTGAGGACTCCATCTGGTGACTTGCCTTTACTTTGCCAGATTTTGAAAAGCTGCAGCCTTACTATGATCTAATGCCAAAATATAAAATCCACTGTAGGAAAGTATTAACATGTTGTGATTCTTGCTCTGTGCAAATGAATAATTGAATTCTGTGACTTTTTGAAAATGCCCTCACAGGAGCATTACATTTTGTAAGCTGACAGCTAATAATAAAACTACGTGCCAAAATCAGTGTCTAGAGAGCCATGATTATTTTCATTAATTATTCAAGATTAAATGGACATATGAAGGAAAATACAGAGGGCATCAAAATAGAAGTGGTAAAGTATTATGAGTATTATGAGAAAAATAATCCAAGCAGAATAATTAAAATACCAGTAAAATCTGAAATTAGAAACAAATAGAGGACAGTAAAATATTTCAGAAGAAAAATGGGAAGAATTGTATGCTCTAAAGATATGTAAATTACTTTTTGAAACTACATGGTCAAATCCAAAACTGCTCATATATTTTCCATACAATACTCTTCATAGTAAAGAAATACTAACGATGGAGAAAAACAGAGGAAACCTTTGTTTAAATTTAAAAAAATGATGATTAGAATTATCACCACATGTAGTAAAAATTACTTTAGTTTAGAAAATCAATGTTGAAAGGCAAAATTAATTTAATGATGGAAGAAAATTTTATGATTACTGATGTTTTTACTGTGTTAAACTTTAGGAAAAAATCAGACTAAAGCAAGAAGAATTACTAATAAGAAAAATAGTTAAGCGGGAATAAAACTGTATTAGAAATGTTACTTGCTTCCTCCTATTTTTTGTGTTTTGTCTTACACCATATTTGACATTTCAAAAGTTCAATTATTTTCTGTGGAACTGTGGCAAATGAAAGGCCTTGGATCCACACATAATATGATGAAGACTTCATCTCACATTTTCTTTACATATTCAAGTATTTAAGCCCCTTTTCTTTTTGTCATTTTGGAAATGCTCTAATGGGAACATAGGATATTTGTGAACATGCATGAGGCTCCCTTACCCAAACTCATTTAAGCTAATTCAGGAAAAGCAGGTGGTTTCTTCACCTGTGCATCACAAGCAGTCTGACTGTGTGCTTATTCCTTGCACTGACAATGGGATTCCACGGTACTCTCGTGGCCTCATTTCTAGATCCAAGCCAGGCAAGACAGTGCTGAGGCATTTAGCTGCTCCAAACTAAGGTGTGACTCTTTAGGTACAGACATGCAGCTGTGTGCCCTGACAACTTTTGAAGTCAAGCAGTGAAGTACCTATGGAATTTAGGCAATGTATACCTGATGGTTGACAGAGGTGTTTGATGTCATTTAGAGACTGGGATGACTGATATTTCTCACCTTACATCTCATTCAACTAAGTCCACTTCTGGGCAGTACAGAATGACTTAGCAAAATTAGATAACTTTCTCCTAAGTTATGAATCAAATACACCTAAAAGTTACATTTATTCATTCTAATAGGAACTATTTTAACAATATTATTGGGATCTTGAGCTTTGTGAACATCACCATTTTTACAGATGAAGAATAGCTTTCATAGCCACAATTTAAAAAAAATCTTTCCTTAAAATTGAACTTTTTTGTGTGTGTGTGTGTTGGGGGGGGGGTTAGTGGTCCAGATACGCAAGAAGATAGGCAATAATTACAAATAATTAATCTTTTGCATACTTTTGAACTTTACTGTATTTCATACACTTGATTTTGCACACTGAAATGTAATGCTTCAACACAACGATTAAACAAGAGTACATGCAGATATAGCAAATCTACACCTCACCAAAAAGCAGTAAAATTGTGATTTGATTATTTTATATGTTGATTCTTTAAAGAGGAATGGATACTATTTGGCTTCAGCCAAGCTGATGAGGCTGCATGTGCACACACCATTGCACAAAGGCATGTTGGCACAAACACAACTGCACATATAGACAGGGATAGAGGGAAGTACTGAACAAAAATAACAGATGTTAGTGCTTTGTCCTTTTAAGTCAAAATGCTGACATTTTTTGAAGTAGCCTTAACAAAGTGCTTACATCTGGTATATATTTAATAGTCTTCACTACAATCAGGATGACTAGAATTTGTATCCCATGTGCATTAAGCATAATTACCGATGTGTAAGATTTGTTCTACCAGAATTAAAATTCTATTAATTGCATTTTTTATATTAAATACACTGTAGAGTAGGTAGAATGTATAGAGTAAAAATACATAATTTTTAAAATACTGAGCAGACAAAATGTGAGATGCTCATTAAGAAAAGTTCATCTCAAACAATTGCCCATCAACATTTTACAATCAAGAGAATTTTCTCTTGATTATTGAATGTATCTGACTTAAATTACAATAAATAAAAGACTCTTATATTTTTTAACCTGAATCTTTCTTAATCTACATAAGTACAGTATCTACTATGGTAATACAATGGAATGAGTATGAGGACACAATCCTTTTAGTCTGCCACAAAGAGTACACTTCCTTAGCTTCCACCACTACAATATCATGCCTATTTTAGCACATAACAGTGGCTGAATTGTGCCCAACATTGTCCTAATGGCTATTTTCCTGTTTTCATTATTTGTTTTTGTTGGTTTGTTTTGGGGAGGGGAGGGGTGGATTTTTGTGCATGTTTTTAATTCAGAAAAGTACAATACTCAATTGAAAGAAACAATAAATTAAGGTTACCTTAAATTTCATGCTACTAAGGCAAGAGATTAAATTAGCTCAAAAGTAGTGGAAGATACAGGATTTAGAGCAGACCTGTTACATTACAGTCAAATATATAAAGAAGATACAGTGATTGATTACTGAATCTGACTGGTGATTTTTAGTCAAACTTTCTTGTTAAAAATGGGCTGTATAAAAGAAACAGTGGCCAGTGTGAAGTGGCTGCACTTAGCAGGTGACATGCAGTTAAAAGAATTTTGACACACTTCTATAGACACCTGGTGACTATACCTCTTATTGATACAATCACAATATAACGTTCATATGAAGTAACTCATCTGGGATAATTGTTTGTAGGGAAAAAGTAATGGTACCTAATGATTAATTACTTATTTTCCAGCTGGGGGAGTTCATGGATCTACATCCCATGCTGTGGACGTGGAAAAGAAGAGTTTGAGTACTGACCTGTACCATAGCAAATTTGTGTTTGTTCTGTGTTTAGTACACTGACAGTGCAGTCATTCCATACTGCAACTATATTAATATCCTGAAATTTTGAAAGGAAGAAGATTAGAATGAAAATGAAAACAGAGAAGAAACACTGCCATATTTCTACTTGTTGCTGTTTTAGCTAGAGGAAGTAACATCTTTATGTCTCTTTACTGTGGAGGCTAGAACTAGCAAAAGACAAGCAGAATGAGATGACCTGTCACACTAACTAAAGAGGAACATAGATTTCTGTGTCAGTCACTGAACTGTCCTTTTTTATTTATACATAATTATGGAATACATGATTTTCTCTTGCAAGAGTCTATAAATACTCAAATATTCTAAAATCCTCAGGACAAGGAGAAAGGTTTTTGCTTGAATATATCTGTATATGATTTCACAGATGTAGTGTGAAAACAAACAAACAAAAAAAGGATCACTATTACTAAAGATCATCTTGTTTAATGATAGAACAATCCAGACACACATTTTCATGCAGCACAATCCATATATATTTTTGACTACTGATACACTTGTTTTATTTATAATATTTGTTTTTTTATTCTTTTGCTGTTCTGTTTACTTCTCTTGTGATGTCTGCTTCAGTAATCTGAAGATGCCATACTGAAGCTTCAGCATGAATAGCATGGATATTGGAATAGAGAATATATACATATTATACGAGGCTCAGGAAAGCATGCAAATGTCTTGGAGGACAGCAACAGAATTCAAAACAATCTTGACAAATAAGCACGTTTGAAATAATAGAATGCAATTCAATAGAGACAACTATGAGATACTCAGGCAGAAATAATAAATTGCCCACATACAAATTAGGGAACAACTGTTTAAATAAAAGTTGTGCAGGTCTCCAAGTAAGAGGATGTCAAGGTCAACATGAGCAAACAAAAAGAATCCCAATGATCATGAGTCAGCAACATCAGAAAGTGGACATTGTAACAAAGCATTTATTGTGGCATACAAGAGGTGTACAGATATCCTTTTAGTCAATTCAGCATTTGTGAATACACTTGCATACTCTGTGAATTTTCTTTCACCGGGCTTTGAAATGAGCAGATACCAACTGGTGAGAGAGCCAACTGAACAAAAATACTGATTGAAGGTCTTGATTTTATAACCTTCAAGAAAAGACAGAATAAAGAGGAGATTTAAGAAGCATATTTTAATAGATTTAAAGAAAATAAAGTACTATTTGAAGGAGGGGTTTATATACTCTCTGTATCAGAAAAGAATTAATGGGCTTATATCGCAAGAAAAAAAGACTCATTGTCTAGTATTAAACATATTAGAGAACACTTTTGAAAGGAAAAGGTAGTGAAGAACTCGAAAGTTTGCCAAAGAAACCTGTCAACCTTCTCTCACTTAAGGTACTTTTAAGCAGATTAAATAGAGATCTATCAAGAATGGATTAGTTTCCCAAACTCTTTTTCATATTTAACATAGCATGAAGGTTCTGAATTGACTTTAAAAGAAAACCACTTTGTTCTTCATTCTGTTCTCTACATGTTTTCCTCTTTCCAGTCTTTGATATTTCTGAGATGCTTCTTACTAGTTTTCATGAAGATCTGGAAAAAATTAAGGAAAACACTGAGAATATATAATTCTGCTTATAGTCTTGTTCTCCCTGTGTTGTATTTTATATTTTTATTTATCTTATTTTTGGTGGGTTTTTACTTCTTTCCAGCACACTGTCTGTTTTCCTACATAGGTGAAACCATATTGCATATTTATACCGACTGTCATACCAGTGCTGATTCTGAAGCTGTTAAATACTAAATATCTATGAACTTTCCTTACTTTTCACCTCAGTATCCTGCTATTTTCATCCTTTTCAGTGTTCCTCTATAGGGCTCAGAAAACAGAAATACTGTCTATCATGTAGCTCAAAACTTACCATGGATAACCTATAATTAATTATACACTCACATTCTTAATTTATTCTTTTACCTTTCTATCACTACCTTTTATATCAACACCTTTTGTTGTAATCACTGTGCATACTGAGATTTGTATGAACTGACACGTTAAATTTTACTGCGAATTCATGAAGTGTTGGAGCAAATTTATGTTTACTGGAATTGTGTGGAACTGACAAAACAAACAGGAATATGAAAAACCATGCAAATGGTCATCAGTTGTGCTACTAAAAAGATTTGTAAATGAACCAGAACTTTTAAACTCTGGTTATTTTTCTTGGTTTTGTGGGTTTTGGGTTTTTTTCTAAGAACACTGAAATTGACTAATTTGTCTTTTTCCCCAGAATAAATATAAAGAACAGTCTTATGAATGAAGGTTTGTAACAGCCAGCAAAAGAACATCTGCATTTGAACATAGGCTATAAATGTATGTTAAAATATACTTTCCACTCAATGACTTACATGCTGAACTTAGTGTTAAAGGTAGATTTGTAAATCAACAGAAGGAGAAAGAAAACACCTGTGATTTGTTGATCATCTGTGCAGTCTGTAAAACACATTGGTCTGATGATATGTCTGGGAAAGACTGAAGGTGTGAAGTCTGGATATATGCTCTGCATATTTAGTTACCAGCTGATACATTAATTTCTATAATTTAAGTAGGCTGCTGGGTAATATTTTTGGTATTAGTTTTAATGGCTTCCCATTGAGAAAACATCTGCTGAAAAAATAGAAATTTATCTGTAATAAAACATAAAACATTTCTATTAATATTTGTTCTCTTATGAAGTTTCTAAAATTCTATAAATTATACTTCTAAAGGACAGCAGCAGTTATGTTATCTGCATATATGTTAGCAGCATATCTGCAGGGAAGTGTATATGTTCATGCATGCATGTAGTCATCTTAATGGAAGTCAAGCAAATACAATCAGGTAAATAGGTTATGGTTCATTAATAACTGTCAAATAAAGTAGGGAAAAAAAGGAAAAAAAATAAGAAGCCAGACACTTCCACAAATGAATTCATCCTGGTCTCTAAAATAAAACAATTCACTAAATCACAGAGTGGCTGAGGTTTGAAGAATTATCTTGAGGTGGCCCTTTGCTCAAACAGAGCCACATAGAAATTGCTGCTTAGGACCATGTTCAGGCAACATCCTAAAGTCTCTGGAGACAGTGACTCCACGGCTTCTCTAGGTAACTTGTGCCAGTGCTTGGTCACTTTTCTTCATGAAAAAAAGTTTCCTTCTGTTCAGCATGAACCTCCTGTGCTTTGGTTTGTGCTCAGTACCTCAGGTCCTGTCATTTCAAGAGATACCTTTTTCAAGAGTTTGTCTCTGCCTTCTTTACAGATTTGCTTTAGATATTCATATACGTTGAGATCTGCCCTGAGCCTTCTCCAGTCTAAACAGTCCCAGCTTTCTCAGCCTTTCCTCCTATGGGAGAAGCTCCAGGTCCTCCATCACCTGTGTGGTTCTTTACAAGTAGAAATAGAAATGAAAGTCCAGCAGTGTTGCTACCCAGAACTGAACACAGTACTCCAGTGGTGGCCTTAGCATTGCTGAGAGGGGAATGATCATCTCCTTTGACCTTCTCTCAAGACTCCTCCTTGTGCAGCCCAGAATACTGGTGGCCTTCTTGGCCATAGGGCACAGAGCTGTCACGGGTCCAACCTGCTGTCTGTTGTTTGCTCCCTCCAAGGCCATTTTGCAAATCTGCTCCCAACACGTGCTGATGCATTGAGTTATTACTTCCCAGGTGCAGGGCTTTGCACTTTCCTTTGCTGAACTGTCTGCCATTCAGCTCTTTTCTGACCTGAGCTGTGCCACCCACAGAAATTCTGTGTAAAGGCCTTGCAGGCTGAAGGGGGTCAGTGCCTCTGTCGCTGGAGAAGTCATTGCAGGATGAAGGGCAAGAGTGTTAAGGGTACTCAGACATTTCCAAAGGCTATTGCTCAGGGTTTTTTGGAAATATGTGAGATTGACTCATCCTAAAATGCCTGAGGGACGACCCAAAGATGGCAGAATGGGCCAGTCTACCTCGATGGGGAAGCAGCCTGGAAAGAGAAAAAGAAAATCATGGGGTCATGGGAAAATTTGATTTCAAGAGCATGGCAGGAGGTCCCTAGTGAAACTTCCTGCTCAAAGCAACATGAGAAAGTGTGACAATATGGTTCAGAGCTCTTTAAAGCCTTCTCTGGAGAAGTCCCAGGGATGCAGACAACATAGTCTCTCTGGGCACTTTGCTCCTCTCTGGACTATCCCCATAGGGAAAAACGTTGCCCTTTCTCTCCAGTGTAAACTTGTCTTGTTTCTTGTTTAGTTTATCATGTGTCACACCCTCCTTGCACCCTGGGACAGCCCCTATGTGGGACCCAAAGCTACTCACAGCTGGGCAGACAGGAGGGAAGTACTGGAAGAGGCTGCCTTCGCTCAGTGCCTGGAGCTGCTTTTCTCCACCAAGTCAAAGATGGAGGATCCAGACCACAATCCTGCTGGAGCCTTGACACCTTGCATGTGTGCCCACAGAAGTCCTGGACAAAATGTGAGGGGACAGAGCCTGCAGCTGCTAAAAAGCAACAAGACTGGGGAGTGTCTCAGTCACTCTCTGACAAAAAGGAGTTCCCAGGAGCCACCCATCACTGTTGTCCAGCCAGGAAGACAGGTCTCCCAAAGGGAGAAAGTCTCTTTTACAAGACATTTGGTAACTTCTTCTGACCTTGCAGTTGGGTTTTAACCTCAGGTGGATCAGATTCTGTGATGAGAAATACTCCCTGTGAAAAAGAACCTGGCAAGAGGCAGCACAGCAATGCAGGTGGAGGAGCCCTGGTGATGTCCTCAGTGCCAGCAGAATGAATTCCCTTGGCTCCTCTGAGGGCTGTCAAGAGAGAAGGATATACCCCTGGTCTCCAGAGGAAAAGTCCTAGAGATGACAGTGATTGAGGTTGGAAGAGACAGCTGGATGTCACTGTGCTCAAGCAGAATCACCTAGAGCCCCCTGCCCAGGATGGCATGTGTATGGATTAGTCCTGTGTATAAAACCAACAGCTGGAAATAATACTGAAATTAATTTTATACAGTTTCAGCTTAAGACATTAAAGTTTACAATGGTAAAGAATTTTCAATATCCTTATTAAAATCCAAAGCCTTGCCATTGAGATGGTGAGGTGTTCTGGATGCTGAGAGAACAATCCTTGTTAAAATTGCAAGTGATCTTGTTTTAATGGAATTAGGGTAAGACTCTCTCAAGTTTCTCCAATAAAATTTTCTTGTCAAATTTTGTATGTGTGTAGGCTGAGAAAGCACATGTGACCATCCCAACTGAAGGTCAGATCATTTAATTGAACCTCAAAATGTATTGACAAAACTCAGAAGTTTTGTTTCCTTACAGAAAGAAACAGGAAATGTGATAATTTTTTACCTCCTTCAGTTGTGAGTGTAATTTTCTTGCTCATATTTTATTTTCCATATTGTCTCTTAGCTTAATCTCTTTTTTTTTTGTTTGTTTGTTTGTAGGTTTTTTGTTTTGTTTTGTTTTTGTGGTTTTTTTTTCTAAAGTGGAACAATGAAAAGGCAAGCTTAAATGTAATAGAAAAGGTCATTAGACAGCATTTTAGGCAATGAACTTTAAAACTCAGTTAAACTCAGTTTAAATTTATAACATTTTTCCTCTGATTCTGAAGTCTTCCCAGCTAAAATTTTATATCCGTGAACCTTCATAGATGTTTTCTCATCTGCTGCTCAGCATGCTTATAGCAGCTTACCACCAGTTCATTAGGGCCACCTTCCCATTTTCTCCTAGCATGCTTGAAGCTTGTTTGAAATGCTTTCTGTTCTCTCTTCCCCTTTGTAAGGCAAAAACTATTTGGACAAGGACTTTTTCGTTCTGCTGGTACTACCTGCTGTTATTTCACAGATGAGTAGCTATAACACACATGATATGATGAAGACTTCATCTCACATTTTCTTTACATATTCAAGTATTTAAGCCCCTTTTATATCACATTGGAAGGGCTCTAACTGGAAAATAGGATATTTGTGAATATGTATGAGGCTCCCTTACCCAAACTCATTTAAGCTAATTCAGGAAAAGCAGGTGGTTTCTTCACCTGTGCATCACAAGCAGTCTGACTGTGTGCTTATTCCTTGCACTGACAATGGGATTCCACGGTACTCTCGTGGCCTCATTTCTAGATCCAAGCCAGGCAAGACAGTGCTGAGGCATTTAGCTGCTCCAAACTAAGGTGTGACTCTTTAGGGTACAGACGTGGGCCCTGACAACTTTTGAAGTCAAGCAGTGAAGTACCTATGGAATTTAGGCAATGTATACCTGATGGTTGTCAGAGGTTTTTCGTTGTCATTTAGGGACTGGGATGACTCACATTTCTCACATCTCATCCAACTAAGTCCTCTTTTGGGCTTTTTTAGATCTATCCTAGAAGACAAACTCCATGTTAGGAATTCTATACAGAACAGTTTCATGAACTGTGATGAAGAAAGTAATATAAATCTGCCTTACCAATATTAATAGTGCCCACACTGCATGGTGATACAGGCTTTTGTAGATCCCATTCTCAGCAATCTCCTTCTTTACAGGTATTGTAAATACAGTCAAACATCAGTCATCCTGTTAGTAACTTCATACAAGATGTAACATAAAACCAGCCTTTGAGTATAATCCCCAGCCTGAAGCCCAGGCTTTACACAGGTAGCTGTACTGAAACTGATTCTTCTGGCACCTAGGGCATGCCTTAAGTATTTATCCTGACTAACATGTTTGTTAATTCTTTATGCTCTATCATCATAATTTCTATGCTCTTGGAAATTTTAGTTTTGAAAAAAAACAACAACCCACCCTAATAATATAAATAAAAAGTGGATATGATTTTTCAGCAGTGTAAATTAATAAGCAAAGTAGGTTAAAGGTTTTCAAGAGGATCATGTTCAAAGTCTCCTTGCAAAGTGCTAAACATTCCAATTCTATTTGTGTGAGTAATGGGAGTAAGGATATTGTGCTCAGGTCCTGATAAATTTGCCTATAAACTTTTATAAATCAATCAAAACTCAGAAGAGATCAACGATAGTGTAACTGAAAAGTAGTTCTGAAGCTAAGTAACTATTTAAATTCCTATGTGAAGCAGCTACAATTTCTTTTCTCATACTCTTTACAGTGCTTTTTCACTCAGTCATGCCAATATATACAGATGCCTATGCATAAGAGAACATATTCTACCTATGTTAAAATAAATAGAACTTATTAGTTCATCTGAAATCTAACAAGTTCATTAACATAAGCTGTCATTAGGCAAGCAAAATATATTGGATTGTGTCTTCATTTGGTAACTACAGCTATACACTTGTAAATATTTAAATTATTTACTATGACTGCAAAATAGTATTAGAATCCTTGCAGCTACCACTTTTATCATCAAGTCTTTTCAAAATGGGGATGGACCAGATTAAAATTTATACACTTTTAAAATAGAAGACAGGGAGATTTTTATTTTGATGCACATTTTTGGAATATCAATTTTGGGTATTGTAGATCAAAGAGCTGGCCCAATTTCTCAGACTACTCATACACGTCTTTCAGCATTGGGGATGGTCAGGCTTAAGAATCCAATAACTTTCTGCACACTGGTAGATGCTGTTAGTTAATAAATAAATACAGAACAGTTTCTTTGGTCTTTTAATCCCATTTTCTTTCTATTTCTTAATTAACCTTGCCACATTTTCAATAAGCTGCATAGAACAGGCATTTAACATGGCTTAACATACAAAATGACTAGATTTTGGGTGCTTTTCACAGTGCCAAAACCAGCTCAGTTTTACAACTTAACTGAGTTTGTGCACTACAGTTTTAGTCTTCCTGAACTACCGCTTCCTGCAGGTTAAATCCATTTAGCAGAAATCCATGGAGAATGCAAAAGAGGTATCTGTGGTGGGATCTTTGTACAGAGGAAAAACCACAAAGCTGCATGTACTTCTTTCTTGTATCTGTGATCCATGTGACTAGGGCAAGAGAAGTTTGAGCACTTGCTGAATTAAGAACTGCCCCACCCTGCTGTCCTCGTGGAAGAGGTGTATCTTCTAAGAATCATACAAAACTAAAATCCTACTTGAGCATTGCTGGTCACTGAGATTCTGTAATTCAAATTATGGAATCACAGGATCATTGGGGTTGTAAATGACCTTTAAGACCATCAGTCCAAAAGCCAACTTAGCACTACCACTACATCCACCATTAAATGTTAAAATTGAAGTACATCCAGGATGGAGATAAAATCTGTGACCAGTTTTCATAGAAAGAAAATAAAATAACAAAATAAAAATATATGAAGACATAAATTTAAAAAATCAATAAAAAGTAAAGAAAGGGGATCCGGTCTGTCTTTTTGTTAATTAAAATTTCATGGCACATCAAAAGTGTGCAGAAATCTGAGCATATCAGCGCAGTTCATTTGCATCAACAAATCTGCTATCTGAGAAACATTTTATATCAATTCACTTAGTTTTGAAAGATCTATTAAATAGAAATCAATTAACAGTCAGTAGAAAAATTACTTGAAATTCTTGCTCTTCTAAATGTCTCCATCCATTGATGTCAAGTCAGGCTTTGCATTTTAGCATAAATATAACCACACAATGTGCTAGACAGACTGATGATTAGGTCACACATTGGAGATAAAGGCACAGTTCTCTTAGAAGAATCAGCCTGAGTTTTACATGTGTCACGAACTGCTGTAAAACTACGTTATTTGCAGAAAAGTTGATGGGGTTGTCTTCCTCCATACCCTTACACTTCTGAACTTCCGTGGGCATACACATCACTAAGCATGCTCAAGATAATAATGTTTAGCTCAAGATAATAATGGAATAGTATCTTTATACCCTTCAGTAAATATTGAGCTCAGTCTCCTTTATATATTACCTACAGCCCAACACATCTTTATTAGTTGGCACAACAAGGGAGATACACGAGCATTTAAATTGCGAATTATGAAAAAATTTGAAAGTTAAGCTATTTTGTATTTTACAAACATTTAAGGCATGATCACATGCCATTCATCACAAATACCTCCATATCTAGGTGTCAACATTGTGGAGTTTTTTTAGGATTTCAGCTTGTGATTTTTGTATTGGGAGTGTGTCATTTAGACAACTAAACCTCAGCTAAATTCTTGATGTTGTTGCAATTTTCTGGGAAAAAAAAATATTTTTAGAGGTTGCAAGTGAAGAAGGACAGAGACTAGTTTTGGTGAGCATAAACCATAAATGTATGTCAGCTGTTACTCTGTGAACCATACTTTGCTCTTCAAGCTAATTATTAAATGAACATTTTAAAATGAGATTATCTTCACCTTTATGAATAAAGTAAGAGAGCATTTATAGTCCTTTTGTGCTGCTTTTTTGACCTGTTTTTTGTCAGTTTTACAAGCAACTGATGAGATGTCTGTCTTTGTCAATGTAGAAATAAGATGGTTCTTGACATTGGGGTTTTCTCATTGATTAAATTGTCATGGTGTATTCACAGCCTAAATGCTGCCTTCTGGTCACTGTCCTTTTCTTGTGTGGAAAATGACCTTTGTGAATAATTGCATGCCCCAGATGTGTCAAAATGAGGAGGATGCAGCAATCCAAAGTGGTAACACCATAGAAAGTATTTGTTCACTGATTATCTTGTAAACTGGGGGAAGGAGTAAAAAATAACCAGAAACCAGTTTTTGCCAGTTTATCATTGAAAGGTAATTTAAGGTCCATTCAAGAAATTTTATTTGTACTTTATATTTTGCTTTAGAATATTTTAATGATTGCCTTGCATTGCTTGTAAGGATAAGTCTAAGTACTTTTTTGAGCCACGAGTCCAGTCACTGCACCTGTAAGTCTATTTTTAAACTACCTATATGTTTCTGTTTGTGAGGCTATCAAAGAGTTATAAGAAATTTATATACTATATTTTATGCCAATATGGAAACATCCCTAAGAGTCATTATTATGAGTGGGAATTTCTGGAGTGTGGTGTGTTCTGGCTGAACTCTCACATCCTTCAATTTATTGTTTGTTCTGTAGGACTGAAATGGAATGTCAGTGAAATGATACAAAGTTTCTTCCTTTACATTGCTGAATCATCCACACTCCGTACAGAGCAAAACTTTGTAACTAATAATTCATTTTGAAAATAATTTACCTGATGCAATTAAAGACTTTCCTTGCAACTTTGTTGACTTAGCAGAAACTTCACAAAAGCAAAGCAGATGGGTAGGTTGGAAGGCTTGCGTGGGTGCTTGTTTTTCTGCCTACTCCCATACTGGTCCAATGACTGACACGTGGTTTCCCCGGCTCTCTGAAATCCCACCTGTCTGGGTGTGGGCTGCCCCAGTGCCTGGGAGCTCTGGCTAACTTATAGTACAACTGGAATGCCATGGCTCCATGGATAACCTAGGCTGCACGGGTTCCTGGGCAGACTGTTTCTTGGCTGACTGTATAGTTTTCTGGATCTCTGCCCAGAAAACAGGCATGGTACCAGTTCCCCAAGCTAGTTGGGCAGATCTAGATTGCTGGCTTACAAATGACAGAAAATATGGATTCTGCCTTCTCTGAAGCAAGTTTTTCTCAAAATATTGTTTTTGTTAAAAATTCACCTTTTGGGTTCTTAATCCTGACACAAAAAAACCCAAAAAAAGTGTCAAATTTTAAAATTTCTACAGGGTGAAAACTCAGATTCTAGAATCAAATGACATTACAAAGAAGTTACATTACACAATAGACATTACAAAAAGTTTATTACAATTGGCAAAAGCTAGGATCAAATCAGGTGAAAATTAAAGGCATTTTTATTTAGGAAAGAAAATCGCAACTACTCCTACAAATGTGGAGGAAAGTTCAGAGTTGTAATTAACTGTACCTGCAGAGTCACATGGTAAGACAGTTCCAGTGCTGATTTCTCTAGAAGATTATATATTCATTCCTTTCAATCCTGCCAGAAGAGGTTTTTTATGCAGCAGTGAAGCAGAAAAATATCTAAGAACAATTTCTTCATATGCAATACAGTGCCTCCACTTCTACATACCACAGATGCACAGATCCTACTGTCACAAGAATCAAACACCAGTAAAGTAATTTTTCTATTTGTTCATATATCCAAGGCCAGGATCAATGTTTACTTCTGAGAGGATGATATAGATCACAGAACATAAGAAATTACCTCATTCAGAATACAAGACAAAAAGCAACCCTCTGTTTTGTTTTGGAGTATCATCTGCTTGGAAGATATACAGCAGAACTAACAATTTGCAAAACATGTTCCTGAATACTAATATTTATTTGTATTACTTAATCGAAAGAAAGGAATATTCCATTTAGCAACTGAATGAAGAAAGGTATTGAAGAATGTTTTTTATTTTGCTGATCTGACTGCTGGCTATATTTGCAAATAAAAGTGCTGCTCATCAGTAAAAGTGGTGGGGTTAAAACACCAAAACAATTAAAAGTTGAGATATTGCCTCATTGATTTTTTAGTTCATGGCACACTGCGTAAGGAAGTGTACCCAGTCAATCAAGCAGAAGAAAACCTACACTATTGTGTTAGGTTTTACTGGGATTCCAGTTTTTCTATTTAGTCTTTGGGGCATACAGAGAATTTGTGCCATTTTTATCTGTGTGAAACGGAAGAGTTACACTGATGACAAAAATTTAATGCATTCAAGTGAATAGGGCCTCTTAGGCCACTTCACCTGCAGAGCATTTTCTGATCCATACCTGGCTCCCAGAGATGACAACACCATGTACATTGTTCCCGGGTTTGCCTTGTTGCTGCTAAACTTGCCCTTATAACCCCAACAAATACTTCCTGGGGGAATAAGGGGATAGAGGATATGGGAGAGGAGGGACTGAGGTTCAGAGCTCCCTGTTCTAAGGCTGCCATCAGCTAAGGCTTCACACAGCTGAGAAGACAGCAGTCATGACCTTGGTCACTCTGAGAAAAGCAGCACTAATATCACAGAAGTTCTGTATTTCTGGAAGGATCTGACATGGAATTCAGTCAACTATCATCATAAATTGAACACCAGCAGAGCACTAAGTCCAGGGTATGAGAATTAATAATTCCACAGTGCCTTAAAAAATTAGCCACCCAAGCAACATTATAACTAATCAGGGATGCACCTAAGGAATAGAACATGTACACAGTAGACATTCACGGGTATACTTGGACCTGATTGTTATTCAGCAAGAAGTTTTTAAGGGCCTAAATTCCCTCTCCTTAAACAGGATATGCCTAGATCAGATTCAATTATCTGTTCACTCAAATTAACTGGCAGGACTCAGATACAAATAATCCAGAGGAAAACTGTGAAGCCTTATCAGAAAAAAAAAAATCATTCAAATAATGAGCAGAAAGGAAGAGTTTTTGCGCAGAAATTTAATTGGTGGGGGAGGGAAAGGGAAGGAGAGGGAAAGCACAGTTTATTTGAAAACGATAACCAACTAATTTAGATAATGTGAAGAAAAAATAGACTTACTGGGGTGTTTAGAGGTCATATGTAACGGACAAATTACCTCTAACCTCAGGAAGACCTTTGTAATAACTTCTATAGTAAATAAGGTATTTGTACAGCTTTTGGGAGCAGATTGCCTACATTCCTAAAGCACAATTAAATGAAAGGGTACTTTGACAAACACAGAGAAAATATCCGTGAATGTTATTTTCTAGAAGTTGTATAGAATATGGATATAACACATGCTAGTCTGGTTTTCATTTGAACATTAAAATACTGCAGTCATCTAACATTTTCTTGGTAGAAATTATGTTTTATGACTCAAATTTTACTTTAGTTCTGCGTTTATAATGTACCTACTGACAAGAAATGGAAAATTATTAAATACTGTAGTCCAATCCTCAGAAAATTGAATGTAACTTTCATAAAAGTTATTTGTTTGTAGAAGCCATTTATGGGAGTCTTAAAAGGCTGAAAGCTTTTCTTGCTGATTGTGTACATATTCAGCACATAGATTATTTACATGTGAAATGTTGCCTCAAATGCATTTGATTGTATTCTTTCAGAAAAATGTGTATTGGTGTTCTGTGACTGAGGAAGACTTAAAAATATTTGTGTTCTCATTTACACTGCTGCAATTTGGCTGGTGTTTTAGCAGTAATGCTTTAAAAATTATATAGAAGTAATAATTTCTTCCTCTTCCAGTGCATTTTAATACAGTCTAAAGGTTCTAATTAATGTACCTCCCTATCAATATTTCACTAAATTTAACTAAACATAAATGCTGCATTAGCAACAATGTGCTTTTAGTACATCTCTACTTCAAGCATAGAAGAGCTTATATGTTTGGGTGACATCCAGGTACAACACTCTACAGATTCATTAGGTTGCTGTATTTCAGAGAGGGTGAGAATAATGCTTTTGTTTTTAGAACAGACTCCTTATTGGTCTTTCATTAGTACCTCTACTGATGCCTCTTTTATTATTACATCATTTGTCAAATGCCACTGGTTTTGTCCATCACTTTTTGTATCCCTGAATCTTTTAATAGATGAAAAAAGACACGTTCCTTAGAAATTATCTTTATGGGAATAAGCTCTGGTTCTAGAATATTTCAGTGCAGTGTTTCTGCTTTGATTCTTTTTTGTACCATACCTGAACCAATTATAATCTCATCTCTATCACAATTCAAATGAATATTGAATATAATATTTTGCTTAATAAATAATTAGTTTTCCTTTTCAGAAGTGTATACATCAGCCAGGGGTAAGAAAATAATACATTATGGCTAATTCCTAGAAGCATATTGAACTGATTGCAATAACTCCTATCATACTAACATAAGAAAGAAAGCAAAAATCAAAAAGTTGGTTTTCTAATGGATAAAGGAGTAAGATGGAGTACATAGATGAAAAATCATTCTTTATTCTGAGGGTCAAATTTTAATTCCAAACAAATTTCATTGGTATACATAAAAAATAAACTAAGAAGTTAAGAAAACCCAAAGTGAAACAACAGCAATAATATCAACTATAATAATAGTGTAATCCAAATATATAGTGTAATAGTATAATAGTGTAATCCATAACCATAAAGATGTGAGTTTAAGTATTAAACTTGTTCATGTGGTTGAGTAAATTTTTAAGCTGCATTTTGACTTACGGGATACAGGTTGCCCATTCCTATCTACTGCCAAATTAATGAATAGATTTCTTCATAAGGAAGTCTCTTCTGACATGTGGGTCATCTGCTTTTTGGTGACTATTATTCCTGAAGGGGATCTAACCTAGAGTCCTGTGATTTTTTTTCCTGCAGAGGACACTGGTCCTTTTGAGCAATGAAAATCTTCCAAAACAGCTTCACGATGGGAAAACTTTGAGAGTAAGAGGGATTGCAATTTGATGGTACAGTAAACTTTAGATGACAAGCTTAGTCAGAACAAAGGGCATAAATCCCTTCTTTTCATTTACCTTTGTGTTTTCTTGTTCATGGGTCTATGCCATTTGACTATTCTCACTACAAATTTGTGACATGTGTTCCCTGCTCCTATTACCGTGCTGACAGTTATCTTTGCTGAAAGTTATGTAGCACAGTATCTGTGAATAAGAAACTAGCTGATAATATGGTAACCAAAGAAAAGGAAGAGTTCTTTCACCACACAGGAAAAGCAGAAGCATTTAGCTGAATTGACAGCTACAGTCTGCATCCAACTTTTCCTACTTCAAGGGACTCAATAAAGTGCTTAACTGTTGTACAACATAATTTACATATCTATTAAAAGCTTTTTCAGTCATGTATTTTTAATAAAACATTAAGAAACTCAGAAAAATATTAAAAAGCCATATGGGTAGAGGCAGCAACTATTCACAAATGAGCAGAATGAATGCTTCCTACAAACAAGAAAAAATAGAACTATCTGAGATACAAAATGGGAATGCCAAGCTTTATGAGCAGTTTCAAAGACAGAGAGGAAATCTGTGGTGGCTTAACAGTGAGCCCTTTGGCTTCTAGCAGAGTCAGTGAAAACAAAAGAGAAAACAAAACATTTTTTTATCACTACCAAACATTGGCACAAAAAGTAAATTCAGCTGATTTAAGCTTCTGCTGGATATTCAACAATGCATATTATGGCTGTAAGTATATATAATGTCCCAGAGACAAGGTCTTCAGAACAATTTAGTGCAACTCATAAAAGAGAAGCAAATGGCATATCTGGAAGGTATCCTCCTGTAAAATGCAGTGCAAGATGATATTTATTGATCCCTAATTTGGTTTAGTCGCCATAATTACTTCAGTTTTGTATTACCTTATTTCATCTTTGAAGAATGTGCCACAGCCTCACTCCTGTTTTTGTGAAGGTGCCTTTAATCTACTCAGTCCATAAAAATGGATACATAGTGAAGTAATTATAGGGTTTTTTTTTGTTGTTGTTGTTGTTTTTTCCCCCAGGGGGAGAAACATAAAGAAACATAAGACAGCACATTGAATTTATCTGCTCCTTACCACAGAAATCACACCAAAATGAAAAATAATCTGGAATCACAATACCTGATTGTTAAAGATGAGCAACCGTTCTTAAGCTTCTTCTGTTTCACATCATTTATAATTTGCTAATTCATCACATTTTTTACAGATTCTGAAATAAAAAATATTGCATTAACGCAGATTGGTATTCAGGATATCTACTGTAACATAGCAAAATATCCATAAAAATGTAAATAACTCTTTCCTGTCTGTTGTGACATGCATCAAAATAATGTAATTAATGCTGTCATAAAATGACAGATTAATAGAATCACTGTGATTAAAAATTATTTCATAAGAATAGAAGACTTAATAATCTTTCATTTTAACTCATCAAGGATTAGATTAAAAAATAAGACAAGAATTCTGAAGCATAAAAGTGAAATTCACCAGTATTTTTTTTTTCCCTACAGTACTTTTAACATTAATTTTAAAAGCAGTCAAAACCTTTCTTTTATTGCACAATTTGTTAAAATTGCACCTTTGTATTTTCAAAGAAAAGAGAAAATACATTCACAAATATTGTTGGTAATTTAATATTATGAAATGTTATTCAGTTCTTCTCTACCTTTCTGTTTTTCTCTGTTTTTCTGAGGATATCTGAGAATTTGGAAGGTATCATTTGGAAACTTTGGATACTGCAATTCAACACTGCACCAGAGCATAATCTCAGAAAAGTTTAAAAAGCTGTGTATACAAAAGTGCATATTTTTAAACATGACATGAGCTTTGCTATTTATATCTTTGAGGTTAATTCTTGCAAGATACATGAAATAAATATTTCTTGATAATGTCAAGTTGGACTAATATTACAAGCACTTTGCAGTACTTTGAGAGCCTTTGGGTATTCAAAATTAAAACAGAACCTCCAGCTAATTGATGAAGCATCAAAATACTGAAAATGCTGTACTCTAACCTAGTGGTAAATAGTGGATGGAAGGGTCACTAGTTTGAAGATAAAATTTATTAAAATGAATATAAATTACCTTTATGATGCTGAAAAGCTTGATTACTGAGATTGTGAGACACAATTCTGTTCAGAAGCAATGTAATAAAGATAAATAAAAGTGGCAGGTATAAGTCCTGCTCTTTGAAGTTTTGAAGAAATGCATTTTAAGTCTTCTATTTCCTACTCAAAATCTCAAGATGTAATATAAAAATAGTCCATTATTAAAGATTTTTTTAATGTCTTTCTATTTTTACACTTGTGGATATTTTTTAAAAACTCACAGGTATGAGAAAGAAAATGAAGTGTAGCTGCCCCCTTAAAAAATTGTTTTTGTTTCTGGGATGATTTTTAACAGAGATCTGCAGGAAAGTTGTCACTGCTTTGTATGGTGACTAGAGCTCTTTTCCTTTCCGTCACCTCCAGTTTAGATTAGATACTCAAGTATGTTTTCCTTGGATTATGCAAGGAAGAGTGTTAAAGGAGGCTCAGGCAGATAGAATAACTTTTACACATAAAGCAAAAAGCCTCTGATGCTTCTTGTTTCTGGAGTGACTGGATATGTTCTGGTAATTTTTTTGGAGGATTTGTTGTCAGTGAGAATGTTTGTAGTTTAAACGTAAGTTTAAAATGTATGCTCTTTTTAGTAAATAGGAGGAGCCAGTTTAAAATGTCTGGGTTTGGCAGGCTGGCAGGAGAGAAAAAACTTCATACTGTGGTGTCTTTAAATGACTTGAGGGCAAGACAGAAACCATTCCAGGTCACTTTGACAGAAGCTCAGGAGAATGAATTAGGGCAATTTTTTCTCTCCTTTACACCAACATAAATCTGGAGTCACTTCACTGAAATAGATAGCTAATCTCAACATAATCAAATATAATTTCTTCCTTTTATTATTACAGTTAGAAAATAAGTAATAATGACTGCTGTGAGTTATTTTTTGTGGCCTAATGAATTAGCTCAGGGCTTCCCTTTAGAGCAGAATTTATTGATAATGTGAATTTAGCTATTATAATAAGTTACCTTCACTTTTAAACTTCTTTCTGTCATCTGGCCACTTTTCATTCAACCGTACAGCTAATTCTTTTGTTATCTCAAGCAGGGTTTCATTGTTATAGGGCAACACTGAGGAACCAGCTGACATATCCCTTTTTCCCAGACTGGGCCACAAGACAGCCTCTGTAAAGAAGGCTGTCTGTGCATATGACTTCAGGGTATGATCCAGCCCCCTGCTGTTGTGTTGTCGAGGTTATACGATGTTCACTACCCAGTTTTCACGACACATAAGAGACATGACACCTGCCCCAAGCAGTTTGCAATCTAGAATTAGATATGCTACAATGGGTAACAAGTAATGATTTTTGTTGTGGTATAAAAACTGGTGGGCTTGGGGAAAAAAAAGAAAAAAAAAAAAGAAAAAAAAAAGAAGACGCTATTTCAATAAGTTTACATGAATTTTCAGTTTGCAGATCAATTGTAGTTGTAGGTATTGTATTAGCTAGTCAAAGGGTTTCCAGCTGCTAAGATAATTTGACTAAACCAGAGATGGCAAATGCAAAATAAAGAGCACAAGAGGATGCTAGAACAAGACACCATTGAGATGTACAATTTATCAGAATCATCAGATCATTCTAGATACTGCAGAGGACATGGTCTAGCTTTAACTGTCCTAGCTGCATAGCATTAGGATCATGGCTAATTTAAGAAATACAGTTCCCTGCAATAAAGAGGATGCAATTAAATCTGGGGTCAGTCAGATTTTTTATTTTTATGCTCCATAAAAAAACTACTCTCTAGCACATTCCAAACTTTTTGCAATAACACGTTAAGCAGAGACAGAGTATTAGAGGAAGATGGACAAAATATCTGTATTTTTAGTGCTTACTTTGACATTGAAAGTCATATATTTGTCATATATGCCAGTAGGAAATTTTACCTGTCTGGTATTTTTGCAGTACTTTGGCAATGTAAAGCAGCGGTGTGTTTGTGCACAAGGAAATATTCACTTTGTTCATCAGTTAGAGATAAGAAAAACAAAAAAAAGATAAGTACAACAGCTCTAAGTGACCCACATGGTACATTAACCTTGACTCCTATGTCAACTTTGGCATATTAGAAATCTATTCAGTTCATATGCCAACAAACTCTGAACATGTGAAAGAACTGAGGATAAGCACAGCAGGAGGATAAGCTGCCAGTGTGCTTTTTACTGCAGTTCAGTTCTCCAACAGTCTATGATATCTGTTGCAAAGACTCTTTGCTATGGAAGGTTACATCTGTCCTGAGGCCAAACTGCAAATGTCCAGTTCAACTTAGTTTCAAGGCTATTTTGGGAGAGAAGAAAGCAGTAGAAAATTCTGCTAACCCAGGACTAGCCCTGTTTACTTGGTTAATCAAAAGTAAGTGTATGTCTGGTAAAACTAAATAGAAATCACAATTTTATAATCCCATTTTGATTTTTTATTAATTCAATTATTGAATTTTAAGGAACTCTTGTTTTCCTGTAAAGCTTAAAGTCTGGAAGGTAGTAAAAGGAATTTTAAAACATTCAAAGTAAGATTTTTCTTTTTCAGAAGAAATAGAGATCATTATGAAGAAGCAATAACCGTTGCCTCTCTAGGTAATAGGAATACTGTAGGAATTCATGGACCAGTGGAGTCAATGGACGAAGCAGATGTTGTTGAAAATGGACTGAAAGAGAAGCATGAGGAGTTCTATATTTAGATCTTCTCAAGAATCTCTAGTTTTTCTATTTTTCTGATTGAAGATTTCTGTTCAGACATGCAGATTTCTCTGCTTCCTTACCTTTGTTTTTCCAATTAGAGACTTCACATGTAACTTGGAGATAAGTCTAAGTGAAACTCCTAAAAACTTCATCTTCTGAAATCTCTGTGATCTTCATTCTTTAGGTAGTACATAAATAGCTTAACCAGTATCTCTTCAGCTGTACAACTACTTACTTATTTATTACTCTTTCATTTCTGTTGCACTGCTTTTGTAAGATTTGATTTTGAACTACTGTCTAACTAGAACAATTATGCAAATGAAAAATTAGATCCTTCAACACTTCAGAGAACTGTTACACATTTAATTGCTACAAGAAACCACAAAGAATCAGTTAATTCCAGAATAATTCAACATCTGTTAGCAAATTTAAAGAAGATACTGAATTTATTGTAGATCTGTAAATACTCAGCAACTTGGCAGGTGGTATTTTTATGGAGCAGAGAACAAAACAGAAAAAAACATAGATTAACTAATTTTTCTAGGTAAGGGACATTTCTGCAGAATATATATAGAAAATATTATAATTTTTAGTCTCAGGCAGGCTTTGTTGTTGCTGCTCATATGTTTTTGAAGATTTTATTGCAACTTTGGAGCTCATTCCATTTGGTGTTACATATGGAATTGTCTGTGCTAAATTTGCCTTTTCAGTGATTCAGGTATCACGTTTCTCATATACTGCAGAAAACATCAGGCAGTTTATTTCCATGGGATATTATAAAGAGTGTTACTGGCACAGCAGTGCCTGAGGAAAGAGCAGGAGATCTCATGGAAGGCTGCTGATCCCTACAAAGTTCAGTTTATGTTGCAAAGAATGACACACAGAACCTCTGCTCCGAAGTGTCATCTGAGCTGGCACAATTGTCAGATGACAGGCAGATGCATATTGTGTACAAATAGCTGAGAGGCATCACTGCAAGGCAGGATGACTTGGGATCACAGATGGCAGTTCCTGAAACAGGTCATTTGTGAGGATGTCATTTTATCGCTACGATTCCCAGTTTGCTTTAATCTTAAGGATGTAAAAGTTGGAACAATTAGTCTTTGAAGTCTGAAATCAAATTTCAAAATTTTCAAATATTAATAATAATATAAAAATATTTTTGTAACAGCTGATCTTGGAAGACCTTAAGAACGTGACCACTTTCATAGAAATATATTGAGGCTAAACTGGTTTTCCCAGTAGGAGGTTATGGTAAGTGACCCTGGGCAGATGCCTTCCATTCCTGTTAACACAAATGATTTGCTCATGGCTCACACAGCTCTGTAAATGACTGTGTCCAGGTTGCAGAGAGGAGGCAGAGCTTAGTGCCGTGTGGGCATGGCAAAGTGGCTTTTCTATGTTATCATGCAGAAAGGGAATGAGGTTGCACATACTGCTACTCAGAATAGTTGTTGGCAGCACACAGCCCTTTACAGATCTCAAGAGGTTTCACAGAAGCATCATTGGGGAACAAGAAGGATCAATAAGACGAAAAAAATGTCAACTTTAATTTATAAAGTGCTGGGGATTTTTGTTCCTCTTTCCTTCCTACTCTTGGTGTTATCTACAGAAAAGTTATTTGCAGACAAATCTCTATGTTAATCTCATTGAATCAAACTGAAGATGAATTCTGAAAAAGGAAAGTCTTTAAAAACTGTTAGAAAAAAAAAAGAAACAAGGAGAAGTTTAGATCAAGGTCAAGGTCAGTTATTCTATATTTGACAATGGTCAGGATTGTTTTATATATGTCTCAAATATTTGGCCAGGAACACAAGCATTGATATAATTACATATAACTATTAAAAAGGTGATTTTAGTGGGTTTTTTTTGGGTGGTTTTTTTTTTTTTTTTTTTTTTTTTTTTTTTTTTTTTTTTCATGATACAATAANTTTTATTATTAGCCAGCCAGATAAATAAATATTAGCCAGCTTTTGGCTATGCTCTTGTTAGAAGACAAGGGTAATTAAATTATGTTCAGTAAGGACTCCTACAAGATCAAAATCTTTAACTATTGGTTCTGCTCATTCTCATTCCACTTTCTCATTATGCACATGGAATAGTTTTCCATGGCACACTGCAGTCACCAAACAAATTCTGAACACAGATACAGTCATTTCAAAGCAAAACAGAAATTGCCAACTAATATTCTCCTTATTCCTTTCAAAGTGATTTGTCTTTATGAGAAAATAAATAAAACAAAAGTCTGATGTGGAATACTTGGTTTGGGAAAGATCTCTGCTTAGACCTGCTTCCTAAAACATGACAGAATAAGATATTTTCTAGCTTATTTATCAAAATTCACTGACATAAAGAAGGTTTACAGTGCATAAATGGAATTTGTCTTTAGAGTTAGGCTCTGATCCTAAAAGTGGATCATAAAAACTTTTCTATATTGACTGAAGATTATTTATTTCTGTGAAAAATTAAATTCAATTGAAATCACCAGAATTTTGAAAATATCATCATATTCTTTTTTCCACATATTTTCCCCACTGTTTCCTCCTGCAAAAGGTGGCACAAATTTTTTCATCCTGGTTAAGAATTATTTTCTTTAAACTCAGGAAACTTGCTTTCGTGTTTAAGCTATGTATTGTACAGGATGACAGAAAAAACATTGCAGAATGATTTTTAGCTCCTTGTAGTGCATGACACACATAAATATTTAAACAGCAAATTACCTGTCTCTTATAAAAAACTTAAACCATTGTTGAAAATTACTTTCTATAAATCCTACTATTATGTATAATCTTGAGACTGATAAAAACTTTCAGATAATATATTGGAGGCTATAGTTCGATAAAAAGAGATAGAATTTGTCTCTTATCGTACTTTTAGCTGAATACTGAATTAGGATAAAACCACAAATAACCCCTGGCAATACAGAGTGCCACTGCAGATTCCTGTTGTATTACAAAGATGTGGGTTATGTTTTGCATAGTAACTTGAGGCCTTTTTTCCATCTGGAAATCAGAAACTGAGTATGTCAGTACAGTGGTAGCTCCTACACAGTGTCAAGCTTTATGGGATGGACCTTTTGTTTTCCTCAGAATAATTTTTGTCCTGTGGCCCTGGATGTAAATTAAAAAAAAAAAAAGCCAAAACATATCTCAGATCTTGTGTATTTACTGATGTTGTAGAGCCTTTTTCTCCTCAGACTTAGCAGACTGGGACACTTTGACATGATCCTGAGCAAGAAGAAAACATCAGCTGGGCCTTAGAAAACAGTCAGTTTTCAGTATAAGGCATTGTTCAAAGTGTCCTATTCTCCTCCATTTATCTTTTCCTAGCTAAATCTCAGTCTTGATGTGCTTGACTGTAAGGGACTCGTGTCACTTTAGGAGAGGGGGAATGACAGTCCTGTGGCTGTACAGGGATTGACAAGGGAAACTGCTGCTATTCTGTATCCTTTGCTTACAGCTCCCCTCTCTGCAAGCTCTTTACTAGGTCTCTTGCAGTGACAAGGCCAAGGCAAACTTCCAGTTTCAGGTGAGATTAATATTACTTTTTCATATGGCAAAATTATGAAATGCATGTAATCTTTCTAGGTGAGTCAGGGCTGAGCTATTTAACACTGAAGACATTCCTTCCTTCTGCTTCATTTGTTATTGTTGGGCTTGTGAGTTTGGAAAATTATGGACTTCAAGCCCCATGAACCACTGCATTGACTGAATATGGATCCCACATGCTTACTTCCAACAGGTAGGAAAGAGGTGTATAGACACAATAGCTTCAAAACAAGTTTCTCAGCATGTGCATGGAATAATACTTCTGAGACTATAAATATGAAACATTGCTGTTTCAAGGTGACAAAAGCACAGGCAATAAGTTAAAGACAGCAGAGTATGATAATGTAACATAAATTTGAATTATGTTTGCCCCCTAAACAAGAAGGTCTTTTTGACCCCCTATTTTCATTATGTGATTTTATCTTCATTATGGTGCCACATGATCCAGACTCTTCTGCAAGATTACTTGCTATTTTATTTGGCATTTTTGCACAGTATCACTTTCTTGAACCTGAACCCCCATCTAGTTCTGTTTTGACACACCACAACCCCCTCCATGGATGTCCTCTGTTTCCAACATTCCTTAACCTCATTCTCTTATTTGAAGAAGTGGATCCCAGTATTGCCTGTTGTGATCAGTGTAGCAGAGGAGATGCAGGAGCCACACCATGGAACATCAGCACAGAACAGTTTCTCATCAGCCCATAGTGGTGCCTACAAAAATGGTAAAGGCTTTTATTTAAGAGGAGTAGCAGTGAAGTTCATCTAGAAGCTCTTCTATCCTTTCCCCTCCCCACCTCTACTCAATATATGGCAAAGCAATATTGGTAAAGCTTCTGATTTGTATTTTTGAAAGTTTCACTTATTTTCATTAAGGTCCTTAACACTTCAAAGGAATGTTCATATGGGAAGTTCTATAAACATGCACAGTATGGGAACTGGAAGAATTTGTATGGCTTCACTGAATTAATCTATCTGGAAATTACTGAAAGTAAATAAATAAACATATGCCACATCTGTGGCTTTCCAAATCATACTGTACACCTGCAGATTGCACAGGCGATCTCTCTTCATTCTCTGGAGGTCATATTTAATTCAATATACTTTGTGTAGACCAGATAGTATGTCAACATACGTTTTACTGTTCTAGTCAAACTGGATTTCAAAATAGGGCAGGTGACTTTAATTTGATCAGAATACCTGCAGTTGAGGGAGTTGACAGCTCATCCCAATTTAGTGTCATCAGCAAACTTACTTTGTATTCCTTCAAGTTCTGCATCCAAGTGTTTAATAAAGATGCTGAAGATGTTGTGACCCAATATTATGAGGTGATGGTAACCCAGATTCTTGTTAGTAGATCCCTTGGGGTGGATTAGAGGCAACAGAGAATGATTGATGTTTGTAGATATATATATGTAGGGTTTATTTTAGAACAATTTGGCTGCAAGGGAGAACAGGTGTGTAGCCATTTTCACTGTTATTATCTACAGTAATATAGATATACAAAGGTGTGTGGACATTTCAGTAGTTATTATGTCTAGTAATATGAAAATATGAAAGCATAAAATATAACTTAAAAAATTGTATAAAGAAAAGGAAGACGGAAAGGATAAGAAGACCTCATGAGGAGACTCGGTTGTTGCAATTTGGACGTCTCTTGGTCCAGTCTTGTAGAAAGGGTGGTTGCACACTGGGTGAGTCTTTGACACCTTCTAAGATGATACAGCTGCCTATTACATAAACACAGTTCAGTCAGTTGTGGCCCATCATGGCACAGCAGCAGACATGGCTCCAGGCTTTGTGTGATGGCTTCAGTCCATGTGTCCCAGTATTTCCCTCCACCCCCCACTCACAAAAGGGAGTTATCACAGCTGAATTCACTTGAGTAAGGACAAAGGGACAATACCCAACTTGAAGTATTTGCCTCTTTCTTAATCTTGTTCGATACCCATCTGTAGCCTCCGATTTTTTGCGCTATTAACATTCCAGTCACTCTTCCAGTATCACTTGTGGATGCCTCAGGCCTGGGCTGATTGGACAGTAGTATCCCCTTTATCTTATCTCAAAATTCTTTCACAATTCAGTCCTTTCAAAATTCAGTCCAAATTCCTGTTAGTGGGCCTACTGGGGAGGAGCAGGCTTTTATGGTTGCACATGGACAGCTATTTCTTTGTAGTTTGCTACAGTGGGTAAAACCCAATGATTTTAGCAATGTTTAAACCATTAACCATTTCAGTCTCAAGCAGAAGAGTATCTGTCCTGGAGGTGGAGCCCTGAGGAACCCCAATACTGACAGGTCACCAGTCTGATGTTGCTGGAAATGATACTATGTTTAAAATTTTTTATGTAACTTTAGTCAGGAGTTTTGTTTGCCTTTGCCCAGGGGGGAAGGAATTGAAGTTCCTTTTCAAAGAACTGTTTCACCTCCAGAGGCCTGATGAGCTTAGAATCTCAGCTAGGAGTAGGACAGAAGGTAGACAAAAGATAATGACCATTAACAAATAACAACTCCAAACATCACCCCTGGCATGGTCAGACACTCCTGGTCTGGGAAAAGATAGCAAAGAGAAGAGAAGAATGAGAACCTAACTAACATCAAAGGTGAAGGGGTCGATTATGAATAGGAAACCAAATACTAAGAATTCTGTAACTTGGAACCAATGAACATTTAATCAATTAATTCATCTGGGTCTCGACTGTATAAGTATGTGAAAAATCTAGTAAAAGTTGTGTGTGGTGGAATGATTTTCTCTGGATAATCCGGGCAATGTGAAATTATTTCTGTTGCACGTCCTGGCCAGAATAACATCCTGTAATGTCTTAATTCTCTAACACTAAAAAATGTTGGAGAGTTTTTGTTTTTTCCTGCAGTTTCAGTGACAATGACACCCTATGCACTGTAAGTCTGTGCCCAGCCTGTGAGCCAGTTGCTCACCCATTGCATGATGTGTTTATTAGCTGTGTGCTGGACATTTTGTCCAGAAGGATACTGTGAGAGACCATATCATAAGCTTTGCTGAAGTCAAAAAGGAATAAATATGTCCCAAAGGGCAGTCATCTTGAAACAGCAATTTCAGCTTGGAAACATTTTGATTCATTGGTGCATTTATATCCTGTACCAACTACTCTGTGTTATCTGAAAAAAATTTTTTGTTCTTTATAACTCTTTTAAGTATGAAAATGTCACTGTGGTACAGCACCTTAACAACATGAAATGTTTAAGTAAATGTTAACAACCTATTTCTGCAAAAAAAAGCTGTTCCTTCATGCATATATTATACTTGACAGGTTTCAGAATGAGGGAAGGAAGCCACTGATATTGCCAATGCAAAGATAGCTCCCATTTTCATAATCAAAACAGGTGACTTTTGAAAAATACGATTCAATCCATCTATTTATTTCACTTTTCTGAATATAGATATTTACAGCTCTATGTCAGGAAGAGAAGTTACCATTCAGACATAAATCTTCCTTAATTTCTGGGGTTTTTTTTAGATTTAAGGTGATAGTGGATTATAAGAAAGAATAGAGAGGTTGTGGCTGCTGATTTGTTTTGATTTTTTTCATTTGCTTTTATTTCCATGTTGTTATCCAGAATACAGGTAACTGAATACTTCAACTACTTAATTTTCATTGTCTAATGTTTTAAATAGTCCATAATGGCCAACAATTCAAAATTCATACTCTGCTTTGTATGCTACAAAGTGTTCATCACCTCAGCAATGGGATAGTCATCTTTGGAGACTATAAATTGAAGGAACAGATGCAGTGACTCAATCAGAAGTTCCCTGTGACTGAAGATTGTCTTCTAGCCCTCCAGATATGCTCTGCAAGAAAAGGAAGAAAAGGAGCTCAGGAATGAAGCAGCCCATCCACTACATGCAGTTTACAACCCCTTGCTTACAGGCAACTTTTTCCCAGACCAGAAAGTTGGATAATACAATGACTGTTACAAAATTTGTTCCTAGATAGATCTGGACAAATATAAACCTGGACAGTGTAGAGCTGCACAATGAATTAGTAGTAAACTTAATAAAGGATAAAATCAATTGATGTCTTGATAAATATAATATATTGGGTAAAAATATCCACAAATTTTCTACAGGGAAATCATGCCTTACAATGGTTTTGGAATTCTTTGAGACAATCATGGGGGTAAGATGATCTGGGTTGATACCGTTCAGAGATTAAACAGAATTCCTTTCCAAAAGTCCTTGAAGAAGATGAACAACATCTTAGATCTTAAGGATAGATGGGTTCTTGAATGGAAAAAGGAAAAGGGAAGCAGAATGGGGAGAGAAAAGGGAGTGACAGGGAGGAAAAGGAAGGCAAAGGAAGGGGGGAAAAGGGAAAGAAATGCAGCTCTATCCAAGGCAAGGCAAGGCAAGGCAAGTCATAATTATTTATTTTTATCTCAGAGTCTGACACTGTGCGTCAAAGTGCTTCAAGAATCTGTGCTAGATGCAATGCTCCTGTATGTGTCAGTGCAATAAAGAGGAGAGTTGATGGTGGAAAACTGGACAAGGCTGAGTGACAAAGCCATGGAATTCCTGTAGTTAAATTCAAAATCATGAATATAGGAAAAATCTTCATTTCAGACAATAGTCTTGGATTCTGGATGACTATAAGTATGAGGTGCTGGGACTATTTTAGANGACAGCCCCAATTCCTGTCCTCCAAAACACAGGAACACAAACAGAAACTACTAAGCCGTGTCACTCCACAAGTCCCTCTTTGGACATGTTGGTTATTGTGTGCAGTCCTGGTCACCAAGTCCTGGTGAAAAGGCTGAAGTGGAACAGGAAAAAATTTATAGAAGAGAGCAAAGATGACCAATGTTCTTGAACATCTTCCATCCTGGAAATGACTAAGTAAACAAACTTCAAATCAAGTGAAAAAGGATATTTTTTTCACATGAGATATGTTTAAACTGCATGGTTCTTTGTTGCAGAATATTGAGTATGGTGAAGGTTTACTGTGGCTCAAGAAAGGAACCAGACATATTAGTGAAAGAAAAATCCAACAGACCACTTATCAAAAGACCAAAAATCCAAAGACAATTTATCTGGCTCATGAGCTTGCTGATCTGCAAATTGCTGTAGTCTGCGGAAGAGCCGTCCTTCACATTTTAAAATGGAATTTGTGAGCTATCTTTTGAGACAGGTATGAATAACATGGATGCTCAGCCTCCTCCACTCTGTCTGTTCTCAAATGATTATAAAAAAATGTATGGTGGAATTCTGTCAATGTCATCATTTTTGTTCTCATATTTCTAACTCTTTTTTTCTTTTCCTGTACCCTACAGTCTCTCCTGGAAAGCTTTTGGTTTACTTGATTTTTAAAACAAAGTGGTTAAGTTTAGGCTGAAATCTCAAAGAATAGTTGTAATGAGAACATTGAAATCAGGGAACATTGAGATGCAAGAATTTTAATATTAAGAAATAGGTGCAGAAATATAGAACAATGAATTCAATATTGTAAGATACCTACCTAAGAACTGCAGGACAATTTTATATTGAAAAAATGAAATTGTTTGAAGGTTATACTTAATTATGAGAATCCAGATGGTATTGTTGAGGTGTTGGTTTTACTCATCACAAACTGTCCAATGAATGACTTAGTTTCACTTGGAATACAATAAACTATGCTATCATCAAATCAGTTCTTATTAGCTGCATCAAAATAAGCAAGACTTGTTAACTACTATGTCCAGGGGGAACACGAATAAATGAATACCTGAAGTTTCTGAAAATGGTATCACTGCACAGATTGAATGAACCAAAAGCGTCATGCACTTCAAAATTGAACTGCAATAAAAAATGAATAAAAATACATCACCTCATAGTGCAGGTTTCCTAACCAGGATAATAATTGTTTAAACATATCAGTTAATGGGAATATTAAGAAAAAGTCATTAATAATAGATATTTCTTAAGAGAATGCTTATTGGTAAAGGAACATATCAAATATCTGCTGCTCATTAAGGAAAAATTTGACATTTATGTGTATTTTTTTGTTTTCTTTTTAATCCCATACATATAGTATTAAGACAAATTATAGAGATTCTTTAAAATAATACATGAGGATGCCATGGAGATATTAAAAGGGTAACTCACCAGCTATATAATTTTGTTTTCCCTTTCCTACAGAACCTTTCTGTAATTGATTATATATGGAAATGATAATTATAATAGTCTTGTGCAATTGGTGGTCAGTCCCACCTTTAATATCTCTGAAATACTTACATATGTGTGTATGTATATACACTGCTGCTGAATCCTGGCAGATCCAGGACTTCATGTATTTAAAAGACATCAAATTCTCCTAGTTTATGGATTTGAAGCAAAAGATAAAAGGAGCAAATAAACACCAGTGAAGCTGATTGTATTGTTTGAACTGACTTCAATGAAGTTTTGATCAGTTTTTCACATTAGGGATGTAGAGTAGGTTTTAGGTGATTATCTTTGGACAATAGCTCTGAATAATGCCCATATAAATAATATGGTTTTTTTCAGATTATGAGTATATAGAATATAAATTCTTTACGTAGAATAAAAAAAATTCTTGTGGAAATATCTATTCCACTACAAAAATAAATTATATACCAAATAATTAAAAAAAAAAGAAAGTTAGTATTGTCCTTGGAGTATCAGAAACACTGTAGTTCAGATCTGGCAAACAAAATGAATGATTGAGACTTATGCAAATCAGCTACATCTGTCTAAAGGCCATTTCAGATAAGATTGTAGCATATATGCTTCCAAAAATAACATATTTGATAACAAAGGGTCTAAGCACTCACAACAGCACAAAATTCAGTGCTGAGAGGCTGAAAAAGCCCTAAATACCTTTGAGCTATATTTGCACAGTAGTGGAATGCTTCATTCAAAGTAGAAGAAAAGGTTTTTTTACTACTTTCTTAAGATTAATCAGATTTTTTTTCTCCATATATTTAGTTCTAATTTTCATTATAAAATAGATCGTTTTTGTGTCTATCTTTGGAAGTAGTGGAATTTAGTCCTTCTATTGATGCTTTTTCTATGTGTGTCTGTCTTAGTTGCTCATATTACACTCCCAGAGTCACTTTGCATATAAAGCACAGCTCTCCCTGCTTCCTTACTAGTTCCAACTTACTAAGAAACTGTTATCTTTGAAAATAGTCTAGAAGTTATTGAAGTATTGATGAACCTATTTTTTTCTCCTTAAATTTTTTTTTTAAGATTATCCTAATTCAGTCACTATTATTTTGCATCTTTACAAATATATGTTCTTGGAGGACTTGGTAACCTAATCTCTCAGTAAGAGCACAAAATAAGTTGCAAAATAAGAAATATAGTTTATAATTTCATATAAAAAGTGTAAAAACTGTTCCTCTAGGTGGATAAAATCAGAGTATGTGTTTATTATTGCCCAAGACTCAGTTGTCTTCTGGCTGACATATGGATACCTTCCAGTTCTCTTAATTTTCAATGCTGGTGGGACATAGTCACTGAAGGTGACATGTGGCATGTGTCACAATTATACCTTTGAGATCCAACAGATGTTCCAGTAACTGTCTTTCATATCTTTTAAGTTTATTCCTTAATTCTTCAGTTTAATTTTTAAGAAAACTTATAAATATGCTTAGGCATCTAATGCCAACTGTTATCACAGAATCTGAGTGCCTAAATACCCTCAGAAATTTGGCCTTATTCAGTGGACTAGATGTATACAGATTTTACTTGAATTCCAGTAAGTAATTTCACTACTTTCAAGGCTCATAGAAAAGGAGAAATTATACTTCACTTCAAAAAGTGTTACTAATCTGCACCATACTGAATACATAGTCAGAAGTAGCAAAATGCCACAACTGGACTTAGACTTCTAAATTTCCATAAAATCAACAATGAATAGGGAGAAAGTGCTTTAACAAACCAAGCATTACACTAGTGCCCTGATTGGAGCACCTCCAAATTTCACTAGTCTCTATTTTCTCCACAGTTGTCTAGGAACATTCACAGTATGATCACTGAGAAATCCATTCTCTCTCCTAAAAATGTAAATTTTTTTTCAGTGAAAAATTGTATTAATTAGTACCTGTTGTCCTGGTATAAAGAGTTATTAACCAAAACATTGTCTTTCAATTTCTTTTTTTTTTTTAATTAGTATTTTTGCAGCTAAATTAAAAACTGTGAAATCTTTAGGATAATGATAAACTATTGCAGTAAGAAAGAGTAATCTGTGAATAGAAAGCTCAGCTTGTTTATCAGCAAGTGCTGTATAATCACATATTTTAAGAAAAATATAATGCAAAAAAGATGGGCACAGCAGCTGAACAGTGAGCACTATAGAGGCACGATGTTAAGAGCAAAGAATGGCATATGCGACACAGGAGAACTTTGGGACCTAGAGGCAAGGTCAAATTGTCTATAATGTCTCTAACCATAAGAAGTTCTCAGCTTGCAGCCTCCAAGCAGTGAAATCTTCTGTGTCATATTTCTTACCAGCTCCCATATTTCCTGCTTTGTCTGTAAGATAAACTCTGGTTATTGTGGGATGTTGGTTTGAGATGAGCACTGTCAACAGTATGCACTGTCTGTAAGCATCTGTGCCATTTGCCTCAATTCACTATAAATTGTTCTCTTCAGGCTCTAATTCAAACTGTGTTGTTTATTCTCTTATATAATATGTAGAATATTGTATTGGGGGAAAAAAAGGAAGAGTATTGAGCTTAGCAAAGGAGAACATATCTAATCAAGTACCAGTTTTACAGGTATAAAAGGAGGTGGCTTTCCTTATATGATGCATATTTTGAAATTGTACTGGATTTCAGTGGTTGTTACATTTCCTATAACTATTTTGACTGTTGGTGTATTTTAAATATAATGATTAGTTTAAAAGAACATAATGCAAACAAAAAACCCAAAACCATAGAAAACTAGAAACTTTTGTGCAAGTGAAATGTGTGAATATTCTTTAAAACCTGAGAAAATGACCAGTGAGGTCAACTACTTGTAACAGGACTTGCTCCTGTGCCTTCTCAGACTAATATTTCATTTCCAGTTCTTTGCATTTAGTAAGTGTTTCAAAATGATGTTTTTTCACATAAATACCTGATGAAATTTTGTTATGGTTTAACACTTGTAGGCAGCTCAGCCCCCCACAGCTTCGCACTTATTTCCCCCACAAGTGAGATGGGGAAGAGAATGGGGAGGGTAAAAGTGAGAAAACTTGTGGGTTGAGATAAAGAAAATTTAATAGGTAAATCAAAAATTGTGCATGCAAGTAAACTAAAAAAAAAAGGAAAAAAGAAAAAAATAATTAACTCACTCCTCCCCACCAGCAGGCAGATACTTAAAAATTTCCAGGAGAACAGGGCTCCATCATGTGAGGTGGTTACTTGGGAAGACAAATATCTTAACTCTGCATGATGCCTCTTTCTCCTTCTTTCCCTGAGCTTTCGTTGCTGAGCTTGATGCTGCGTGGTATGGATTGATCCTTTGATCAGATGGGGCAGCTGTCCCCATTGTGTCACCTCCATGTTCTTCTGCACCCCCAGACTCCTTGCATATGGGGTGGAGGGAGAAAACCAAAAAACTTCCTTGACACTGTGTAAGCATTGTTTAGCAACAGCTAAAGCATTGGTATATTAACACTGTTTTAGTCACAGATCAAAAACTTAACACCAAATGAACTACTATGCAAAAAAACCCCAGCCAAAGGTGGTACAACCTACACTCTTCAGTCCATACAATATATACCATGCCCAATATGCTCTCATTAGATATTTCTTTACTTGCCATCCTTTGATACATACACAGACATAATTTGCTTAGTCTATGAGCCATTCCTGTAAAGTGTCTGTAAAACACTCGTTAAGATCCTTTAGTCCGTGATTTCAGTTTTATTCACTATGGTAGTCACTCAGCATGGGAGACACAGGGTGCTGCCCAGAGTTACTGTGCACCAAAGCCAGCTCATGATGTGTCAGTGCTGCACTTGCACAGTTCTTGTGCAAGTGGACTAGATGTATACATCTAGTGAGGCTCATCTTCTACTAGACCGTGTATTTCCTCTTACAGAACTTTCCATAAGATGCAACTCAAATAATGGGTTACAAGTGTTCAAAGGTACATCCACTGCACATCTAATTATTTTTGTATTCATTCCTAAGAACTACACTTCTGCTGCTGTTCTATAAGGAAATTGATATGAATTTTTTTTAGAATAAAACAAAAACTTGAAATTCCTTCATACACATATATAGAAAACTCCCCAGTTTCGAATGGAGAAATTTTCAGGCAGAGCATTGGGAAAAAACCCTGATACTAAGATAAACAAAGACATAAAATATATTAAATTAAATTTATTTATCTGTATCAGCTGAGAATTTGCCCCTCAAAATGATTCAAGTGACAAAACACAGATGAAAATACTTTATTTAAAAATGAGAACAGAGATTTAAACAGATGCACTTTAATTCAGAGCAAAAACTAGAATAATCTCAACTACCCAATAAAACACTACCAAAAATGCTAAAGAAGAGCTGAAAACTTACTTTTATATGTTAAAATGCATAATGCTTTCCCTCTGTAGAGGGGAAACAGAGGTATTTCATTGTATCTATTGTCCCAGAATAAAGAATTTTAAACAAAAAGACTACAGTAAACTTTTAATTCAGTGCTCCTCACAGGCCAGTCAGGAAGAGTTAGACCCCCTGAGTCTAAAGCATCTCCTTAGCCATGAGTCAGAAACAGAGGGAACACACCATGGTAATTTACCTTGAGCATTACTAGCACTATTGGCATGGCAGGATGAGTAATTGCTGATTGAATTTGACTTTATAGGCATCCAAGTCCTTGGATGTACCTAGGACTTGGGTATAGAGGCTGACAGATGGTCATGAATGATTCTCCCTAATTAGGGAAAACTGAAGGAATCTATATGCAGAATTCATGCCTGGTTAGTTGTCCATGGGACATATGGCAGAATGCTAATGAATATGTACTTTACTCTTCCACATATATTCAACAGAGAACAAGTATTTATAAGCAATGTAACTCCCATCAGTGCAAAAAGGATCATGTGGTTTAAGATTACATTTTTAAGTTTTCCAAAGCAGCTTTGTGTGTTTTGATCACCTGGTGTGCAACAAGACTGTCTTTTCTCTTGTACATTTAGGTAGCTACTGCTCTTGCTACGCAAAACAATAGTTTTCTCTGAAGTTGTTACCCTAAAAAAAGATAAAATCACAAGAAAACCTAAAACAAGCACTCTCTGGGTAATGGATTGCAGACTATTTTTATCACATGCTTTCTTGTAATATAAACTCACAAATTTTCTTTATTACCTTTTATGTCTAAGTAATTATTCACCGAAGTATTACTTATGTAGAAACTCTCTCTGGTTAGATTTGAATGGTTTCTAGTTGCCTCATAATATCCATGTATCAATGAATGAACATTATATTTAAATGCCAAGTTGCTCTCCCTGTGAGCTGGTACAATAGAATTTATAATACTGCTGTGGGGATAGAGCTAGAAAACTAATATTGTCACTAGGATTTCTGGACACATTGTATAAAATATTAATGAGAAAAACTGCATCTTTGGAGATCACTGGGTTGGCTCAGGTATGTAAAGAAGGAAACTATTCTCTGCTGAATAACTGTATAATTTAGCCAAAAGTTCTAGGGTCTTGTTGGTATTCTGAAGAAACAAATTATCCATAGACTTAAGCTGAATGAGCACATAACATTCCTTTAATAAATTTGTGTTTACTTAAAATGAAGCAATCAAAGCATATTGGTAATTCTGTTCACAAAGACTTACAATAAATTTGTTTACCATCTTATAATAATTCTGCAGAATGATATTGTGTTTCATATGTATAAATATCTACAGGAATTTTACAGCTGCAGTTCAATGCCCATATAAGATTTCTTGTGTAGTTCTGTTTGCCATGATTATTCCAAAATATATTTAGTCCTGGATGGATTTTCTATAAGGATTCAGATAATACCTTTTTTTTTCCTAAGCACTATATATTGACCAATATGTTAAAAAATTATTTGTTTTCACATAGGAATTTAAGAGTTCAGGAGTATATTTTGTATTGGTAGTGTAACTTACAAAAGTCAGCTTCAGTATTAGCACAATTTTTTCTCTTATGTTCTTGTACACTTACATGTTTTCTCTCCTGAAAATGAAGAAAAGTCAAATAGAAATTATGCAATTTTTCAGTTCAGAGCAGGCTTTAACTGTGCCCTTTTTAGATATTGTAGTGAAAATTTCATTTCCATGCTCTGTAGAGGTAAAGAAACCAAATTCACTCTTAAGAATGCCATACAGAAGAGTATAACATCCTTATAAAATTGTCCCTATTAGAAAGCTATGAGATGCCAGAATGTTGAATACCTTCTGTTCTCCTTATCTCCCAAATGATATTCTCTACAAGCAGCAGGAAAAGAGAAAGTTCTCGAATACACGACCAAAAAAAAATTTAGTACTATTCAGCCTGAAAATCAAACAGCTAGAAATTAACAAGAAAGAAGTTATAAAATCATAAATAATATGCAATAACTTAATAGGGAAAGCTTTTTTCATTCTTTCTTCCAATGATGAGTTTTTTGCATGCTAGTTACTAGCACTGACAACAGCCTAGTGTTCAAGGTAATATTTTCCTCCTCCTAAGTCCTGGGTTCTGTGTGAATCTACTTTTAGCATTTTCCTATCTATCTGCTTCATTGTTGTGAGGTCTCAGCTAAAACTTGAATACTGCATGACAGCTTCCCCACAGAAATGGAAAGAGAAAGTTGGAAGGGAGAAGATGTTTTCTCTTTCATTGCAATTAATTTTGAGATGGATTTCTGATTCTTATAGACTATACCTGTGGAGACATTCAACTTTTCTTCAACAATGACAGTTCATTTATGGAAAATAAAGCAAGAACACAGCTAGTAGGCAAAACGTTATCTAGGTATGGTAGATCAAAGCAACATAATGGAACTAATAACTACTTACTCTTTGTAATCCACATAAGAATACAATGATTTTTCTGTCTTATCTGTAACTTTCTGGAAAAAAAAAAAAGGTCACATAATTAACTAGCAAACCTTATTTATTATTACATGTCATACTTATGCACCATGGCAATTGATGTGAGTTTTGCCAGTGACTTCAATTGCCAGTTAAAAAATTAATTTTCTTCTCTAGCTGTTAAATGAAAAAAAAAAAAGGCTATTTGTTGTCATCTATATTGTCTTCCACCATTCCTTTAGCTTCCACAATCCCCCCTCCAAAACATTCAAAGATATGCATACATACTTATTAATAACTACTGTAAATTAGTAACTGTAAAGACTACTGAACCAAGAACTGCGTTCAATTTCTACTAGAAGTCTCTTGGATCATGAATACTTGTAGAAAGATGAGGATGGGGGAAAAAAAAATCCTAAAATAATTTGTTCTTATCAGGATCCAAAATAAGTCCCTTCTGTGCCTCCAAAACAGGAAATCTATTGGCCCTTCATAAATCCTTCCTGTCATCCTGCAACCAGCTACGGTAAACATAAAATGTGAACAACACCTTGGTTATGAAAATTCTCTTTGCTGAGTTGATTGCTGCAAAATATTAAAAACCCAAAAAAGTAAAAAAAGAAGAAAATTTGTATATCCACCAGCAAATCTGGCCTAGTGGTTTTACGTTTTTTGGTCTGTTCCTGTGATAAAAACCTCTGTTTTTATTATTAGAGGGTGAATACTTTTTATTGTTAGAGGATGGGTCCTTCAAAGTATCTTCATGATAATCACTGAAAGACCAAGTAAGTCTTGCTCAGCGCTGCATCACAGACAGTAGTGGGTGCTGGGGGATTGGGCTGCTTTTGCCTGTTGTGATATTCTGATCCTCCTTATGCTCACACTTCCTGAACACCGTGGTGTTACTAACACACAAGATAGGCAACAGCTCACTGATTGACAGCACAGGGCTAAGCCAAGCAGAAATCTTAAGAAGCCTCAGGGAAGTATGATATTAAATATCAAACCAATATTTGCAGACAGGCTTTAGCATGGTAGAAGGAGAGTGGTAAGTTTGCTGAAGAGAAAAACAAAAATAAAATCATGGAATAGAAATGGAATTACTAGAGGATGTCAGTAAATGTGACATTTACAAAATAATTTGTTGTTTCTGTGCTTTGCAAAACAAATCACAGCAGATCACAGAATAGTTGGAAGGCACCCACAAGGATCAATAAAACCAAGTCTTAAATGAATGGCCCATAGAAGGACCAAGGCACAACCTTGATGTTATTAACACCATCCTCTATAGCGAACTGATCTCACGGTCAATAAATGATCATAAGAACATGTATTTTTCTTTAAATCCTCAGGTGAGGGTTAAAAATGAACATGATGAAAAGCTTTTCTCAGCTGTGAAAAAATCAGCCGATTTTGTGATTTACTTTATATGAGAAAAATTGCAACCCAGTAGATTACATGGTGTTCAGCCTATGAACACTACTGCTAAATGAGCCTGACAAATGTACTTTATTAAAATTTTTAGCAAGTTGCTTAATGTAATTTCATTATTTTCTTATACTTTATTAATTAAACGTCATTGTAGTACAATTTAATATGTGATTTTAAGAATCAAAGAAATTATTTTCTGTATCTCATTTAGATATATTTTAAAAATTAATTTAACTTTTCCAAATGATGCTGGTATATGCACAGCACTAATAATATCTTTATTATTATCCTCCTGCGTATAGATCAAAAAGCAACATATAAGATTAAGATCACTTTAAAGTGCAGCTTTTTGAATGTACTCTAAATGCCTAATTGATTGCTGCAAGATTCATTGCATCAGGCATACAAATAGAAAAAAAGCATTCAATTTAGGTTGCCCCTGTCTCTAAATGTGTAATTCGGAAGCTTTAATTTTAAAAAGTATTCAAATCTCTGCTTAAATTTTATCAAATTCCAGTTAATTAAGCAGATGTCTAAATGTTTTGGTGAATAAGATACTGGTGAGTTGAAGTCTATATTAACAGTAGAAAAAATTCCAGATACTTATTAACTGGTTGTGTTCTGGGCACACAGAGCAGCTTTACACAGAATACAATTCTTTTGTGTAAGCACCATATCATTCCTAATAATTTTTCATTCATAATCTTAGTTCCACAAGCCTGTGAAATAACAGGTCAATATTAACTAGTATGTGATGTGATTGTGTCAAAAGCATCACAAAGTTATTGTCTTTATGGTAATAATCAATTCTTGGCTGCAGAAAAAATGAGATGCCACATTAGTCTCCTTGCACAGGGGAAGGATATCACTCTGCCTATACACTTAAAGTTGGAATATCTGTATGTCATTGAGGGAAAATCACTACATTTAAGTTTACATCACTACATTTAAGTTAAGAAAACTTCATGCTACAGCTCAGAAAATGATGACTGTGACTAGTATATGCCTAGGAAGAAAGACTAATGCTGTAGAGAAATAGTTTTCTTTACCATGGAATTTTTTTTTTTTAATTCACAAAACTGAAGAGAATATTATTTTCTTGGTAAATTTTTAATAGTTCTATTCTGCTCCCCAGATAAATTTTGCCTTCGGTGACACATAACTGTTAAATGATAAAAGTTTCAAATTCCTGTTTTCTGTTCAAAAATGTTCCTAAGTGCAGTCACAGGTAAGTGGAATCCTGAAATTTCAAACGTCACTAGTGAGTGGCCCAATGTAAAGCATTATCCTGTGAAAGGAAAGCATGCAAAGTATATTCTGATATCCTTTCTCAAACTGCTTATTCTAGCTGAATTTGAGTATTTGTCAGGTAGAAGATATAACACTGCATATTAATGCAAACAATTTCTGGAATTCCACTCCTTTACATACAAACCACATAACACAAACTCCAAATATTGTTGCTTTGTTTGGAGATTTAAAGATGATAGATGCTTGCATTGACAGAAAGATTTAATCATTGCTAGCTGTCAAACCTTAAAAGCTATAGAGTGATACATTATTGTTGCTTGTTTTTATGACTTCCCTTTTTAATGAAAAAGATAGAGATTATATTTAGTGCAAGGGAAATTTCCCAAGGCAATAAAACCCAATTTCCAGGGCTTGCATATGTAAGGACAACATTTAGTCTTCACATGAACACTTATGAGGCTTGTATTAAAGCCTAAGGGAAAGCTCTGATTCTTGATTATAAATAGTTAAAGGGATAAATTTCTATATATTTATAGGAATAGAGAAGTTTTGTCTTGAGATTTTCATGAAAGTCACTTTTTACATTGGAATATTCACACATATATGAAGACATAACCCTCCCCATTCCCTACCCACCATGTTCTGATGAGTTTGAATCTTTAGCTATTAGTTTCTAGTCAGTCTTCCAAGAGGAAGATAAATATTGGAAAGAGCCCACTTTTACAACACTTACTCTTCCAACTGGGTTTGAATTTTATTGATCTGTTTCTCCTTTGTTTCTTGTTGCTATTTTAATTTTATTTTTGGTCTCTCTGAATTCTTCATCCTGTTGATCATTTCCACATTCATTCCATTGCGGTCCTCTCATGACTTAATAGTTCTAAATCCTCAAGTTCAAGGTTTACATTATTTTTCACATCCAAAATCCTGTCCTTAAATTTCAGAAGGAAAGCAGTAAATAAAAATAGAGAAAATAGGAAGTAAATTTGATCTACATGAATAGCAATGAAAAGGTGAAGTTTCTTTCCTTAAAATGTTCCAGACCTTGTGAGATTGTAAGGAAACGAGAATAGACATATTGATGCACTGGTAATTGCATCAACTAAAACTGTCAAGCATATTGAAATTTAGAATGAAAAAATCAGGTACATCTTCATGAAAACGTATCTCAAATAAACACATCTTTACTAAAAGTAGAATCTAAAACAAGAATATTTTCTCCATTGTCAGAAAGTATTGAAGATAAATTATTTTTCAGTATGGAATTACCTCTGTTCCTCTAGTCCAGTTTCAATCAGCACTATTGGGCCAGCCTGGTAGGACACTCACTCTATCTGGTGGATGTGTCCTTGTCCTCACTGGCATTCCGGTTTCTGCGTATAACAGTTTCTCCTCATCTCAGCTTTTTATGCTATCTGACCAGCAGGTTCAGCTGAGAAGGTAGCTATTGTTTAATTACTTATTGTTTTCTAAATTCGAGATATTAAACCTTGAAGACCTTACTTAGCATGCAGCAGTGGATCTATGCCTTTGGTCCCTCACCAGTTACTAAAGGACTTTCTAAAGTGTTCTGATTTTCTGCCCCAAATAAGTGATATTAGTGTGAATTTGGAAACAATTATGCAACATTCATTTATAGCTCTGGTTTCCATCCAGGAAGATGTAGTGAAGGTCTCACTAACATGAGCAGTCTGTTTGGGTAGGTTTCATGCTGTGATACCATACCACTCACCAGTCACTTTCCTCATACTTCCAATTACTTATTCACCTTCAGAATACCTTATTTTCAGGTTTCCCTAGAAACAATTGGAGGGCAGTGGAATGCAAGGGGATATTAAATAGCAGGAGCATACATATATTTTTCCTGTAGCTTGACTTCAGTTAAGGAGCTAACCAATAACAACTTCAGGAAATATTTTTTCTTTTCCTTCCTACTAAATTGCATAATGGTGTGTATTCTCTGGCACTCTGAGTTCCAGCACTGAAGTCAGGCATTTATCAGAATATATACAGGATGTATTCAGTTATTTTTTGTGAAAATCACAGAAGGAAAGAAAGGAAGGGAATTTTTGAAGCTCTGAGCTTGTGTGGATGGTACTCCTAGGTACCATATCAACTTTCCAAAACACAAAAAGGAAATTCCACAAAGAAGGGAGTGAGAGACTTTGCATAATGTTGTATACAGAAAAATATCCTTATGTTTGTGAGAAAGGATGCTTTCTGCTGCCAGTTTAATACTTTATATTCACTTGCATTAAATAAAAAATTTACTCAGAGGAATAAAGAAGAAGACCTAAAAAAATTACCAAAATTTTATACTCATTGGAATGCATGTTCCTCAATTTCTTAATTTTAACGATATCAAGAAACAATGAATGAAAAACTTACAATGATATCTTGGATAAATAGGTGAGTTTGTGTCAAGTACCATGATTTAAATAAGTGGATTTACGCTATCCAAGAGGAGATTGTTTCTCACAAGGTTTAAAGCAGAAAATGTTCCAACAGAAATCCATTAAATACATCATAACCTACTGCTATTTGACAAATAGGGCTTCAAACTTTGTTACTGGTCCTGCTTTCACCTGGGATAGAATTTACTTATTCTCAGTAGCTGGTACAGTGTTGTGTTTTGTGTTCAAAATGAGAATAATGTTGATAACATTAATGTTGATTTTGGGTTTTGCTAAGTTGTATTTATCCTAAGTCAAGGGCTTTCTTCTGTCTGTGCTCATGCTCTGCCAGTGTATATAAGGGTACACCTAAGAAAAACTGGACAGAGTATTGCTGGGATGGGTGGCCTGAATTGGCAAAAAGGATATTCCATACCATAGTCTGTTATGCCCAGTATATGAATTGGGAGAGTTTCCCAGAAGGTTGGCCAATCTAGGTTTAGGAATGTGCTCTGGCATTAGTTAGCAGGTCAGTACATCACCTTTTTTTTTTTTTCAATCCCGTTTTATTATTATTATTATTGTTATTATTTACTATTATTACATATTAGTTTGTTTTCCATTATTAAACTGTTCTTATCTCAACCTACAAGTTTTATTTTTGATTCTCCTCCACATTCCTGTGGGAAGAGATTGGAGAGGGGGTGTTGAATGAGTGGCTGTATGGTGTTTCTTACCAGCTGGGCTTAAACCCAGACATTACTGAAGTGTCAAAAGCCTTCCAAATAGACCATATAACTGTAGCTGCAGATTTGGTAAAATTGTTTCAAACTAGATATAAGATAAAAATTTTTGACTATGAGGGTAGTGAAACACTGGAACAGGTTTCTGTTCCAAAGAGGCAGAAGATGTCCCATCCCTGAAAACATTTCAAAGACGTGGACAGGACTCTAAGCAATCTGATTTTTTGAAGATGTCCCTGCTTATTGCAGGGGCTTTGGATTAGATGGCCTTTATAGGTCCCTTCCAATCTAGATCCAATCTAGAATCTATGATTCTGCAGTTATATATTATTTGTATACTTTGATTATTTTACTTTATTCAATATTTCTTTACTCCTAGCCCCATAAATTGCCTTCTTTTTTCCTCAGAAATAAATCTGGAGCAAAGAGATGCTAACATGATGGTCAGTCTACCTACCTAGGAGAACAGAGCTCTGTACTTCCTCCCACTTACCTGTTTGCAAACATGTCACAATAAATACTGTTTACCTATTGGTCACATTCCACTGGTGACTCTTATTCTACTCCTTTGTTCTGCAAGCTTCTTTCATTGTGCTATCACTTGTCACAGCAATGAGTAAAATAATGTACAATTTATTTCCTCTGGGGATTGATGACTAAACCATTTGGATTGGTTGGTTAATCCTTGGAGCAGTACATACTTGTGGTGGGTTATGCTGTGTAAAGCAGTGGGGTCTGGGTAGATCAATACACTGACAAGATGTGGGAAAGCAGAGTGAGATCTAAATATTAGAGGTTAAAAAGAACTAGGAGATTTTCAAAGGGATGCAGAGAAGACTTCCCATTGTCCATTTCAAGGTAAACCACTGAAAGCTTTTGAAGTAGAATAATTAGGAAACATTAAAACTCTAAAGGAATCTAGAACCATGGAGGTTTCAAGAATCAGTAAAAAAACCAGCTTTGTTACTAGATGATGTTTATCAAACAGATGCCTGTAAGTCAGAGATCATTACCTGAAGTTGTGGCAACCTGAGAAAATGAAAGACATGTCATTGATAAGTACACATGTTTTAAGCTACATGGTCAGGTCAGATTGTTTGTTTGTTTGTTTGGGTTTCTTTTATTTGGTTGGTATTTGTTCTTTTGGGGGTTTTTTTGTCAGACAAATTATCTCTGCGCTGTGTTCCATGTCTAGTGTAAAATTACAAACACCTGTATTTTCAACAACTGGTCAGAAAGACACCTGAGTAATGACAAGATGACTGTACTGATGAGCTCAGAAAACAGTTATTTCAAGTGCAGGAAAATTAATTGACAAAAGCCTGCTATGTCTTTGTTTCCGGAACACTCATTTTAGAGTAGTGAATTATGAGAAAAAGTCACAGTACTCATTAAACAATATTTTTTCTGAGCATTCTTTTTGATAAATAAAAGTATTTCTATTTCTATACCAATTAAAATATCTGAAGGTGTAGCTGGGGATGCAGTTATGTCTCCAAAACACAATGAAATAAAAGTTAAACAATAAGCAATAAGTGCTGCCATACACCTCTCAGCAGAGATCTGGATAAATACACAAAGAAATGATTACAGGGAGTGTCATTGCCATTTTTCAAGCTGTATCACACTGAATAATACACAGTGAAAAGGAAAAGAAATTATTCCCCTCTGCAACCCCACAGTCAGCAGATATTTTGTTGATCTAGTACCAGTCAGACAAAAAAGGTGTTTGATCTTACATGAGCACACACCCAAAGGCCTTTAATCTGTCACAGTCATTAATGCCAATGACATTTTCACTGACCTGCTAGAATTCTTTAACTCTTTCTAGACAACATTTTGTGACATATCCATCCTACCAATTAAATCTGATGATCACTTGGTTGAGTGAATATTCTCAGGAGCAAAGAGAAAAAGTATTCTCCATTGTCTTTTAAATTACAGATCATGATGATGGCCACATGACACTTAATTAGCAAAATACTGAATGGAATGCATTTTGTAATTCAGCTTCCAAATGACCTTTATATCAGGGAAGTTAGTGATGTGTGGGCTAGTATAGCAATAAATGTATCAGAAGAGCTAGAAAGAGACAAAACATTGCATTCTGTACTGGTAAAGATTGAGAAAACGAAATACATGACAGAAGTACAGTTTTGTAGTTTTGCCTCTTCTGAATGTTTTAAAGGCAAGCATCTTCATTTGGCAGTGAGAGAATTATTTTTTTCTTGTGGCATGTGTACAAACAAGAAGGAAATTCTATAGCATCTCAAAAATTCACTAAAACAAAAAGCAGACATAGAGAGGTTTACCTACCTTTATTAAACAATCTCTGAGGCTTTCACGAAGAAAAGCTCAGGTGTACTTTATCTCCTTGTGGGCTTATGTGTAAATCTTTCAATAGTGTAAACAGAGTAGGCACAGGATGACTTATTTTGACCAGTATCCTCAGCAACTCCACATGCTGTGCAGACAAAGCTTTTGAAAGGTTCAGTGTCAGTTATTAAGGAGACAGATGGGATTTGCAGCCAGCCTGCACTCCAGATAACCTTGTAACAGTGGTGCTGAGAGTCATGAAGTTACTGGGCTTGCATAGTTTTACAGCCATGGAAGTGAACTTACAGGTGTCAGCTGGCACCATTCTGAGCCCAGCCATACAGAAATTTAAGCCTCTTTTCTTCACAAGGCCAGGTATAGCATCCTGATAGCTCTGGAGATGGCTGTTCTCCATCTTGCAGGTTTCATATCAGAATGTATACTGGAATGGGGATGTGCAAAGAAACCACTTCCTTCCACAACTACACAGTAAAAAGGGGATTAGACATTCCTAAGTTTCTGTAGGATTTCTATTACCAGTACTGGACAGATATTAGAGGAGGAACAAAGGTCGTCTCTATCCAATTGACATTTTCACAGTTATGGATGACCTTTCTGTTCTTCAGTTAGTATTTTCAGATCACCTTGCCCCACACTGTCTTGTCAAAGTCAGAACTGAAACTGGAAAAACAAGAGCCCCAAAACCAGATTATAAATCTAGGCAGAACATGTCTGTTTTATTGAAGGTAAGTGCTGTAAGCTATCTCCTGTCCTCATGTCTGCCAAGTTCTACAGGATGAAAGCGAGACAGCAGACGCTAGTGAGTGGCAGATCTTCACACAGAAGACAAAGAAGTGTATTGAGAAAAGTAAGGAAATCACTGAAGTTTTAAATATGAAAAGAAAACGAGAATTTTTTCCAGATGTTAGCGTATAAGGTACTGACCTTCCATATTATGATGTGTGCTCAGGAGACAACAAAGATCATGGATCAGGGAAATATCACCTTCTAGTCAGTCATTCACTTGTGCCTTATATAAATATTTTTTTCTCTAGTATGTTCTCCTTTCTTCATGATGCCTCTGCACAAATGTGAGAGTCTACCAGGCGCAATGCAGTAGAAGGTGATGCTCAGTAGAATATACATTTTTGCTTCAGTTTTACTTTTTCCTGTTTATGACCATGGCATACAGCTACCATAATTCCTGAAGAATCTGCTCCCCTGCTAGCCTTAGGCATTTGACACAACAGGATGTGGGGGTACAACTGCCACCCTAACTTCACCTCCAGGCTGTGCTGTGATCTTAGAAATGCTCATCAGGCCTTAGCCTTGACAAACATCACCCAGGCTAAGCTCCTCTGGCATTCATCAGAAACCCTGTCTGTTCTCTGAAACTTATGTTGTCCAATAGGCTCCTATCTTTAACACACAGGTGTGGAAATTTATTTTTCTTATCTGAATAAGAATCCAAGTGGAGCAACATTTTTGTTATTTAAATGTCAAGGAAAGTTATTGACCCAAATTGCATCCAGGATGGAAAGTTATTATGCCTTGAACCAACTGCCTTGTGACCTTATAAACAGTGGTCCTAAACGAGACTCTTTGAGCTCTCCTGGACTGCAGCAGGCTGTGACCAGAAAAGTCCCTCTTACTGGGACACGTCTCAGAACCAGTGAACTCTCAAGTTTGCTGTACTTGAAGACCACCACCGAAAGCCAGCCATGGAGCCTGGGCTACCTCCACCATTGTGGCTAGATCCTTCACCCACTGCAAAGAGGCAAAGGAAATTTTTCACAGGTATATATACACCTTGGATCTTTAGATCACTGAGTGTGCATGTGAATATGCTACAGAAAATGTATTATGAATGTTGCTGTATTAGATTTTTTACGTATGGTAGATTTGTAAGTTCATAAGGTTTAAAAGTGAGTTACTATTGAGCTTATAGTAAATTCTATTGAATCTTTTGTTAAGGCTATTGCCTGAATAAACTATCAGTTTATTAAACTGAAAGTAAACTATTTAAGTTTAAATTCTTTTAAAACCTTTGGCCTAAACCACTGGTCAAGTCCAGGGCTAAATTTGGAAAGGGGTCCACTATGAACCTTGTGAATCAACAGGAGAGTCTGCCTTAGTCTTTTTTGTCCTTACTCTTCCCATCATTACCCTTTTCCATCCCTGGCCTCCATGTAGATAATTTTGGGTTGAGTTTAATCTGAGTTTTCTCTGTGTTCTGTAACAACTTAGTAAGTAGTAGAGTAAACAATAGTTGTAGACTTGGCAACAACTTTTGTCCATTTTCACTTTTGTATTAAACTTGCTTTTGCCAATACCTTTGCTGGTGATCTTTTGAGTGACCTGAAAGACCCATTTCTGATGAAGGATCACAGACAGCAGGCAATTTGAAAAAAAAAAAAAAAAGCAGAAAATCCAATCTCATCACATGTCAATGACAAGGCAGAAGAGAAAAGGGTTTTGGTTGTCCCAGTTATATTGAAATTAGGTTATCAGTTCTGGTGGTGGGAGGTCTACCCAAGCCTTCTCTGTTTAAGTGTCTGTCAAGCATAGTAAGAAACACATATATGCACAAATATATGAACCTGCTGGAGCTTCTGAATATCTTCTCAGCATGATGTGCAAATGCTGCTATGCTCCGTTAATCTAAATCTGTGTAAAGTATAAGAAAAGTAATGTTCCATATACTGCAGTAATAGCCATATGATGTGAATCTTGCATTCAACCCATTCTATGAAATATCTAACTATTAGCTTGGGTATTTTCAAAGTCATAGGAAAGATGATGAAGAATAAAAGGGATCTGCGGGGAGTTTTGTACATGTTCTTAATTTGGAAATGGAAAAGAGCTGTTTTACAGCTATCTTTTGCAAAATTATCACAGAAGTGTTCTCGGTTCTTTAGATTAGTTAGCAAATTTTTCTCTGATTTGCGTATTTTTAGTTAATCAGTATGCAGAAGCAACATAGCACATTGGTGTGTCTACCCAAGGAGTGACTTCTAGATGCCATTGCATTATAAATCAATGAAAAAGCACTAAATTCGTAATGACTCTCACATTAAACTCACTGAATAGATTATAGTACATTTAATGGTCCATGCCTATCCTTTTTATTTTTTTCCTGACACTTATAGTTGGAGAGTTGTTTTTCCACAGTTTTCTATATATATAAATAGATTGTATAGCTTCTGACCTTGTTGTATGTTCGTGGTTTTGAGTAGCAGCTTTTTGTAGGTCTTCTTTGTAAAGGATAAAAGCTCATCCTCCCCATCATTATTTATCCTTTGAGTTCTCTGAAAAAACTGCTTTCAAACATTCTCCTCTCCCTCTAAACATAAAGACAACAAAGAACAAAATGAAAATACAGCAACTCCCTTCCCCCAATATTAGCTTTCCCTTCCTTTGGTAAACCCTAGTGGTTTGAACTTCATTAAAGGGAACTTGGTTTTTTTTTTTCCCTACCTTAAGCCTTCCCTATTAAGTGAGAGTTCTGCAGATCACAGAGCTACAAGTCAGTTGCAGAATACATGTTGTGGTAAGTAGAATTAATCTCTTGACCTTAAATTCTCCTCTCCTGTGATGCACACAGATATTTCTCTAACCATGAAGAAGTTTTTACAGACAAACAATGGATGGATTTTTGCCACTATTTCTCACTGAAAGTTGAGCTAGTAGTCCACAATTCAATTTTTTAGGCTATTTTAGTTGTGCTTAGTGAAATTAAAGTTGCACATTTCTGCTAAAAATCTATCTTTTCAATGGCAAAAATGCACCCATACTTATGCATCCACCCCATTTTGACTTGGAAAATAAAATGGCACATATTTATTAAAAAAACAGATTTGTTGTACTTGTTTATGTGTTCTTATAAAAGTGTATTTACAAGCGTCCACATGCATTTCTTAATGTTTTGCTTTTTTTAAAAAAAGGTATACACATGACTTTGCTGAAAATAGCTGTAAATTAAGCTCTGGCTGTCAAAAAGAGAAAACTCCAATCTGTTTTTAAAAAAGAGCAACAGAGAAGAAATTATTTACTAGTTCTGTTAGGGATGGTTCTGCAAAATCTGAAATTCAGCTGAATGCAATAAAGCTTGACAATAGTTTGAACCTGACATAATTAAGCCAAAATATTTCAGGAGAAAAATTTCTTATGTTTCCTAAGAATGGAAACAAAAATATATTGAATAAAAGATGCAAATAAAAGCTATTTTGTTATTGACAGCATTAGGACCAAGAATGAACACCTTGCACTGTAAATGATGACCTATGTCTCTTTGTCACAAATGTTTTAGATTGATTATGCAGCAAAAACAAGAGAGGATCAAATTTTGTGTGTAATTTAAATTTTTTTTTTCTCTGGTGAATGAGAAAGAAAGCAGCAAAATTTGAATAATAGTTTCCAGGATAATTTTCTGACTAATTTAGGGAACAAGTACTTGTTAATTTTGCATTAATATGCAGGAAATTATGTAAATTATGTAACCAAACTAACTTTTATAAGTCTTCTGAGGAGGTGTCTGTGTGTTACCATTTATTTTACTGTTTCAAACGAAGGTAGAAGAAATAAAAAGATTTATTCAGATAACAACTTTTAGCTTAACTTTTACCTCAGAAATAATTTTAATTTTCTTTAAAAATAATAAAATCAATTGACTTAGAAAAGCATTGTGTGAAACACATTGTTTAGCCAGGGCAGAAGGATGTATGACTCTCTGGAGCATGTGCATGTTTTACATTTTACAATAATGCTAATTTTACTTGTGGACATAACTACAAAAACAAAATCTCTCAGACTGTGCTGGTACAAGAGGACACAATTTGTACTTCTGCAAAACTATGATACATTACTTTGGGTTTCTCACTGTATATTTAGAAGCTTTTAAAAAGTGGCCTATTTGTACATCTGCTGGGAAGATACATGTATTTTCAATGTACCAAGTTTTCTAGAATAGGTAAATCCTGAGAGGTCTTTGGGCTCTTCATTGTATGACAAAATTGTACTCTAAAAGGCCCTAAGGACTGTACAGAAATAATAAAATGTTCCTCTTGTACAATCATTGTAACTAGTGGAATGGCCTCTAAACCCAGTTAACAAGTCTTAACAATTTACTGTGCTAAATCTGTCATGATACTCTCTAAGCACATGTTCTTAGCTCACGAGAAGGAGAAGTAATCTGACTTCAGCCTCTAATTAATGACTTGAACCAGCTTACTGTTGTTCTGTAGCAATGTTTCCAAACAATTTCTATTATTCTTTGTAATGTTTTGTGACTTAGTAAGCTTCTGCAGCTTAATAGTGAAAAGTTTTTTTTTTTTTTTTAAGAGTGGTGTCCCCACAAGGATGCCAAGGGATGATTTTTACATCCTGTTAATATACATGAAATTTCTTGACAAAGGGGAAAATCTCTATCAAAATATGGATGCCTGTATTTAACCAATAAAATTTCATGCAATGTAATTAAAGAAAAGTTAAGGAACATTTTCCTCAGGTGGAACTATCTGGTTTTAGGGCAGTCATGCAATATTCGAGAGACAGTTCATTGCTTATAAATTTCTGCAATAAAATATTTTTCTGAAAAATGTTGCACGGTTTTCAAGAACTTCACTTTTTCTCTCTCAGGGAAAACATGTGATTGTTTCTTCTGCTAAGACCAGTGAGAGCACAGGAAAAGGAAACTCACCTGGGAAGATTGTCACTTATGAACACAAAGAAAATCTGTGTAGGTACACATATATATGTACTTTATGGAACATTTGGTGCAATTTGGTGTTGGCAGCACAGCAGATGTGAGACTGAATGAGAAATTTGAACAAGAAGAAGCAAATGTGTTATGTAAATATTTATTACATTTCTGAAATAGGTAATCAGTTACTTTTTTTTTTTTTTCACTAAATGGGGAAAAACCTAGTTGTATCATAAATGCAACACATACATCCCGAGTTCTAAGCTGGATGTTGAATTGTTCTCTTTTCTGGGCTCTCAGGATAATCTCATAGGTTTTATTCTGAACTTCTCATTCATTTTATTCTCTGGTCAGACTACATTTTTAACATTCTATCTGGTCTATTGGCTACTATGTAATAAGAACTGCTTTGAGTTTCTCAAAAGAAATTTGAGACAGAGAATCCACCTTTTTTAATCCATTCCTAGAGAAAAGCTGAAGCATCTGAAAGCATGAAGGGATAGAGCCCAGGTCTCACTGCCAGTTTGTAGTCATTTGGAGTCAGATAGATTAGACAAGTTGTTCACATACAGTAAATTCAAAGTGTCAGGCTTGTTGTTGATGTACAGAATAATTCTGTGATGTAGAATACTTGGTGCAGACATGACAGATGCAAAGTACGACAACAAGGTCCATGGCACCTCTGAGATGCCTTGAGCTGGAGGTGTTACCTTTCCTTTCCCATAAGTCTGGTTTTGTTTAAGAATCATGGGGATAGAGAAAACTGTCCTGAGACATTATGTACTCAAGAATAATCCCTCTTGTTGCAGCAGTCTTTTTTCACATCACCTTCTATCTTCCTATTCCTAATTGAATGTAGCAATTATGTAGCATTTAAATGTTGTTATAATATAAACTTTCTATTTTAATTATTCTTTTAATAGTATTTGTTATATAGTTGGGTAATCTGGATCTTACTATTTTGTCAAATATTTCAGCATACGATAAATGCAGTTTAAAGATTTTTTTGTTTTCACACTCAGTGACAGAAATCTGAATTAGACTTTGCATTTTTTCTAAACATTCTTTCAATTAAAACTTATCTGAAACATGGTTTTTGAGTTGGAGATAACAGAACTCTCAATAATTTTATCAAGTATTTTTTAAAAAGCCTCCTTCTGATACTTGTCTTATTTCTTTAAAATTTTATTTTATTTCTAATTTCCACATATAAGCTTGATTTTAATCCTTTTATCCTCATTCTTCTATAAATCTTATCCATTCAAGAACTGGTTTTGCTGCTCATATATACTCACCATGGGAACAATTTTACCACTAAATAGTCTAAGCTTTTCTAAGCATTATATGTCAATGTGTTACATCTGCATTTCCTTCATACCATCAAGTTCAGATGTCACTCTGACCTGTGTGTCAGCACCCAGTTTTATTTAATTGGCTCTTATTTGTCCTAAAGGTTGTGTTTACTCCAGAGACTGTAAGATGTTTGCAAGATGAAATTATAGTAATGTTCTATTTGTAAGTTTAGTCCTGTTGAGGTAGAATAAAGGCAATATTGAGCAAACAAAACAATATATTGCAATTATGTTACAGAATCAATGGCCACAGCTTGTGCTAAATATAGAACATGGGAGGTGAAAAGGTACACCTGTCTTTTCTCTTCAGCATTGGTTTTCACAAGATGAAGCCTTTAACATCTGCAGTCTGGCCTCCTGACAAACCAAGAAAATTATGGACATGAGAACAAGTAAGTACAGACTTTTCTTCCTGAAAATGGTGTTGTGATTTTTATTTTAAAAATGCTAAATGTGTGTCTGGTTTGTTCTTGTGTACAAGTATACAGTAAATAATAAACTCTTCAGTCTGCTTAGAAAGGCAGGTTTCATAAAAGAGTAGTATTTAGCTGACCCATCTTTAGTAGTTATAGCTGTCAATCTGCTTGCTTTGTTCTTTATAATATGACAAATTCTATTTGTTTCTCTTAGGTTAAAATCAGAGTTCCACAATAACAAATCCCCAGCTCTGAAATTAAACATTGTCTAACATGTTTTCATCAATGCTAGGTGATGAAATTTCAAAATTGCTTTTTTGTTTTTATTTCATGAATAAACTACATTCAGGCTACTGAAGCTAATTCCTCTTCATGCATGTTCTGTAGTTTTACATTCTGACCAGAATACTAACAATCACTTTTTGTTTCTTTTCCTTTACAATCATTCCACATATCCTTATGAAGAGACATAAAGGCAATTTTAACATGATTCATTTTTCCTGCTATGCATGTAGATGTTAAATTTTGCTTGGATCCTTATTTGGATTGGTTAGCTTTCAATAACTTTCCTTCCTTGTTTCTCTCTACCTTTCTCATTTTAATTTCACTTCCGGTGTTATGCAATATTTTGACTGAATTAAAAAGGAGAACTGTAAGACAGGGGGTGTATACTGCTGAATTTTAGGTATAACATAACGTAAAGTAATAAATATTAAATAAAAGCATTCATGAGTCAGAACATAAAAGCAAATAAATACATACATGTGCTTCTCTCTCTGGATCTAATTCTAAGGAAAACTAGCAGGTCCAAAGCAGAATGTTAAACCTGGAAAAATATTCACCTCTTTGTGTACAGGATACAGGTTATGCAGACTTGAGTGTGGATGGCTTATATATTCTTTTAATATTTTTTCATCACTGTAGATAAATTAATAATTATATGACTTATATGACTGTGACTATTTAGTAGATATTTATGCACATGAACCTGTATACATACTTAGAAAGGAAAAACTAAGAAAAAATAAAGGAAGAAATAAGTTTTTGAAAAAAAATAACAACAGAAAAAGAAGAAAATGCATAAATTGCCTTTTGACACAAGGGTAATTTCTGCTTGGATAAAATCCAAATTAATTGCATAAAGCAGCAATTAAAAAAGGGTCTCTTATTTTTTACATTTTACATTTTTAAGGCACAAAAAGGAAACAAAAATATACCAAGGAATCATGACTCTTTCAATTTCAGATTATAAAAGTATCCTAAAGTAATTATAAATGCTGATGATACAAAACTGGGGGGAGTGTCTGACACACCTGCAGGCTGTGCTGCCATCCAGTGGGACCTGCATAGGCTGGAGAGTTGGGCAGAGGGAAACCTAAAGAGGTTCAGCAAGGGCAAGGATAGGAATAACCAGCACAGGCTGGGGCATGACCTGCTGGAGAGCAGCTCTGCTGGGAAGGACCTGGGAGTATTGGTGCATGAAAAGCTGGCCATGAGCTGGCAGGGCCATGGTGGCCAGAAGGGCCGGGGGTATCCTGAGGGGCATCGAGAGGACTGTGGCCAGCAGGCTGAGGGAGGTGATAGCACCGCTCTGCTTGGCCCTAATGAGGCACATCTGGAGTGCTGGGCCCAGTTCTGGGCTGCTCAGTTCAAAGAAGACAAAGAGCTACAGGAGAGGGCCCAGCAGAGGCCACAAAGATGACGAGAGCATCTCCCTTATGAGGAGAGACTGCGAGGGCTGGGCCTGTTTAGTCTGGAGAAGACTGAGGGGGGATCTCATTAATGAATATAAATATCTCAAAGGTCAGTGCTGAGAGAATGGTGCCAGACCCTTTTCCGTGATGTCCAGCCACAGAACCTGGAGTAAGAGCCATAAATTGAAACACTGGAACACTTGGTTTGGGTTTGGGGTGTGTGTGTGTGTTTCAACATGTATGCTTAAGTGCTCCTCATTTTGATGTTCTGTCTTGCTTTTTTGAGTGGCTACAGGGACTTTCTCCCCATCATTTATGGTAAGGCCTTGAGGAGTATCTGCAGCAAGATATGGTATGATAACTGGCAAGCTAAGTACCAGATATGATTCAGAAACTGTCTGCCTGTGTTGTGGATCTCTTTTTAGCTCAGGTGTAGTTCTGTACTGTTTGGATTACACTGTACCTCAACAGTCTGAATCCTCAAGAGAGGGGCTATGGTTTCATGCATTTCCTGAAGATTTGGCATTCATTTTATCTGTTTTGTTTTTGTTATGGCTTTAAATTAAACTTTTGTGCTCCCCAAACATTTAGAAGATTGAGCACCAAGAAATGGCCCATGTGGACAATGTCATTGTTATTTTTGCAGTGCAAAGCCAGACATTGTTTAGCCTCCTTTCACTCTCTGTCCAACCATCTGAGTGATGATTTCATTTATCTACATCAAATTGTGCTGTGCAAATGGAGAAAAAAATTATGAATCTCAAGAGGAACATTCAATGAGAATTTAATTGCTAGCCATTCCACAATCCTGACAAATTTTAATGCTAAATAAAAAAAGGAAAAGAAGCAAAGAAATGTAACCAACTAAATAAAATAATCAAAAGCCAAACATCCAAAAAAAAAAAACAAAACAAAAAAAAAAAAAAAAAAAAAAAAAAAACCAAAAAAACTTCCAGAAATATCTGTTCTTCTAGGAAACTCTGGAAAGTAGGAATTCTTGGCATAAATAATAAAAAATAAATCTAGTTTCCATTGTGAACACAGACACTTGGTTTTTTTATGTGATTAAACCAAAGTTTCTAAAATCATGTTCTGTTATAAACATGGCATTAAATACCTGTCACAATTTTAGAAAGGAAAGTAGATTCTGTGATTGAAATTTAGCAGCTCTATGCAATATTTTAGCCCAACACAACTGAATTTCAGTGCTATTACTTAGGTGAAAGTAGGAGACTAATTAAAATTAATTTCTAACTTTAAATGTCTGCGTATTTATGCTGATCGCTCTTTGTAAAGTTTCTAAAAAGTTCAGAATTTCACTCAAACCCCTGAATGCCGTAAAAGTTGAATAGTAATTTCTTAAGTCAGTTACTGTGTATCTCAATCAGTTCTTTATCACCTTTGTTTCTGCATTCTTCACCTACAAAATGAGGAAAATATATGTTTTTCATTCCACAGGATTATTTTGAAAGTAATAGTGACATTATGTTTGAATTTTTGGAAGAATATGGGTCAGACTCAAAGATATTCTGGTATTAATGATCAAATTCACTTTGCTGTGCAAACTGGTATTGTTTATATTTTCCACTGAAAACCTACTCCTAATTTAGTCTGGCCTATTTCAACAGAATAATTCACAGTTCAGTCAGGAGCGGCATTTACCTTCTGTTTTGTTACACAATTATTCCCATGTTTTAAAATACAAATTAGATTCATTAAATGCTGTATGTGTTGGGTTTTTTTAACAGTCAGTTCTTTTAAGGTGTCACAGTTTTCTGTCTTTTCCTTTTCCTTGCACTTTTCCTCCTCTTTCCCCTTTCCTGTCTTTCTCTTTTATTCTGTATCCTTACAGGCTGATCCTTGAGTATGGTCAAAGGCAGTCTGAGGACAATGGGAAAATAGTCCAGTTGACAGAAGTTACAAAGTAGGAAAGTAAGAGTATTTGATTCTTACATATCTTTACTTTGCAATTGAAGTTGTCAATCCTTGCAATTTGCTCAGTTTAATATAAAAGATATACAGCAATAAAAAAAAGAGTTAACATTAAAAAATTAGTATAATGCTGTATGCCCCATGCTAACTGTAATATAAGTGTAGGTACACAGAATGTTCAAACTAGAATGTTTTTTCATGATTATGTACTCGTGTAACAAAGTTAGTTTCAGAGTCTTGCTCCAAAATTATTTATTTTATGCAGATACATTTGAGCAAAGTTAAGAAATTATTTTAATTCACAGTGATCCCCAAACCCCTTAACAACTTCTCAAACTAGTTCTGTGTTTGTAAACATTAATCAGAACACCAGTGAAACAGTTGTTTCTGAAAAGAAGTATAGCTGTTCAAACACCATTTTTGGGTAGGAACTGGATATTATAAGTCAGATAAAATGTGCAATTATGTTAAAAAATTAATGTCTAAAATGATGGTCATTTTGGAATATAAAATCCCTCATGAGTGCCTTATTATGTTCTTTGTTTTGTGCTTGTGTCTTTGTATATATAAGTGTATAAGTGTATAAGCTTGTGTAAGCTTGTATATGTAAGACACAAGCACATATATATGTGCTTGTGTCTTACATATATAAATAGAAAATAATAATTTTTTTTTCTGCTCACCTACATGGAACACTATTGAAAATCTTTTCCAGCCACATCCCTGATCTTAAGTGGAGAGAGGACAATTACATTTAATATAGCCTTCAACAGAATTTTTATAAGTGTTTCTAGCTGAGAATGTGTCCCGGTGTTTTCTCATTCTGGTACTGTCTTCACATTTAAGAGAGTTTTAAAAAAAGATTGTTACAAACATAAGCAAAAATGCCCAGAAACTTAGTTTTTAAAAATACTACATAGTAAAATTTTGCAGTTTCTGGCAATTTTATGTTGTTGGGGACATTTTCTTGTTTTGTGGGTTTTTAATTTTTTTTTCTTACTTATTCATTTTTTGTTTTAAAATACCCTCTCATTTTATCCATTAGAAACTGATGTATACACAGTCAGGTGAAAATTGTCCCTTGAACGAGATATGTAAGATTTTAAATACTTATTGCTGTATAAAGGTAATTTGGAAGTCAACAGAACGACACAAAATGCTATATATTACTATTGTTTTCAGGAGTAATATATGACTCCTGAGCAAAAGTATAATAAATCATAAAAATATATATTTATTAATTAGACCGTATTTTTTTCACATATTGTTGATATTGTACTTGAATTATGACCATAACCTAAAATTACTTGAATTTAAAAAATAGCGGATTGGAACAGGAATCAAAAGTATAGAAGATGGGGTATTTATTGACCATGAACCTTTCCAAATATTTTAGAATAAAGGATTTGGAAGAAATGAATTGACTAATTTTACCTTGGTAACATAGCCTACTATAGGCAATGACACTATTCCTTTAAAATTTTATCTAGGTTTTTTTGCTTCTTAATATGTGAAATTTCACAATGGATCTTTAAAGGATGGCAGTGCTCATCACTGTCAGATCATGACTGCCAATGTAGCAGGGAACCTTAGTACCCAGTGGCAAACAGTTGAGTAATATTTTCTCCATGATGAAGATACTGATACACAGTGACCAATTCACCTTTTTAACTATTCAGTAAGTTGAAAAGTTTGAATTTTTGACTGTCGTTATAAGGCTTTTTTTCCAGATTGTGAATAATTTCTGTATACATCCTTTTAGCTTCTCTTAGTATGTGAACATTTTTCTCTAGTGGACACCAGAATGGTAGAAAATATTCAAGTACCAATTTCATGTGGTCTAGATTCCTTCCTCTTCAGCCAAATGTCTTTCTTTTCAAAATAAATCTGATGCTTATTGTCAAATCATTTTGCCTTGAAATTGCCTCAAAATCTATGATGATGTACAAAAACATACATTACTGTCTTCTGAATCTATTTTAAAATTATTAGTATCACCTACATCAATTGTTTTAATACATATTATTTTAGCTGCATTAAAGAAAATAAAGTTTGTCAACTGTACAGTAGCTTAGCTGTGACTGCTGAGGAGGTAGCTGCTGTCAAGTTTCAGACACTTCTTCATACATGTACAAGAAGATATGTAGGCTAGAATTCATTAAATAATGCTCTAGAAGTTAAAAAATGAAATAATGATATAAGCTGTTCATTTTGGGCTACTTTTCAGAGTAAAGAAGATGACTTGTCTCTAGAAAATGCTTCAACTGACCTATCTTAAACATCTAAACTAAAAGAATTCAACTGACCTATCTTAAACATCTAAACTAAAAGAATTCCTCACTGGAGGCCTCTGATATCCAGGGATTAGAAAATGAGTCTAGGCTCAATCATAGACACCTATGACATGGATATTCAGAAAAAGAATTTGAATATCAACTTGAGATCTTACTTCTTCATAGATAGATGTTAAAAAATTCACATATTTGGAGCTAGGCAAATATTTTAATTGGTTGGTGAGACAAAAGGTCAGCCAATTGGAAATTTTCCTTACTACCTAAATTTCAGGAACAAATACCTTAGAAGATGTTTATGGAATAATGTATTAATTTTCTATATCAGGTTTCTATTTGGTTCACACTCTCTATGTCTTTTGGAGCATATACTGATTCTTGTGAATTGTCTGATACATACTATCTGACCTGAAAATAACAATATAAATAATAGAAACACCCCACATATGTGTGCTTGCGTTTATGCAAGCATGGTCACACATTTTAGCTACCTTTGGCATGCACTTACAGCTTCCTATATTAATTATGTGTATTTTATATGTTTAAGATTCTGTCTCCATCATGGTAGACCTAGATATTACAGTTGACATTTAAAGCAAACTCTCAGCTCCCTGCTTAACGCATCTTATTTATAGAACTGCCTCAAATATTTTGTTTCTTTTTACCCAATGTTGAAATACACTCTTTGTTTGTTTGTTTGTTTTGTTTACCTCCAATACCATAGTTTATTTAAAAGCCAAGTAGGTTTCATAATATTTCTTACAGGACAACTTCAGTTTAGTTTAGTTTTTGAGAGATTTTCCACCTGTTCTTTGATAATTTAAAATAAATTATAAATTCACACATGAGCTGTCACTACAAGTTAAAGCCAAGCAGATGTTGAGTTGAATGACACATCTGTTGGCTTGAGAAGAAATTATATGTATGCCAAATTGGATTTGCCCTTTATTTTTCTTAGGAGACTGAATCTCAGAACTGAAGCAGGCACAACATAGCAAGGAAAATAATGGTTTTTAAGTCATTAGTTCTATAGTAAATCCATATTTTAATTATAATATTTTTCATATTTTTAATTGCATTAAAAACCATTTAGCTTAGAGATACATGACTGAGCTTATAAAAATTATCATTGGATATATTCAATGGCATATTAACAGTCAGTATAAAAGTATAGAATTACTTCATGTCACCGAGCAAATATATTTTTGTGAGCAATATAGTAATTAATATCAGTTTATAATTAGATAACTAAACATTTTACTATTATGAAATAAATGGCCTAATCTATTTCTAACCAGGAAATAGTACTAAACCCAGTATAATTTCTAAACAGCAGAAATAAAATTTTACTGGAAAGAACTGAGCAGGCAGATTATAAGAAAAACCTCCCCACACATTCATATCATAAAAGAGATTTGGGTTATTGAGGGTGAAGTAAGAATAGCATTTATTCAAGTGTTCTGAAAAAGATCATGTTACACAGATAAAGCATTTTGAAAATGCAATAATGAAATATCTTAATAAAAGTTATTAGTGAAAGGAAACGTACAGAAATTTGTAATACAAGAGCAAAGAGACACTGGATGAAATTAAAAAGTAACAAATTTGAAATTGATTAAAGAGAATACATCTTTACATTATAAAAAATTAGCCTGTAGTTTTCATTGCCACAATATATCCTTGAGAGAAGAGTTGGATTGATAAAAGTATTAGACAGTTATGTAGATGATGAAAACACTCACAGCCACATTAGAGAAGAAAAACAGAAAAAAATTATTGTAGCACATAATTTAATCACTAACTGAAAGAACAGATATAACTTTGGCATTGTGCAAGTTATCTCATAAAAACTTATTCCTGTTTTTTTTTTTTTGTAATTTTACCCAGAAAAAATCATTCTTAAAATACAGATTTGTCCTAATTAATTCTTTCATTCTTATTTTTTCTGAGAAGCTTAAAATTTTAGTTTAATATCTTCCTCTTCATCCTTGTCCATCTAGAATCTGCTTAGGTTTATTTTTATGTATTTTTCTCAGTGAAGTCTGCTCACATGTTCCTTGGTTCCCTGTTACTCAGAGCTACTGTTTTCTTTGTTATCCTCCTGACTGTTTTTACTGAACAGTGTAAGGTCACATCCGTAACTCACCGCCACAATTTCTATCCGTAATCTGCAGTATGTGGTATCATTTCACATTTGCATTTTTCCACTCCACAAAATTTATTCTAAAGTCACAAGCAATTCAATTAACTGAACATAGCTACTCCCTAAAGGTTTAATTAAAGTTTAACTCAAACTAATTTAAATAATGGTTTCCTGTTACGAGTTCATTGTTATGCCAGTTAAACAAACAAACAAAAAATGTCAATTCAGTACAAATCCAGTCAATTCACCTTGCAGTGCTGAGGTAATAAAAATTTGTTGGCTTTCATTAGTAAATAAAGAAATAATATTTACTGGGAAACTCATACTATTGTCAGGATTTTAATATCGCTTCTTCCCATTAAGGGTTAAATGACCTTTCACTTTTGCATTCCTCCTTTCATTTAAGGGTTCATTAACTCAGTAATTTGGTGCAGGAGAGCAGCAAGATTTAAATAAAAGAAAAATAGTAAAACGGAATAGCTTGTTTTGGTTGGATTTCGAGAAGTCATCTGGTCTAACCCATTGCCGAAAGGTTAGTTTGTAGTCTTGTCCATGTGGACATTGAAAATCCCTATGAATGGAGATTTCACAGTCCTTCTGGTCAGCCTCCTTCTTTATTTAGTTACCATTCCTGTGAAGATCTATTTTCCCTAACTGCAATAAGAATTCTTGTTCCTGCACTTTGTGTACACTAATTCTTCTCCTTTTGCTTTGCACTTTCAAAAGAAGAGTGCATCTTGTCTGAAATCATCTTCCAGGTCACCGAAGATGATTCAGGTCCTTCCTCAACAGAATTCTCCAATCTGAACCAAATCAGCTTCCTTGATATCTTCCCACATGTCTTTTTTTCCATGCAGACCAGTGAGATAATGAAGGATAAACAGCTAAGCTGTTTCAAATATTTGCATAATTTGTTTCAAAATGGTGGTAATAATTTTCTACTGTAAAAAAAAAAAAAGGAGTTTTATTTCCTGTTGTACCGAAAAAACACATGAAATTGACTATATGAAATTAATATAGAATGCAGAGGAAAATAATACGAAAATGCTAGAAATAGTTTAAGCAAGTTATTATCTGACTAATTAAAATTCATGTTGCTGTGGTTAGACTGTATCCATTAGCTGACCTATACCTCTTAAAGCTACTTCTGATATCTTTATCCCATTCTGAAGCCTGCAGTATAGTTGTAGCTTAAGTTAATTTTTAGAAATATTGTTGCTGACATTAAGAGTCAGTTGACCTTAAAACTTCACATCGCTCCTTCTATTGAAAATCAGGAGATGAACTTTAAAATGACCAGAACACAGAGCTCTGCAATGGAAGAAAGAAAATAATATAACTTCCTTCCAGTAGTATAGCTGCTCAGAATCACAGAAAAAGTGGAGCAAGCAGATCAAAGGAAATATAAAAGACTAGAGTTGTAAACACTGTCAAGACATGTGTCTCTAAAGAAAAGAGTTTGAAAATGACCTTGTTTCATTATCAAAGACTAAAGTTCACATTCTGCAAAAACACCAATCTTGGATGTAAAATCAACTGAAGTAAACTAACTGAAATTAAAAAAAAAAAAAAAATTCAAGGAAACAGCTATGAAGACTGTGGTAGATGAAACTTAGTGTCTGCTCCTTATTTTAGATTTAGGTAAAAAAATTTAACTGTAGTAAGTAAGAAGCCAAAAGCTTACATTTCATTTAGCAGTAGTGTATTAGTACTAATAGTGTAATTAAAATAGCAATAGAACCAAATATAACATTAAAATAATAAAACCTCCTTACTCAATATATAAAATGTTCTCTACAGGAGAAAATAACATAGAAAAGCAAAAAAATGGCATAGAAAAAAAGTGAATTGCAAGGGTCTTAAAGATCACTTTGAAAAGAAAATTGCTTGGATTATTGTTAAAAAATCTGTGAGAAAAACCATGAAACTGCTAATCAGCTCTTTGACAAATGCTCCTTTTCCATCAGTAGTATAATAGAAAAAAAAACTCAAAAACTTCTTCCTTTTTCCTGTTAAAAGTTGTATTCTATTTTACAGTTGCAAGGCCAGATGGCAAATGGTTGTCTGTGGAGACCATTCATAATGGCAGATCCTGTTGAATTTTTATCCCATAATGTGGTTTCAAATACTTCATAGAAATATATCATGAAAATACCTCATTAAAACATAGGAGAATATTTTTCAGGAAATTGTCATTTCAATTCTGACATAACAATCCTGAATTCCAAGTGAGATATACAAAATAGTTCAAAAGCTCAGCCTAGGAATTATTAATTCTGCTTCATATTAAAAATCACACACTTGACAGATGCAGACTTTTTATGGATCACTATAATTTTTTATGTGTCCCAAATGTTAATGACTCTTTTCCTCTGTTCCAGAGGGAACAACTATGCCTTCTTTTCAAATGCTATGATCCAGTAACATAATTACATTATAAATGGAATAAATATGTTTAATTAATTTTAGGTTAATTTTCCTGTTTCCTCTCTTACCAGCTCTAAAGTTTGCTCTTCTACATCTCTGCTAGGGGATATAAAAGTTTCTCCCTAAGAATCGAATTTTTCTTTGGTTTAGAAGATGATCAGTCTAGAATCTCCGTATGTTCAGAGGTCTAGATGGTAGCAGACTGAATGACACTTTGGCAGTGACCTTCTCTTTCCCATAACTAAATTTCTAAAGGCAACTGCCTGTTTTGTTTCACGAAAAAGGGTGAAAAGGGTGAGGCTCAAGTTAGTTGTCTGTGTTTTTTACAGTTATGATAATTCTCCTCTATCTCAATCAAAAGCTATTTTCCCTCAATGCATGGAACTGAAGCTGTGCCACTGAGGTCAGCATCTGAGACAGATCACTCTGTAAACAAAAATCAACACTCAGTAAAAGGAATAGCAGGCATGATTCACCACACTGACATTTCGTGTAAAGCTAGAGAAATAAACATGCAGGAGAATGTTTTTATTTCTCCCAATAATGTTTTATTTTGTTTCTCCCACTTAGTAACTTAAAAAGGCCTGACAGTGATTAGGATGTCAGTTCTGGTGAGATCATAGCAAGAGTAGGCAGTATGGTGAGAGATAAGCAGCCCTGTCAAATTTTGTACTTGAAAGTTAGATTCCAGATCTAATTTAGTAAGTGAACTGAAGAGAGGCATGAGACACTGAAACTGGAAAATACAATTCCAGATCTGTCACCAAGTTGCTATGCTGATTTAGGCAAGCCATACATTATCTCTACAGCCCCATTTCAGCACTATTAATAGAGTGATTAGACTTAATAGGAAGTATTTGTGTTAGTCAGGTCCTTCAAAATGTAGCACATTAAGGAAGTGTGGTAAATATTAATTGTTTATTCTCTCCACATAATGTTCAGCACTTTTTACCTTGTTTCCTTATTTCAAGGCCATTCTAATAGGTCTTGTAAGCCAACATTTAAGATTCTCTTTTCTAGCTACTTGAAACAACATCTGGTCCACTTGGGTCTTTAGCTTTCTATCAACATACTTAATTTTTTATATTTTTCCCATATTCCACATAGAGAGAACATAGTCCATCATTTATTGATTCAGAACAAGGGAAAACCTTAAAATATTCAGCTCTTACTTGCTTATGAGCTAGATACAGCACTGCTCATCCAATATACTGATGCTAAGCCTTTCCAGTTGGGTTAGAGCAGATGTTGTTACTCCCTTATTCATATTTTCATATTTTAAGTTCACTATAGAGTTAATAGTCCTCTTAACTTCATTCAAGACTGGATATTTTCTGAATTGGTTGGTTGATTGACTGGGGGTTTTTAACAGTTTATTGTACTATTTAAGCATTTTTATTTCACTGTTTTCAAGCATATCTTTCCTGAAGTGTTTCAACTATGATAGCTCTTGTATTCATTCATTACTGTAATATCCATTTTTTTGATTGCAGACCTGTGTGTTTAGTTCTAATCTCAAGATTGTATTTTGTAAACTTGTTCCAGAAAGGAACTGCCTGATTCTGTTCTTCAGGTACTTGAGAACCAAACCTGGTTTTATTTCCTAGTACAAAACTCACACTGACAGAGGCCTGCCTCTTGTCAGTATTGGGTACATATGTCAAGTTTATTTTTCCCCTCCTGCCTTATTCTCTTGGTGAGCAGATGATCCTGTCTTCTGTTCACTATCACAGTTACCTGTATGTCATCCTTATTTGTCTTAAAGCTCTGGTCATTCTTTACTTCTATTGATTACACGTTTTCATCACTGGCTTCTTATATTAGATACTCCCACATACTACATCAATAACCACTTCCTTATTGCACTGTGTTGATTTCAATTAGATCTATCATGTCATTACTTTCTCCTTACAGTGCAGATAATATTGTAGTGTCTTATCAGCATGTCTTGCAACAAGACTGTAACTTCCCAAGGAATAGGGATGCCCCCAAAGTGGCACAGTACTCATCAATTTTCAGAACGTTTCTCTTTTGATTTAAGGCCTTTCTTTCCTTCAGACAATTTAAGGGTAAAATTGATATTCCTTTGTTTATTTTTTGTGATAAATCTTAGTGATTTATTGTCTTTTAAAAAACTCGTGTGCTGGAATTTGTGAGTTCAGCTTTCAGGGAAAAGGGAAGCTGAATTCACTTTTGTTCAATTTTGTTTTCTTTCTGTAGCAAGTATCCTATACACAATTATTATCTTTCATGACATTTATAATAGAGAATTATCATAGAGATGATAAAAAAGGGTTTCACTAGTTTACTCCAGTATGCAAATGAAGTAGTTAATCTAAATTATAGTTCAATAAAAATGTGTGAGAAAGTACCAATAGAAATTTATAGCTGAGATCTTTATCTTAAAAAGTTGATTTTGTAACATTCTTGAGAACACAAACCATTTGTTCTGAAATATTTAGAACAAAATATTTCTACATCAGCACTATGATATCTTTGTATTCATAATAAATGGAAGGTAAGACTTTTGTATGCATTATGGGACATTAAGAAGAGGAGGTTTGATGTAGTTATGTCAGGTTGTTTCTGTCCTGCGGGAATGTAGTGAAGGACCAAGGTAAGGAGCATCTGCCATTTAACATGTCAAACTTACAGGGACCAGTGGAGCTGACAGACACTGAAGGAAGTGTGCTTTGCAATTTATAAGGATGTAAGGAATCCTAATTTCTGCTGCATTTATAACTCACACAAGACGTGCAAGCAAATTAACCTGCAGTCTTACTGAGTATTTCTGAGGCTGCTAGTGTAAACAGTGAAGAAACTAACATAAAAATGATTATTTTTTGTGGCTTTAGTGTTCCAGGTGAAATCAGTGATGGTGTTGTCCTTAACTGTCACGATCAATGACAAACATTTTACAGGGAAAAATAGTATATGTTGTAATTTTCTTTCTCAAAATAGTCATAAGGGAATAAATGGTGACTGAAAAGTCAGAAATGCCATGAATAGCTAAATATGAACTGCAGACAGCAGATGTCTTGTTATAATAATGATAATTTTGATTAAAAAATAGAATTATAGAATTATAATGTAATAAAACTATTTCAAAACCTAAAAAAACCCCTTTCTTAACAAATAATTTACTACACTTTATGTCTGCAGGTCTATGGCTATAATTTTACAAACAAAACTAAGGAAATAGTGAAAGGTTTAAAAGTTAAGAACACAAGTAGCAAAGAAATTAAACTGATTATTAAAATATTTTTTCATAATTTAATTAAAAATCTCTAGGAAAAAATATTCTTTCAGCATATATTATATCACATTACTCTTAAAAGAATATTTGGTCTCCGTGAATGTAACAATTTTGCATTATTTCTCTCTGTGCAGCAGATATATATCAATGAAACAGGACCTCTCACTTTAAAATTTAACTTGATGCATGTACAAAATTTTAATATACTTGGAGATTACAGTTTATGCTTTATGGTAATTATCAACAATAGTGCTACTATTAACTATTAGGTACCAAGCTCAACTGATATGGCTGTCACTGGCCATCTGCTTCCTATCAGTTGGTGCAAAAGTCTTAACAGATTCTCTGTGGCTCTCATCTTCCAAACCTCTGTAATTTCTGGGAAAAGCCTTACTTATTTTTCATTAAATTAATTGAAAATTAGGTCATTACAACTGAATCCTATCAACATCAAAAGGATAATTCTTACCTGCATATCATTATCTTCTAGTTTTTCAGTTCATTTTTCTGCAATTACAAAAAGCAAGATGGAGAAAGGTATCAAAATACTTTATTTCTATTATCTGAGAAATAATATGAAAATAATAGAAAAGTTTGAGGTGTTTTATACAGACTCCAAGAGCATTCTATGAAAATGAGAAAAAAAGAAGGAGAAAATGTTTCAGAATGGAAATAAAGTTGAGGATCTGGAGTTCTAAGTTGGAGCTCAGGTCCAGTGTTATTTAATATTATTATAAATGATCAGGGTACAGGAATAAAATACATATTAAATAAGTTTACCAATGATGCTAAACCTGGAGGAGACATGGAGTCCCTTGAGGAAAGAGAGGGCCTTACAGGGAGATCTGGATAGACTTGAGAGCTGGGTGATTGCCAGATGTATGGAATTTGGCAAGAGCAAGTGCAGGATTCTCCACCTGGAGACAGGGATTACCCTGTTACAGGGATTACTGGTTATACATACAAATTGAGTGATGAGAGGATGGAGAGAAGATCCACAGAAAGAGAAACGGGGATTTGGATTTGAATGTGAGCCAGGAGGGCCAGCCCTGTCCTGGGGCCAGCCAGGCAAGGGAGGGGATTGTCCTGCTCTGCTCTGCACTGGGGCAGCCTCACCTCGGAGTGCTGGGGGCAGGTTTGGGATAACAAGGATTACTTGGTAATACAATGGCAAGTTCATAATATTTATTTAGTAACTTTCTCTGTGAAATCTTTCTTAAGATACAGATAAACCTATACATCGTGTATTTTGACGAGATGCACTAGCAATATAGTATTTTTAAACTTCCTTAACCTTTTACCCAAAATATCTTGAAATACCTTAAGTTGGATATTTAATATCTCTGCACATAAAAAATCTATCTAACTGTGTTGCTTTAACATAGGCAGAATCTCATTCTGATGACTTTCTATGATAATTACCTCTTTCCAGGCAAGACTATCCAGGCCTTTAACTTCTGACCACTATGATTCTAAAAATCAAATTGAAATTATTTTCCTAGATTAAGTGGTCTGGCTCTCATGTCATAAAATTTAGTAAGTTCTACATGGCTGATTTATTTCCCTGGCTTCACAAATACATACTCAAAACAAAGCAAGCAAGGCCTGTGTTTTCATCTTTTAGTTTCATCAAGTCAATGTTTACTTGTAGTCCCATATTTTCTCTCAGAGCATTGCTTATGCTGCTCATTTTAATTAGGTCCATTTCCTTCACTCTGGAAAGTAAAGGAAGCCCCAGTCCCTTATTGGATTTTAACCTCTGCTTTCTGGCATTTTTCCCATGCCTTAGTAGTTATTTTGTTTCATCAGGCAGCACTTCCCTTGGGTTTATATGTTCTAGTCCAAGTTTCTGGGCAACAGGCAAGTATAACAACCAAAGTGCTAGAGTATGTAATAATAATATTCCTTAAAAGAACAAGAAAAATACAAATAATAAGTATTGGCTTTGATTTCATAAATTGCCACACAATGTGCAATGATGTTTAAAAAAGTGCAGTATAAATAATATGCTTGTATAAAGCAAATCTTATGCTTTAATGCTTAGATTCTACTGAGACTGTGCTACAAAAATATTGAAGAGAGATGAAAACGCAGTTTTGAATAAAACATCAAAATAATGGTGACAGGAGGGATGTGTCATTTTATGAACTTGATGCAACGTGGTTCATAGAATCAAATGTCTTTCATAAAACCCAAAATATTGAATATGATTAATTTTAATTATTTTCTCAGCTAAGGATTCTTTCAGAATTGGGGTGCTATCATATTTTTTCTTGGAGGATAGAACACATATCTTTCTGTGGGAAGGCCTAGAATTTTCCCAGTAATGCTCATGGCTCAGTTCCCTTTAGAACTCTTCAGACTGCAGTTTCGCCAGTTTTCAGAGGGTTCATATTAACTTTTTCTTCCATGTTCCCACTCCCCTCTCTGCTTTTCTTTGAGTCAAACCTGTCAACTTTCCATTGATTTTGCTTCTTTAGGCTGACAACCTGCTCTGTCTGCCACAATTAAAACTGTGGGAACTTTTTCCATGGAATTGAAAATCCCTAGACACACCATAATTTTAAAAGCCCTCAGGGGCTGCATAATAAATATAGCATGACACATCAAATAAGAGTAACTGAAAGAAGGTTTTCTCCTGGAATCTGAGAGAGAGAGGGAAAGAGAGAGAGAAAGGGAGGGAGAGAAGGTGCATATGCATGCATACACCTGTGTGCAGTCTGTAAAGTACTGAAGGCAGTATTTAGCCCTGCCCTGACAGCAGCTCTCCTTGTGCACATCAAGACTTCCCTTTAACCTTGTCACTGCAAGCAGCTGTGGAACAAATTCCAAATAATGTCGATATCTAACACCTGATTTTAGAAGCATTCAGAGATGTATCAAATGGTAACATCTAGCTCTGCCATTGGTCTGATGAGTGATCTGAAGTAAATGGCTGTGCTGCTCTGTGTCTACTTTTCTTTATTTCTATAGCAGAACTCATGGTTTCTCTGTCCTTTACAATATTTTCTGAGCTCAGTGCAGCAACTATAATGCTGAAAAGTTATTATTAATTGCAAAAGAAGAAAACATTAAATGGCAAGCATTTTGAGGACTCCTGGATCTGAGTTCTATGCACTTTTTCTTTCATTATTTTAAAAAATAAAGGAACAGACAATGATCTGATAAACTTGAATTCTAGCATAGTCACAAAAGGAAGTGTGGTATGTTTGAGTTTATTCATTTCATTACTGTTATTATGTTTATTTGACAAAGTTTAATTGATTTGGGGTATTCATGATCACAATTTAAAACAAAGGTACATAAAGTAAGTGGCTGAAAACAAGTTTATCAGTAAAGAAATTGAAACACACTTTCAAGACTGGAAACTGCAGATATGCTAATGAAGCTGACTTATTTCTGCATAACTTCATAAAGAAAATTTGCATTTCTTGCTGAAGTAAAGGATAGAAATAGTGTCAGAGATGTATTGCTCGACTAATATAGTAATGTCTTCATCTATGTTCTTTTCATTATTAATAGTTTTCCTGCAGGAAAAATACTTTTAAATATGCCTTGAATAAAGACTAGTGCTTAGCCAGTAATTTTTGTGTACTGCACAATGCATTTATTTGTTGTGTGGAGACTGTATATTTGAGTACAGTATTTATTCAGTACACATTATTGTTTAAACCATGGCATATCTGGACTGCCTGTAAAATACTCATTTCAAGTGTAAATTGCCAGTGAAACATATTCAGTTTGCCAAATCTTGCAAGGACTGTAGCAAAGAAAAATAAAATAAAATAAAAACTTCTCTACTGTTGCTACTTTCAGAAGCTATGCTGTTACCTCTGACACAGGGCAAAAAGCACCATGCAGTTAAGTGTGACCCATCACTTAACCTCCTTGATGGTTCTGGTATGTACTGGGAAAGCAAAAGGAACACAGATGAAGGGAAGATTTACTGATTTGCACTGGGCTACATGTGCCCTTCTCTAATGGCTTAGATGTGCATGGAAAAGAAACAAGGAAACAAAAGGAATGAAAACTTCATATCTTTTTAAGACATTTGGGATATGAGGTCAGAATGTGATAACCACCCAGGTAATGGCTTTGGGTATGTGGAAAATCACAGACTGAGGTCATTTGTGGTTCATGCTGATCATTCTAATTAGAAAGCAGCAATGAAAAAAAATACCCCTTGGAGGAATATATCCATAGGAGCCTAACATCAAATAGAAGTCAAACCCCTGTGTCTGACCCACCCTGCCAGACAAGGCATGGGCAGGGTCAGGGTGCTGTAAGGGCCAGCTGCAGCCTGTGGGCTGGGGGCCATGAGCAGTGCAGCCCCCCCCAGGGATCCATGAGGCCAGGGCTGGCAGCTTACTCCTTAAATCTTCACTGTTAGGCTACTGGGAGATATAATGTTCTTCCAATGACCTCTTTTAAAATTCTTTCTGTGAAAGCCTCATCCTAAGGTGCACATTTCATCCTATCAGATGAGGAACCAGGGATTCCACACTAACATGAAAGAAACTTTATAGGTGTACTATTGTGTCTACTCCTTCATATACGCTCTATCCTGTGACATAGATTCTGAATTGGATGATCTCCAGAGGGCCCTCCCATCCCCAAACCACATGTGATTCTGTGAGTTCTATAAAACTGTTTTGTGCACTGGCAAAGAGATAGGTGTGTATCTGTCTTCCCCACTGAATTCAAAACAAAGGCAAACACAGAAGGTTCATCAGCTTCATAAGTCAGGTACCTAACAATAAGTGAGTCACTGCCACCTTTCGCAGAAGCCACTGAGGAATAAGACTCATATCATTAAGAGGTTAATTTTTCACTATTTAACTTCCACAAATCCCTCCTTCTACTCTTTCAGATACCCTAGAGTACCCTGCATGGCCTCTCAGTGCCACTCCAGAAAGGTCTGGGTCTGTAGTAAGTCTAACATCTGTAATAATGTTTACACATCTGACCTACACTACAGCATCTCAAATAGGCTTAGACATCTATGTTCATATAACAGAATAGCTCCCAGTGGTGTCTGCAAAGCTACTTAGCTGACCAAATGTTGATGTTTATTTTAAGATGAGCTGAACAGTTCTCTGTGCCTGGATTTAGTTGCTCACAGTTAGATGCTTAGTGCCATTTTTAGATGTCCTAGCATATCTATGTGGAACTGGAAGATATGACACAAGATATGACTTGAGTTCTTCTGGAGTGACAGCTGGAAGTCAGATTAGATACTTTAAGGCATCTCAAATGGCACCAGGTACCCACATTTAGACAACCAAATCGATCTGCTAGTTCTCACTGTGCACCAAAATTATCACTGTATTTGATTCTTCTGCATCACTGTTTTCCTTAGGAATGTGCCCCATCAGTAGGCTAGAATAGAAAGAAACTGCAACAGCAATTTGCACTGAAAATTGCATGGCTCTTTAAAACAAAGAGATAAGATATGCCAACAAATTAAAAACTAAATTAGTACAAATAAGTAGTAAAAATAAACATCCAATCTACGAGATTACTTAAAGATGCAGTAAATTCTTTAGCACTTGATGCTTTTACAAGAACGACCATTCTTCCTTCTGAAAGACAAATTTGTATTTAATCAGATTTAGCTGGGGTAAAAGATGAAAGTACTGTAAAGAATTCAATGACCTTTGCACTGACAAAGCCAGATTAAGTAATAATAAGTAATTCCTTCTGCCCATAAAAGCTTTCTGTTAAACTACTGGACAGAAAGCTATATGCTAAAACTAGATATCTTTAGTAGAATTTCTAATCACTGTAGAATTGAATTGTTCTCTTGGGGAAAGAATAGGTTTTTTGCTCAAGGAAGTCTAGCAATAGGAAGTATTTAATTTCACTATCTTTTTTTTCAGAGAATGGGATCAATCTGGATCTTAGTCTGATTATACTGCTCCTTAAATGGCCCACAGTACTTTAATTTTGAAATTTCTAAAGCTTGTGTAACTTGTCTATTCAATGGGTTTAAATTGGCATAACTGTGTTCACCCAAACTGATATATAACAAATGGCAAAACAAAAACTGGTGTTCTTTTTTTTTTAATAATGTTTTCATTTAATAGCTGGAATGTTTAGAATAATTTTTAAACATATAAAATTTTCTGCAGCTAAATCTGAAAACCTGATTAAATGATGGAAACTTCTTAGTAGCCTGAAATGGTCATAGATAAGAACATAATAGGGCAGTCTCTGAAGGGATAGAAGAACTATACAAAGCCTGATTCATCCATTTTGAATTTTAAGCGCCTAAAAATGTGTCTAACTCCAATTGCTAGGTGTGCAAGGGGAAAAAAAAAAGAAAAAAATTTGTTATCTTCTTCTACATAAACAGAAGTATTGTCATTCTGGTTTTATGTTCAGTTAGGAAGCTGAGAGAAGTGCGGAAAGAAATGTCTGTGAGGCTGAAGGAAGATCCACTCCTGAAAGTGAAATACCTGGTTTATCAATCTAAATGTGGCATTTCATTGAGGTGCACTTTCCATCTTTAATACAGGTCTGGAAATTTAACATACAACCTTAATTTAAGAATGCCAGAAACAGAAAAAAGAATTGTTCTTCCTTCACTAATAGGCAAAAAATCAAAATCTCTAATATTTTCCAAACACCTCAAGTAAGTGAATCATTTTAGTCACCAACTGAGAAGGCAAGCAGTAGTGTTTAATACTCAGATGAATTTCTAGAACAGAGATTATCAGACTTGGGCCAAGTATTTTCATTATGACCCAGCATTACACCACAGTCACACATTAAAGCATGCCATGGTGCTAGATTGTTGTACATTGAAACACACTGTGTAGCCAAGACTAGCTGTGAATTTGGAATGCTGCTGCATGGCAATACTAAGTTTCAGGTCTATTGAGCAGTTGTGCTCACAGCATTCCTGTACAGTTGTGAGACATGGATCACCTTCTGTTATCATGTCAGCAGACTTGATAATTTCTAGCTGGTATTTTTGTTCTGTTTGTAGGATTCAATATCATAACCAGATATCATTCAGCTACTAAACTCAAAAAATTATGTTGGTGCTTATAACTCTCTGCTGGACTTGCTCGAGTTATTTATGTCTTTTTGTACTGTGTGACTAAACTGGTGTGAAGTATTCCTGATTCCCACAAGACCCTGATGGGGAACAGCTCCAAGTGCATGATGATGCACCTGGGTAGGGGTAACCGCAGACTGTGAGAAATCCTCACTGAGAGCAAACTCTGAGGAGGAGGACTTGGGGAGTCTGGTGGATTAAAAGCTGGACATGAGCCAGCAGTGTGCCCTCACAGATCAGAATGCCAAACATATTATTGACTGCATTAAAAGAAGCGTAACCAGAGGGTTGAGGAATGTGATTCTCCCCAAGTACTCTGCTCTTGTGACACCACTTGGGCTACTGTGTCCAGCTCTGGGGTCCTCAGCACATGGAAAACATGGGCCTGTTGCAGCAGGTCCAGAGGAGGGCCACCAAGATGTACTGGAAAGTACAATACTGGAGCACCTCTCCTATGAAGACAGGCTGAAAGAGTTGATGTTGTTCTGCCTGAGGAAGAGAAGGTTTCAGAGAGACCCCATTGTGGCCTCTCAGTACTTAAAGGGGGTTTTAGATAAACTTTTTGCAAACACAGTAAGTGATAGAGCAAGAGGGAACAGTTTTAAATGACAAGAGGTTTGATTTTGATTTGGATTAGATGTTAGGAAGAAATTCTTTACTGTGATGGTGGTGAGGCACTAGAACACTTTGCCCAGAGAAGCTGTGAATAATCCATCCCTGGCAGTGTTCAAGACTAGGTTGGATAGAGGGCTGGTCTAGTGGGTGGCATCCCTGGATTTGTCGAAGGGGGGTTGAAACTAGATGATTTTGAAGTTCCCTTCCAACCTAAGCTGCTCTATGATTCTGTGATTTGGGCTAATGTCATGCTGAGTAAAGGAGAGTGATCACTACCCTACATTTACTGATAAAATTCATATCAGGGAATTTTCACGACAGTAAGGTGTTTGGATTCATTCGTGCCAGGACATGAGGAACCCCAACTTTTCCAGCAGATTTACTATTGTCTGAGGCAATCAGCAAACTGTACTAGCACAGGGCTGGCACAGGCAGATGCAGGACTTTGTATTTCCTCGTTATGAAGTTCCTGTTGTCTTATTCCACCGGCCTCTTCAGGTCCCTCTGGCAGCAGCTGTGCCTTCATTGTGTACCGACTGCTTACACACATACACACACATACAATTTAGAGTTACCCACAAACTTAGTGTGTAGTTTTCCTCCTGTTTCTCCAGGTCATTGGAAAAGGTATTAAACGTGATAGGAAACAAGATAGACCCCTCAGGAACTCTACTTAAAAATGGCCTCTGGGTAGACTAAGAACAGTTAACTTTTGTTTTATCAGATATCTGCATCATCTTTTGTTCTTGTCTCTTTTCACAGCCTCTGAAAACATCCTAGAGATAGCAGGGTTCAGAGAGAAGACACTGTAAACAAAAATTTTTGCATTAGATGAATTCTGGAAAATGTGACGTTTTAAAATTTTTTTCTAATATTCTTTGGCAGGATAAGTATACAGGATATACATGTTTTTTCTCACAGTCTTCAAATTTTTTTTTCAGATTATAAGTATATAAAATAATTCCCAAATCAATCAGAAGTTGTTTATGTGTCTTGTGGATTCATTATCCCTAATTCACTGTTAATATGAAAGCAGGGTTCAGTAACGGAGCTATCTTGAGTTCCTTCATATTTTACATTTATTTGCATTTGCTGCCAAATTGATTACATTTATGGCAAATTGCCTTTGTCAAAATGCAGTACGCATGCATGTTCCCTTCTATGCTTCCCACACTGACAGCTGAGGTACCAGCGTGTTACAAGTTTTTCGTGGCCATCTTTATGTGTACTGATTTTTCAGATGTTTTATCTCATACATAATTATCTATTGCCTTTACAGAATAACATACTGGTTTCGCTGAGGTAAGTTGTCCCATAATTATATAATAAATAAATGAATAATTACCAGTCAAATGTTGGAACTGTTGGCAGCTTTTGATGGTGGATAGAGAAGGACCATGAATGACTTAGAAAAGTTGGTGACAAACTTCACAGATTAAATTATTTACAGAGTCAAGGTAGTAGCATCTGCAATGGATTGAGGAAGGACCTCATTATACAATGTAATTTATCAGCAAAGAAACAAGGGAAAAAGCACTTGTGAATCAATATAAATATGTGATGCACCCACACAGAGGAAATTGCAACAAGCTTTTGGGTGTTGATTTCAAAAACAAGGAGCTAAAGGAGTTAAAGAGATGAATGAAAAAGTTGTTGTTGAAAGGAATAAAGTGGATTCCACTCCAAGAATAATTAAGAAGATGACTTTTCAATCAGAAAAGAGATGAGAGATTTACTTTAAAGCCACGACATGAAAAAAAAAAATGGACAATGAATATTCATAGTTTCTTTTAGAGGAAAAAACAAGACACAAACAATATCTTAGGTTTGAAGAATACAGAACAGTATTTTAGCTAAAACAGCAAACAAAAATAAAATAAGTTAAGCTATGAAAATAATTGATTAAAATGTTTGGAAAAAAAAGCTTATATGAATTAAAAAAATGAGTACAAAACACATGGTTTTGGGGACAAAACACAAAACACCATTATGAACAAATTAATCACCTTTGCCTTTGGAAGTCTTTCAGCTGCTGATCCCTGGGAGCAAAAGCAAGGACATTTATAACTAGTTTCTTACACTTTTTCCACAAGCAACATCTGACTAGTACATATGGGAGGATTGCATAAGAGGGGATAATGGATAAAGTGGACCTCTGATATTGAAATTATGATATTGAAATGACAACAGAAAAATTAAATGGATTTGAGTTTTAATTTTATAAAAAAGGAAATTATGTTTCTACTTTTTTTTTTTTTTAATTTTAGAATAGTCCTCCTCTTAATAGGAAAGTGTTCCACAGATATTTATTGAAAGTGTACTTCTTTTTACAAGGCCAGAATCAGCTTGTCTGTAGCTTTAATCAGACTCAAGCTACACTTTAGCATCTCCACTTTTTATTGGCCTGATGAAGATGATGTAGACCAAGTAGTCAATCAGCAATAAATTTGCAAAAATATATGAATATGCTCTAGCTCCATCTAGCTTTACTTTCAGGATAGCTCATATAGAAAAAAGTTCTTCTTTGCAAATAGAATGGGAATTGTTTTGTCTGAACTGATCATAGAACAGTTTCAGAAGTGAATCTTGAGGTCACAATGAATCTTGAGAGGGAATGTGCCGCTTTCCTTTGGCCCCATAAAAGTTTGAATCAGGGTCCCTAATCTGTTTACCGCTAGAAGACAAAAATTTAAAATTTACTTTCTTTTGTATCTGATTTTATCAATATTTCTTATAGAATTATTTTAATTTCTTAAAATCATTCCAGTAGTGATGCAGACTTTAGAGCTATTGTGCTGAAACTGGAATATATGTAACTAAAAGATTTTTCATTCTTGGTTCCATTTTATAGTCTTGAGAACAAAAGCCTTTATCTTTATTTCTGTGATCAATAGATTCAATGGGGCTAGTCATATAGGAGCATGCTAATCAAGAATATGTGTTTTATAAAGGAAAAATATTATGGTAGCTCTAAAGAGCCAAGAATCATAAGGAAACAATACAATTGAGAACATACATGATTAAAACTTGGCACAGTCCTCATTGTTCCAAGTAACCCAGCCTGTTCCTGTAAAACTGAGAACCTCCTTGACATTGTGTTGATACAAAGGAGGTTGGGACAGCATTCAACAATTACACCATTAAAGAGAAATAGTGATCTTGTCAGAAAAAAGTCTTTTAATGTCAGATTATAGTATATGTTCCTTCTCACTTTCTTAGTTATTTAGGAGTACTATATTATTTTAACTTCACAAACCACAGTTTGTGAACAATAATTTATGAGAATTTAAAGACTTCAGTGGAAAACTGTGATTCACATAGTGAAAATCCTTCTAGATATATGTTTGTATTTTCTGGATTAATCATCCTTAGCACTGTTAACAGTAATGTATTTCCCAGAAATAAATGTTGGTGTATTATTCCCATAGAAGATGAACAATTAGAGGGAAAGGCAAACAATACTTTGTCTGCTGTTCTGCTCAATGCAATAGCATCTTCAGAGTCTTTGGTAACAACGATCCAAGTCACCAAGACCAGCCTTCTTGTTCATGATTTTTCCTTCTTCATTATGTTTGGAGATTCTGAATTGTCATTTGCTTTTGCTTGAATTTAATTTTACATGGTGGAAGGCTAAAAGTGACATTAGTAGAATTCAAAATATTTTGAAGTGTGTTACAAGGTAATGCTTGGCAAGATGTTTTTCCTGTTTTTCAGGATGCTTTTAAAATGAAACAAAACCCACTGAAAATAGAATAAAGCTATTTTTGAATCCTTCAGCTAATTTGTTAGTGAGAGTAGTGAACATGTTAATGTGTTTGCAGTTGCATTTTGGGAAATCCTAATGCCCTCAACTTTTTCATGGAAAGATGTAGCATTAACTTGGAGATGTTGTCATTCTTCTGGAATTTGAAATAAAATAAAGGTCAGATAACATAAATATATATCCCACAGGGCTAAATTAGCAATTTTTTTTCAGTCTGTCTTAGACTGAGATGCTTCTATATTTACATCAATTTTAATTACCATTTTTTTTGTTGCATCTAGGTAAAACCTTATAAAAGGAAGGCCTTGTAAAACCATGGCTCAGGCCTGCTACTTCAGCTAAGCAGAAAAGAACTATGGGAAAGTGACTTAGCTGAATTATAGGTAGAAAAACAATTTATAGAGCACTGCGTGTCCACATAATGGGCCATTTGCTTTCTGTACTTTTGTGTTCCAAATAAGAACCTCTGTATGGTCTAGCAAAAAAATATAGATTTGAAACTACTTTTTTTCCTCTTTACTGATGACTTTAAAATTTTTTTAATTGATCTGTCTTTTCATAATTATACCTATACAATCACTTCTTTCATATAAGTGGATTACTGCACTTCTGCCTTCAGAACACCAGCTGTCCTTCACTGGTAGTTATTGTTGTAAGTCCAAAGCAGAGCAACTCAAAAACTGTTCCACTGACAAAACTGTGCTGTGCTGAATCAGTAGGCCACCATCTGCATTTCTCTCCTGAACTCATTTTTAAATAATATATTGTATAACTGAACAATTCTCCCTTGTACTTGGGGAGCTTATTCTCTTTTCCTTCATCATTTCCAAACAGCTCATTTTTTCCCCTTGCTATTATCTCCAGAAGACTTCAAATTCTACAGAGCTGCAGGTGACTTTTAACAGAAGTGAGGAATAGATACAATGGATAATTTAAAGCAAGATAGACCTCAGCAGAAAGGAAAAGTTGCCTGCAGAGTGAATGTATCCAAATTCTAATGATGTTTTCTCTACTGGAGTTACTGTCCTACTCTGTTTTGAAAGACACAGTTATTCTTCTCTACTTAATTTAATTTACCATTTTTGAACTCACTGACAGATCTCCAGATCACTAAAATTATAATTTTGACATCTGTCTTTCTCTTCCTTTATATCATTGCAGAGAGGATTTTTTTTTTTTACCTAGTACAACTCTTTGTTTTTTCACTGCCTCCAACAACTTTGTAAGCAGCTTCACACCATCATGTTTCACATTTACATTTGGTGCCAAGTCCCTTTCTACTGATTATCTCAGCTGGAACACCAGAGAGCCAGGGAGGAGGGGAAGGGTTTAGCAGTTATGTCCTGCAAACGAAATCATCTGTTATTCAAAAGCAGTATGTGGTGTTCAGTTCTCAGAACTGCATACAGAACTGTGATTTTTCTTCTGCCCTCTGACCTTGAAAATACCAAAGGAAATGAATAGTGGAAAAGTTGGTATATATGAAAGACTACCACTCAGGTAGAGAGATTAAATGTAACTATGATTTGAGGATGGGGCTTATTTTTGAATCTAGGTTTTTTTATTGTAAAGTATAAACTCTCTTCAAGCAGTCATGATCCTTGAGTTGGGTCAACTCTGAAAGTTACAAGGGAAAAAATACTAATATTTCACAAAATGTCATGAACAATACTTACATGGTAGATTTTTGCCGCTATAAACTTTCATCTAATATAAAATATCATTCTCTAAAAAGAGACCAAATAGAAATCCTTACAGCTAATATAAACAAAGAGGCAAATAAAGGATTTATTATTATCTTTCATTATTCATCAGTTATGGCTAGAGAGCAGCTTTTCTTTGGTCATGCTAAATAGGTTTCCAAACAAGGACAGTTTAACCTCCAGTACTGGTGTGGGGGCGGAAGATAAACAAATCAGGAATACACAATAAATACACCAGGAATACATTAAATGCTCCAGGAGTCAGGCCCAATACAATTTTGACAATCAGGGACACGATGGAAGTTTTGCTCTCTTTCATGAAAGAGAGTAATCTCTACACATTTTATCTAGGAAGGTCCATTATACCATTAACTAGCTGCCCACTGTCTTCTAGATATTCTGGATGTGCTATAGGAAACTACGAAATGAACAAGCAGTTGAGGTGCTGATGTCATCTTATTATGGTCACAATTTACATGGAACAGGTTTTAGAGGTATCACTTCTGTCAGGGCCTATTGTCATCTCCAAAAGCATCTGGGAGACAGGAAACTTAAAATAATGAATTAATATCTTCACCATTGTTGAAGATTAAAGCAGTGCACTGTATTCTGAGGGAAAAAGTGTGCCAGAAACCCTTCTCCCATGCAAGTCCAGATTAGTGTATTTGTCGCAGTGCAGTATTCCTTCTCTGACAATATTGATAAGTTTCTGTATGAGAAAGAAGGGGAAGAAGAAGCTTTTGGAAGACAGTGGGGAATAATGTGTGCTTGGGTCATATGTGCATAAATCATGGTTAGGGAAGCACCTAAACTGGGACTCACAACCTGTTTCTGGATGTTGGTATTTACCAACATATTTATGGAGGTTTAAATGCTAAATTCAGAAGTGACTTGCTAAAAAAAAAAAAAGCATAGTGGAAGAACTGTGATAACATTGTGAGTGAGGAACATTTATGCTCTAGAGAAGATGTATGGTTGAAATGAATATGCACTTAAATATTTAAAGTTCTAAATGCAGGGTAGCCACATTGGATAAAGAAACATGTTTCACTGGGGCCTCTGTGGATTTGTACATGCAGCCCCATTCTTTTAGATATTGAACTGCGTGTTTTACATGAGGCTAACAGGACCACAGAAAAGTGTGGGTAATCAACCAGCTATGCAGATATGCAAAGGCATCAAAGCATCAGCTGTAAATGGGTTTTCTGTATCATTAACTTTCCATGTACTTTCTTGAGGTAAAAAAAAATCCACACCGCTCAAATTTATTGCAGCTAGAGGGATGGTTTCTCCTCAGTAATATGTGAAGCTGGTACTTTCAAGTGGATGGAGGTATTTTGACTTTCAGAGAGAAATTAATTTCCCTACTCATAGATGTCTAGTTCAATTTGTTATGTCTTAGGAGTCTGAGTCATTTACCTTGTACAGAGACAATAAGGAATTCCTATCTATGTAATGGGGCAGATAGAGAGCAACAAGGATACTCATGGGTGTCTAAAGTGTCTCTGGATATCAATGTTCAGGCATCTGCATCCCACTCAGGTTCAAAGAGAGACAAAGAACTGTTGGATTAAACATCACAGACTACAATTTACTTGGGGAGTCTATGACGAGCAATAAATTGTCTCTGTAGTAGTGTTCAAAATTATGTGAAATACACAACAGCATGGTAAAAGGCTGTGACTTTTTTGCTTCTTCATGGCTATGAAATCTGTACAAATATATATTTTAGGCTGCACAATAATACATGTTCTCCAACAATAAGAAACAAAAAACGATGTCACAAACATGGAAAAAATTAACTCCCTGGCTTCATTTATAACTACAAATTCAGCATCAATGGTTTCTACAGGAACGTTGTTTTTCTTAAAGCAATTACATCTGATTATGCTGGGGGTTAGTTCACACATTTTACCATGTCTTCCATGGGACTTGTCCACTTAATGGGATTAGCTTGCCTTATTATAATTTTTCATGGAATAGCCATCTGGGACACACGACAAAGTTTTTTTAAAAAGCGAGAGGAACTAGACTGTGAAAAGTCGGGTTAAATGTCTTGAAAGTAAATATTTTCTTCATCAATATAAGAAAAACAACATCTGGAGAGAGCCTAAGGTATAAAATGTACTACATGTATGACTTTTAAGTGCCAATAAATGGCATCTGAATATGAATTAAAACTCTGTGACTATCAGGTCAAGGCATTGGTGCCTCCAAAATTTTTACTCTGGTGAATCATCATTCTTATTAAGAGCCATTCTATCCACAGTTTATTTACTTTTAAAAGAGCTTTATACAAATATTTTTTACAGAGCAAAAATCTTCTCAAATATTAAAAGCAGTGTTGTATTTGCATCACTGACAAGTTGGAATATCCAAGCTACGCCACAAACTGAAAATAAAAGGAAGTTTTGCTCTTATCAGGAAGCTGTACTGTTCTCTCTTTGTGCTCCAGACTGTAGTTGATGAAAAAGATTAGCATGAGACATAGTATTCGACATTACTGTGTAACTAGAAAATATGTAACTTATTCAAATGATCAAACTTGGGATCAATAATTCCCAATTAAAAATGAAAGGTATAACCTTTGAAGAAAAGGATGAAAATTCAGAAAAGCTTCATAGACCATGGCAACAATGTAGCTAAAAATGACACTGAGAAAATTCTTTGAATTCTATTTACTCTGTCACCATTTTTAAGCATAACTAATTGTTTCTTTGTACTGACAATGTTTGGGAATCTACTTATGAGAAGATTATTAGTGAAATCAAAATGATAAGCATGACATATCAGAATGCAATGTTTTAAATGAGAAAATACTATTAAAAGTATATACCCAAATTACTTTAAGAGTAAAGTAAATCCTATGTAAAGGTTTTATTCTTACTATTAGTTTCCAAGGACATTTTAATTAACTAATCTGTAACTACAATACACATTACAAATAGAAATCGAGCCAAAGTTATCTGTGCAAATGTGCTCTTTCATAGATATTTATCGTGAAAAAGCACATCAGCAATTCTGAAACAGGTCTATGATTCAGCAGTCAATAAATATAACGCTACCTGACAACACTGAGCATTTGAGCATTGTGTCAAAAATAAAATTCAATTAATAGTTTCTGCAACTCATAATTATTAAACTTAACTAATATATGATAAGGAACATAAAAATACAAGGTTCAAGTGAATAAAAATGTTCTGAGGTCTTAATTTCCTTTAGTTTGATAAATCCTAATCCCAGTGAGACAATGACAAAACATATAATTAACAAAATTGTCTAAGTTTTCTATCAAAATGAACATATTTTATCCAACCTCCAGCAGAGAAGTGGACATCATGTCATATTTCTAACTATTCCATTTATACATATTCTCTTTCAACTGTTTTTCATTCTTGTTGAATCCACATCTCTTGTGCAAGACATTTTATACTGTCTATAATGCAGCACAAAGACTCCTGGGAAGAGTTTTTGTTAAAAAATAATTTAAAAAAGTTTGTCATACCTTACAGAGTGTAATACTCCTACTGGGAATCAAACATCTTGAATATGAGAACCAGTAGCTGTCTGGATGGTTACCAGAGTCTCTGTTGCATGATTCAGGTGACAGACTTGAAACTTTTGCCAAACCCTTAAAATCCAGCATGATCCTGCATGGCCACTTCAGGGTATGCATGACCAATTTCTGTCACCTCACACTGTGTACAAAATACCTGTGAACTTATCTACATTAACAAAAAACCATCCTACATGACCATTCTTGCATCTGAAGAGACATTTCTACAGGCATTTAAAGCTATGTGCATATAGCTTAGTAAATTGTACATCAGGAATTGACTTGTGAATTTCTCGGGGTGACCAGATTCTCCATCCAGCATGTTAGTTAACATTTCTGTAATACATAAGGACAGAAATTTTGTCTCCATTTGGACTGAGCACAGCAGGAACTCTCCAGAACTGTCTGAAATATTCACCTGGAAACATTAGACAAGAGCTTAATTGTAAAGGTGGTAGAATATAGTGGTAAGAATTAATCCTCTTCTTTGAAGTTGGTGCATCATTTCATATTTATCCATTGTTTCACCCATGCAGAGAGTAGCTGTATAGCTGCTTAGGAATACCTGAGGAATTTGTTTAAATGCATTTGGGTTGCACACAGACACCCAGGTACACAGTTGTTGTAATGTTATGACAAACATTAGTTTCGTCTTAATAGCATAATTATAACTTAAATTTCATAGACTTTGGCATAATGTTTTCTATGTAATTTTAGATGTATAAGAAACTTGCTAGGGAGAACTGTTAGAATGAACAGAAATCTTACCCTGGTATCAATAACAAAGCAGAAGCCAGCTTTTAATAAAACTAAAAAAATTGTGAAGTGAATTAAAAAGATACTACTGGCACTTAATACCTGTCATTCCTACATTCTTAGTTGTTAATCTGACAGGATTTAAGAAATGTGTCTTACCTCTTGACTTCTCTAAATCTAGTATACTTTGAAGCTCTCTGGAAAACAGTCATTCATTATTTAGGACAGATGAATATCTTAAATATTATTTAAAGTAGATTCATAATGTGGTGATAGCACACAAATGCTATTATTCTTCCAGAGTTAGGAGAAAAAAAGTCATTCATGAATGTAGAAACATTACAAATTTAAACTTTTTGAAAGATCTTTATTTTTTCATTGAGTATCTCTTCTGTGGGCTTAATAGAGATTTGAACATAGGTTTAATTGAGATGTCAGAATATTCTTTGCACACCAGTGAAATGCAAACTAAATGGACTGCTTTGTGGTAAATATTTTAAGATTCTGTGACAACCAAGTCAATTCTACTGTCATATTAATAGGTAAGTGATTAGGTGGGAAACAGAGGAGAGATTCCTTTCAGGTTTCTGTTAGTTTTATAGGAAACAAATTGTCAAATCACATATAAATATGGTGTTGCTTTTTATATATATATGAAATATTTTGAATGTTGCTAAGTTTGTATAATACACACCTTATGTGCAAGTTTGACACAACAGATTCTATTGCACCTAAAATTTTCTTTGCTCTTGAAAATGTTTACCAAAAATTATCAGATGCATTCGTAGGATAAAATGAAACTGATTTTGGCAATATAAAAACAGATTTGAGAAGTAAAATTTTGGTAATGAAGTCACTTCCCTGCAACAACAACCATTACTTTGCATACTCCATACTAAGTAAATAATTGTTTTGTTTTGTTTTATCCTTCTTGCCTTTAGTATAAGATTTCCCCAAAACCTTACATCATTAATTTAAATGTGAACTTAGAGATTTTATACCAGGTTCTCCTTTGGCCATCACTGGTTTTTTAGAAAAAATAGCTTTTCCCTCAGTGTGTTTCACAACAGGAATGTTTATTATGGACAGTCATACTCATCTCAGTCTTTGTTCTGTTCAAATGGCTTATTATCTTCTCTCATAAAGTAGACTCACTTACTAGTCTTTTTTTTATTCAAGTTTCAGTTTATTTTAATTTTAAACAGATGACCAGTCAATGCAACTTAGTCTAACTTAGTCTCAGCACTAAATTGTGAAATGACTTGAGTGTTCTCTGCTGTTACTCTGCTGTTACAGAAGTATCTCTGTAATTTGGGGTTTTTTTTTAGTAGTTACATCATGTAAAGGGTGGATCATCATACTGTGATCCCTTAAGGTGATTGCTATTGTTTACTTTCCAGGTGTCTCCAGCTGAGGTTTTTCTGCCTAACAACAGAAGTTCCTGGGACCTTGCATTTTGTGCTTCTTTCATGTAATTTCTATTATCCAGGTGTTTTGGGTTATAAAGTTCTTTCTGTATGAAAGCCCAGATGTTGCCTCACAAATTTTAAAAGCAAATATATTAGTGCTAGGAACCTGATCACATTAAATTTAGGTAAGAACAAATAATACACTTTATATTAAAATCCAAGGGTTTAGCATTAGTCTAACTAAAACCTTAATCAAAGTCTAATCAAAGAATTATTAACATAATTAAAAGCATGATAATTCTTCTAGTTCAAGTTATCCACTTATTTAGTTATACCCAATCTTCAGTAATGCCAAGAGACTTTCTAGAATTTACACCTGTCTTCATTGTTATTCAGACCTTTACACTGCCCTTGTGTGTTTTAATTCTTTAGAGAGAAAACAGGGGAGGTTACAGTTACAGTTACTCCTTTATGTTGGACCATCATTTACAATCTTAGTCTTAGAAGGCATTAAATGTATTTGGCTAAACAGAATGTGGGGATTTCTGTTTCGTTGGTTTTATATATTTGTTTATTTTTGTTTTATCATGAAGCAAGTGGCCTTCTGGACAGTGTTTAAGAGTGAGGCAACATATCAGTAAAAAACAAAAACAAAGCAAAAAAACCCAACAAACTGATTAGGAAAAATCATTGTGTCATTCACAAAGATTGCTCTTCTTAGTTAAAAAGGGATAAAAAGGGAAACAAGATTGCTGGTCCAATCTCAGATTATTGCTTTTTAAACTTGTTTCATTTACATCCCTTTTGACTAAAAGTGTGTGACATCAGAGACTGTTGACTCCTTTTTGCACTATCGGACTCTCTTATATGGTCACAGAAAAATCAATGGAAATTAATGTTGTGCTGAAGAAAAGGTGCTCCTTGCATATTCTATTCGGGGTCTCAGGGATTAAAAAAGTTTACATTATGGTACTTAGTAGCATCTTATATGTAGCTCTGCAACAATGTGATATGTTTTACTCCTTTCATTTCTTAGTTCCTCTCTATCACTTGAATCATGGGCTTTCGTGGTCTTTGAATCCTTTGAACTAAGTATCTATTCTGTATCTTGATTTTATTGCTTGCTCACCACTATTCTGGATTCATACATAGGAAATTAAGTCAGTAAATGGTCATAAAGCCATCTTTCTGAGAAGTATTAGATTAAATTAAAGCAGATTAGATTAAAATAGACATTTCATACATTTCTTGTCACTAAAATTATTTATTAGAATTAGATGAGTCTGCTGATTACATGGAATACTCTTATAGCAATCTTAAAAAATATATGGCAGTTCATTACTCAATAATTTTCAAAAATTACCTGATTGATTATGAGTGACAAATTTCATTGGCATGACAGTGATAGTGAAAAAAAAATCAACCACTACCTACAAGTTTTGTAAGACACAAAGACCAGCCAGGTGCCCAATTCCTATTGAAAGTAAATGGGAATTGTAAGCATAAAATTGTTTATACCTCTGAAAATCTGTTTCATAAAGAAGTTTGCCTCCAGTGATCAATCTTCACAAGTGTTTAGTGTAGAGGAACTATTTTTATCTTAATGAAATATGGATATAATACCTTGCCTTGGTGATTCCTTGCATGTTGACAATATTGACTAATGTTTCTCAAGCCTTCTCATCCATTATTACAAGATCTAATACAAATTCTTGGGAGATACTACAAAACCAGATTGAGGGAACATAATCTTCTCTTTGTCTCTTGTAGTTTTTCATTCCTAAACAAAGTAAGAGTAGACACTAGCAGATGAATATAATACAATGCTTCTTCCACTGTACACTAATTTTCTGCAGATGCAAATAATCACAGTATGTTAGACACTGAAGAATTATGAACATTAATTATATTTAATGTATGAAAAAGGATTTAAAGGTTAGATGTGTTGTTTTACAAACCAGTTTATATTTTGCCAGTGTCTTCAGACAAAGTAATATGTTGAATAAATTTCTGATAATAAGTCTGGAGTCTCACAAAGGAAATTTCATATGAAAGGTCTTTCCTCCCTTATATTGCATACAATAAAAATATGATAGAAAAAAAGTGTCTGAGAGAAATGTCATTCATTACTGGTGCAACTTGCTGGTTCCTAACACACAAAGTAAGTTGCTCAAAAGCAGTCTATCCCTTCTAATCTCATTATTTTCTATGTATTGTATTATTGTGGCAAACTCACTGTGGAGAGGGAAACACACTTGTGTAAGCTAGTAATGTCTAGGATATTTCAACCACCTAGCAAGGGTCAAATATTGAGCCTATTCCTTGTTTCTCTTTAAAAAGCATGGCAGTAGTCGTATCATGTTTTCATTCATCTGCTTCATGATGATAGGGATCATGAAGGACAGGAAAGACATAGGCTTACCTTGTTCTTGAATTCAAGGATCTGAGAGTCCATTTCCATTGAGATTAACTAATTATTAGTGTGAAGTTTATCCAGGAGAGAGATATCCTCTCAATTTCTTCTGTCAAAGATGCTCCACTATGCATAAGATTATTAAATATTAACTAGGCATATGTAAGCCTGATTTGATGACTTGGTGGCTAGAATACTCTTCCAAAATGGAAGAGCTGTATAACCTCTTGTAATTCTAATCAGCTTAGTGTTGTAATTAAGTACTGGGGATGGGAGGGGATGGAGAAGAAAATAAAAACAAAAATAAAAACAAAACCAAAACCAGAGGAGAAATATATATCTTCTAATTTCAAGGCACCTACAGCATTCAGATCTTCCAGGATTAGCCTCCACTTCTGCCTATCAAATACATTGGTTCTGTGCATCCTCTATGATAGCTGGCAACTATTTTGTGACATCTTGGGTTTCCCCAGAGTATCTCAAATGGCACAAGTCTCCAAAGTTACGGCAAGTGAACTAAGCTTCTAATCAGCAACTGAGCCAACTGAGCTTCCTGAATAATTTGTCCCAGCACAAAATATGCTTGGCCAGCTGAAAAGTTTTTGTATTGCCTATAGGCTTGATATGGTTGCCCTTCTGTAAGTGTCAAGCACTAATTAAAATGACCTGGAGTGTCTGAGACATCTCCGTGGCACTATGATGCAGACTGTATGGAAACCTCTGCTCCTTGTGTCCAGCTTATGCAGCAAGGTTTTGGTAGTGAGAGGGCTGCAAAAGTGGCTTTTGTCAGGAGCTTGCCCTGCCATGTTTGACAGAGGCAGTTCCAGCCAGCTCCAAGAGGGATCCAAAGCTGAGATTATCAGTGACATCCACAGTGGTTCTGTGATAACATATATATGAATGGATATAAAACACTGCACAACAGCAAACTGTGAGAGAGGGGTGAGTAAATATTAGGGAAACCACTCTGCAGAAACCAAGGTCAGTTAAGAAGAGGGAGGGAAGAGTAGAACCTCCCCTGCAGCTCCCGGTAAAGCTCATGACTATGTAAGTTGTTTCCCTGCAGCCCATGGTGGAGCAGATGTCCGTCTGCAAACCAAGGAGGACCCCATGATGGAACAGGTGGAAGTGCCCTGAAGGAACCTGCAGCCTGTGGAGAGGAGCACATGTAGGAGAATTTTTTCTGGCATGACTTGTGAGCTCCCGGGCTTGCACTTGTGCAGGACTGCATTCTGGAGCAGGGACCCCATGCTGAAGCAGAAGAGTGTGAGGAGTAAGGAACAGAAGAGACAACCTGGGATGAACTATCCACAACTCCCATTCCTCATCTCCTTGAACAGCTCAAAGGGGAAGAGGTAGAAGAATCCAGACTGAAGTTAGACTAAGAAGCAGTGATTGGTTGGGGGAATCTGTGGTTTTAGATTTGTTCTTATTTTTCTATTATATTCCTCTGTTCTTAATTGACAATAAAATAATCTTCCCCTAGTCATGTCTGTTTTGCCTGTCACAATAACTGCAGAGTGATCTCACTCCTTATCTATCCCATGAGCTTTTTGCTGTATTTTCTCTGCTGTCCTGTTGAGGAGGGGGAGAATTGGTGGGCACCTCATGGCCAGCCAAGGTCACCATACTGCTCTACACTGACAGGTAGATAACAGGATTCATAGCCAGGATACCTCAAATTATACTAAATTGCTGTCTGAGACAGCAATTACTAAGACTAAGCACTTCATAGCTACCACAGAACATACCAGAAACTGCTCAGGTCCTGCAGTAATGAGGAGATAGTCAACTAGCTGGAACCAGATGTTCCCCTGTGCATGGACATGTAAGACATTGCTAGACACTGAGAAGACCACTGAACCCCTCAGCAACCCTTAAATGGAGGTGGCTTTATTCCATGCTGTGAATTCATGTAGGTAAATAATACCACACTGACACTAAGCAACAGGCTGCAGTCTTTGCATGGTTTCTGGAAGGCCTCGGGAATGAGACTTGTCAGACTTACCCTGCCTCAAATTCTTTTAAAACCCAAGAACTTCATTTTTACACAGTTCATTTGTAACTTTTTAGCTATGGTTAATCTGCTTGGGCTTTTTGTTTCTTTGTTTTGTGATTTTTTTTTTTTTTTTTGCTTATGTTTTTATGACAGAACCATAGTTTTACATTTAACAGGAGAAACAAGTAACTATTTTTTTTTCAGAATGATACACTTATAACTCTAATGTGGTGGAGTAGTACAGAGAAATACAGGTCTATTAGGACAGCAGAAGCCTTGAAAAACAGGAACAGAGAATACTTTAAAGGGGGAGTAGATGCATGATACGACAATGCTAGAGGCACAGACTAGGAGTGGAGATATTATGTCTTTAAACAGCTCACAGAGAGTCAGTTAAATATGTAGAGCTGGATGAAACACATTTCAGGGATAATCAAGAGAACAAAGAACTGTTGCCTACTATAAAACTTTTTTTTCCCCCTGAAACAGTACTAATTTTATCTTTTCTGTTTGTTTTGTTGATGTTGCTGCTGTTGCTGTTGCTGTTGCTGTTGTTGTTGTTGCTCTGTAACAATTGAATCTGTAATGAAGTAATAATAAGTATTTGGATGAATTACAAGGATTTCAATCATACAAAAAAAATACGTTCTTGGTTTTTTTCCTGCTTGTCCACAAGATTTTCAATGTAAGCAGCTGATAGGTCAAATAAAACCAGTGGTGACTCATGGGCTGTCAACTGGCAGATGAAAGCCAAGAAAACACCCTAGGATATTACATATGCCTTTATAATTTCATACTTGTAAACAAATAAGTCAAGGCTCTTTTAACTTTAGCATAATCTTACCTCTAGACAGATAGGTAATGTATACACTGTTTTCAGATACTTGCAATGATTCATGCTGTATTATCACTGTCAAGAAAAAGAGCCAAAGTAATACCTGTTCTAATAGTGCTAGTGTTTATTTATTTACCCTGTTTTCTATTATATGAAGTAGTTCAAAATACTAAAGCCACTAGTAATGTAATTGCCATTTACATTATTTGGAGAAAGCATGTCAATTATGGAAATCGTTGAACAATTTGTGATAAATTGATCCCTATGTTATCCCTGAAAATTGAACAACAGTAAATAAATGTTGCAATTGATTAGATCTTTAGATGCAGATGCTTGGCAGTGGTGGAAAGCTGCATACATTAGTAAGGGTGTTTGCAGGAGTAACATTAATAAAGTCATACATGTCTCTCTCTCTCTATATATAAAGGTTTTGCTTTTTCACCTTTTTTCATATCCTTCTAGCTATAATCTCCTCCACAAGTCAGAACAAACAAACACGCCCCACTAACACACATAAAACCCCAAACCACCCTGAAAAGACATTGAAGCCCAGAGAAATTGAAAAGCAAAGTGTAAATGCAGTGCTCAGTATGTAAATATCCATTCAAACCTTACTACAAATATCTTCCCCCTAATGTGCACATTTTGTAGATTTTGGTTTAGGTGTGGGTTCAGGGTTTTTAAAGAAGAAGATTGCTAAAAAATACCCCTCTCACCTCAATATTGTTATGTGATTTAAAGATTCTAAATACTACTATTAATCTTGACAGGGAAAAAATCTATCAAGGCTGTATAAAGTACCTGTTTTCTATTCAGCCCAAAGAAACATGTTTATTTTTATTACTTTGTGTGCTATGTGTGGGATCATAAAACCCAACACAATAATATATGTTAATTTATAACTGGCAGAATGAAACTCTTTAATACAACAAGTTTGATGCTAATCAAGATATAGAAATACCAGAATCTATATTTTTTTATATATATTTTATATATATATATATATATATAAAAAACATATTATATATATCATATTATAAGAATTGTGGTTGATTTGAAAATGTCTTCATCACGAAGCTAACCCTGATAATCTTTGTGGAATATTTTCATGCAGGAAATCCTTTGTCTCTTTCAAGATGAAAAGGAAGAACAATTGAAGAATATTAGTTAATTTTGAGAGTTACAAAATACAATGAAATGGAAAACAAAAGTTCATAGAATTAGCATGGTGCATAAATGTATGAAGTATTTATCGTTTTGTGTTATGAGCATAGACTGTCCTTCAAAGTCATATTGTGCACATTCTTCTGTCCAAAATACCTCTTCTGGTTTGCTTTTTAAAAAAAAAAATTCAAGGAAATGGTTCTAGACTACTTTTTCATTATTATGACAGTTAATATTAATATTGATGAATAGATAACGTTATAACATAATTTAACTTTAAAAAATAACACATTCATTTTGCAGTTCTTCCTAATATTTGTTTTGAGGGCAAAATAATTTTGGAAATTTCAGGACAGGTACTCCACTAAGGAGCTAATTTTCCTCTTTATTAACATTTTTGCTTGCCATAACTCCACTACTTCAAAGGACTTTTAGTAGCAGAAGCCTAGGGTGAACAGCCCTCACACGGAGAAAGCAAAAGTTTATCTTTAAAAAACATAAATCCCATTGTTGTGCTGTTTAAACTTCGAGATGTTTTACATACAGGTTGTCATGGCTTAACATAAAGGCATCCTCCCTTTTCATGTAAAATCAGCTTAATTATGATGAATAAAGTCAACACAGTTAGGTTCTGAAGTCTACTGTGACACACAGTGACTTACATGCTCGTACTGAAGAGCGCCACTTGCTCTCAGCCTTAGGAATATCTGCCACTTCTCTGCCTTGTGGCTCACTGCACTCATGCATCCATTCCTGACACCTGCTCACACTGCCAGGTTATTGACGAGCCTACACAAAGTTTAAAGATTATTATGTGCACTTAATTGTACAAAAAGCCTAATTCTAACAAGAAGGTTTTAGAAAAGGAATTTTTCACTGTCCAAGTGGGACAGACTCAGAATTTAATTCTGTCCCAGGAAGATTCTGAGGTTAGAGTATGACATTTTTATGCCTAGAAAAGCTATGTAAGGTTATTTTTAGTTCTTTTTATGACTCCCTCTGAGTCTTGTATGGCTTGACTGAAGATAACTAAGGGAGCCTGGATTTTGAAGTGGAAGGGTACAAAATTAGTCCCAATACTGTTTTTTAATTCTCTAACATAATTATTATGATTCAACATTTGAATTGTGGTAATCTGTAGAGTCCCTGACCAGGGATTAGGCTGAACATGTTTTAAGAAAAGACAGTCTTTCTTCCCCCAGTGGCTAAAAATATTTTGCTTGCATTTAAGATGACCAATATAAATAATTTTTAATTTAGCAGTGTGTTAATAGTGTTATCACTCAGATTCATATAGATCCTTTTACGGTATCTAATTGAAAAACACAGCTTGCAGCTAAAGATGGGAAACTGCATTTGGTTACTTTTCATTTTCTTTGAGGTCTGTCTTTGCTGTGGTGCATTTCATCACATTATGGACAAAGGAGTAGAGAATCAGGCTTGAAATTTCATGTTACTTACCCAAATTTGTCATTATGCACTAACTGTATGTCGTGGTTTGACATTGTGCCCTGCAGTGGATCTGTTGGAGAAGCCTGGAATTGGCTCTGTACAGTACCAGACAGCCCCATACTCCCCTCACAGCAGCCAAACCCTTGTCATTTATACTCAATGCAGGTAACATATTGTTCATTTCTTTCTGTAAGTTATCCAAAACCATGCAAACTACCCATATACCATTGGCTTCTTAGGTTGGACAAGATCTCCAAGATCACTGAGTCCAAACTTTGACCAAACAGTACCTCATCAACTACACCATGGCACCAAGTGCCACTTCCAGGCATTTCTTGAATACCTTTGGGAATGGTGATTCCATTGCCTCTCTGGGCAATCCATTCCAATGCTTGACTACACCTTTAGTGAAGGAATTCTTCCTGATGATCAACATGAACCTCCCCAGCACATCTTGAGGTTATGATAAAGTCACTCCTGAGCCTTCTTTCCTCCAGGCTAAACTACCCCACTTCCCTCAGCTGCTCCTCATAGTCCTTGTGCTCCAGACCCTTCATCAGCTTCATGTCCTTCTCTGGACACACTCCAGCTCCTCAATGTCCTTCTTGCTGGGAGTGGCTCAGAAATCAACACAGGTTTGGAGGTCTGGCCTCAGCAGTGCTGAGTTCAGAGGAATTACAATACGAAGGTTCCAACTATAAAAAATGCCTTTGGACAAGAATCTTCTAATTGAATTTCCTATTAGATTTTTTTTTTCTTGAAGTGGAGTACCAAAAACATGTTCTATCCTATTTAAAATGTGGTGATTAACATTATGACAATATGCTTACTGCTATGCACAACTACAACTACTATATTTGTCCCTTTTTTTATGATTTTACCTTTACTTCCTTTTCAGCTGCTTCATTTAAAGTCTATTAATTTCCTTTTTATTTGACATGTTACTTGATTTCACTTATTCTTTTTAAAGATTTTTTTTATCTCTGTCTACACACCTCCTCTGTCCTCTCACTCTAGCTCAACTTGTAACACTGTATATTTTACTTCTTCATTCAATTATTCATCCCTTTCCTTTGCTTTTTTTTTCCCAATTCCCACCAGCATTTCTCACCTTCTTCTCAACACTTTGTACTTATCCTTTGATCCTTTTACTACAAATATCTTGACTGCCTTTCTATTTTTCTACTTTTTTCTTCTTTCTCACCTGTTTGCAGTTGTATCACAAGTTTTTTCACTTGTCCCATCTCATAGTTCTGTCTTCTCATTTTCTTTCTTTTTTTTTTTTTTAATCATTCATTTGGTGTAGCCAAGAATTGATGACATGAAAGGATTAAAGATGAAATGCATTGGATTTTAGGAGGCTTTTTGCAACCATCTGCTTTTCTGATAATTAATATGAAACTCTTTCCATCAGCTTTCCCGGTTCTATTTCATCTTTAAATTTAGTCTTTCTGTGGACTGGGTGAAAAGCAATTTATATTTTTCTCTTCCTTTTTCACAACAAAAAGGGAGGGAAGTAGGAAGGGAGGGAAAAAAGGATAGTGCTGGGAGCTTCATACTCTTATTTCAATGTAAGGAACCAGATTATTAGCCTGGCAGAATTTAGGAATCCATAATGAAAGCAAAGTAAATCTCTCTCCTCACAATATAAACCTCCTTCTTTTTATAGTTTTATATTTTTAAATAAAACAAATTTGATTGAATACTATATGAACTTCCTTGTTCTTGTGTTGATTTGTTCACTTTCAGCAGGTGCTAACTAATTTTTTTTGTGCATGTAAAATAAACAGAAGTTGCTTAGGGAGCAGTTCTGGAGGGTGTTTTTTTTTTTCTACATGTATACATGCATGCTTTTAAAAGGGTCAGATGAAGAGAAACACATAGGGGGAACAGAAAGACAGAAAAGGGTAAGACTTGTATGAAACTGGTTCCCTAATACCTAGGTTGTAACATATTCTATATACTATTTTACAAAATTTGATTTTCTGTAATTTGCTCCAATCCCTCATGCCAACTATAATCAAATATATATTGTCCAAATTGATGATAGGAATGGAGTTCTACAACTTGAAGTGGTTGATGATCTCCCTTATGGATTGTGCTTTAGTAGCCATGAAAAACTGTAGAAGATACTGTAATATGTGTAGAACTGAACAGCCAAAATAAAAATACTTAATTTCAAATAGTAATTAAACAGACTCCTTATTGCAACTTGCTTATAATAACTTAAAAGTTCCTTGTTTGCTTTTTATTGCTTAAACTTCTGGCTGTCTGATTTCTATTTAAAATAGTAATTGCTCATAATAGTACCCCAGAACAAGATGGTTTGAAATATCAAAACAGACTGAAGGGAAACCACTTCAGGCATGGTCTAAGAAAGCATCTTACAGCTGGATCTCCAACTGTCCCTGAGAAAAAGAGGACATTTTCTCTGTCGCCTTGATGCTTCTGTGGCTGTTTGTTTCCCAAGAATGTGAAAGCAATAAAACACAAAACAAAGCTCTATGGCTTTCTGGGTATTGTTTTATGGGATGTATATGAATTGCATATAGAAAAGATTTTAAAAAACCCCAAATAAACCAGGTGTATAGATAAACAAAATAATTTAAAGTGATTGCATAGGATCTAACCCTACAAAAGTAACCTAAAACTCCCAGAGACCTAGGAGCTGTATTATTTTCTGCCTTTTATTCTGAAGAGTTCTACAACACAGTGCTAAGAAGGAGCAAAAACCTACTAAATCAAAAAAGCAGCATTCTGAATGAACTTTACACCCTCTTGCCTAAATTAAAATGAATTAAGCTGAACAGTGATGGAAAAGACTCTATTACTTTACTTATTTTCATATTTTTCATAAAGAAGAAGCAATGAAATCGTTAGTTACATAACTATCTACAGAAACTACAAGTGACCCAATAAACTGATGGTTAAGTAAATGTAGTAGATCCTTCTATTACTGATTCATAAAAATCAAAGCAATAGCAATAATAATATATGATATTAAAAAGTAGCAGGGATTATCTTCCCTAGACTTTCCCTGTGTCCTGGTGCACTTTTCATTTTCTTGTGCTTTACTGTGAGACTATTTGTCCTTGAAAATAGCTGAATATAAGGGAAGCTGTAGTCCTTATCTAATCAAGACTAGACTTGGAAATTTTCCAAAATGAGTGTTGCTAGCAGCTCACTTGAGAACAGATTTCCTTACTACACTATTTTTACTCTGGTATATTCCTGGGAGTGTTGTGGGGGAAAACTGGTTTATGGACTACACAGGACACCCAAAATGTAGCAGTCCTTACAAACTCCTCTACCGCACCTCAATGACTGGATTCAAGAATACTTTCATTTGGAATTGTCCTAACAGATATTCACATCTCCTGTATTGTAATTGAGTTTATCTCTCTTTACTCTTTAATTACTCTTTCTGGCTATACTTCTGTTATTACTTGCCCAGGTCACTTTACCACCCAACACCTGAAGCCTGAACAGCCAAGAGTAAAATTGGTAAATAAGGAGTGGTGCTGCTGGAACTGATCTTCTCGTCGATGCATCTGCGCCAAAGTCTAATACCAACAGGTTTTAAAAAGCCCAGGAAACATTTTTGTGGTTGCAAATTCCATGCAACTGTGGGATTAATTTTTTAGTCCCTGAACTTCAGTGCTAGCACACCTGCAGGGAAGGTGAATCACTGTCAGATTCACGTGGGTCACTCAGAAGCTCATTGCTTCCAGTCTCTGTGCACTGACCAACCTCTTGTCTGACAACACATCAGAAAAAGTACTTCAGAGCATTCAAGGTATTTGTATCATGTTGGGATTGCACTGTGTCCCCTTGCAGAACCTTGTTCAACCCTCCCTACCTATTCTTTCTGACCCATTTCTCAATGCATCATCTCCAACTTCACCCCAGCTGTGCCTGAACACCAGTAACAAATGCATGCAGGGTGTAGGTCCAATATTTTGGAACAACTGGTCGTTTATTACTTTTCCTTCCATAAAACACTCCTTTTTTTATAAACCAGAACTAGTTCTTTTTAGGCACCTGCAATCTGCAATTAGCAAGCAAACATTTCCCTGGAGGTTGCAAGGGGAAAAGAATGATGATGAAGCTGCCCAACTGGTACCTGTATCGCTCCCTGCCCTTCTACCCACTTCTCTCTTCTTGAGAGGCAAGCTTCTCCCAGACAAAGCCAGAAAAGTCTGATTGTCCAAATATTCAAATCTTTACTTGTAACTGTTAAGGTTTAAGCCCAGAGAGCAACTCTGCATCACACAGCTGCTCACTCACTCACTCACTCACTCACTCACTCCATCCATGGTGAGATGGGGAAGAAACCAGAAAAATGAGAAAACTTGTGGGTTGAGATATGAACATTTTGATAATTTAAGTAAAATATAATAACAATAACAATAACAATATTTGTGATGATAGTAAAAATTTGTAAAAAAGGAAAATAACAAAAATAGAGAGAAATAAAAGCCAAGATAAACAAGTGATGCAAATAGAAAACAATTGCTCATCACCAACAAATTGCTGCCCAGACTGTTGTGGAACAGAAACCCCACAACAAGTTCTTCCTGGTTTGTATGCAGAGCATGCAATATTGTTATGGAATATTCCTTAGGCCTGTTTGGTTCAGCTGTCCTGGCTGTGTCCCCTTCCAGCTCCTTGTGCACCTCCAGCCCTCCTGCTAGCAGGGCAGAGTGAGAGGCTGTAATGTCCTTGGCTTAGGGCAAGCACTGCTCAGCCACAGCTGAAATGTCAATGTGTTATCAACATTATCCTCATCCTAAATAGAAAGCACAGTGTAATACCAGCAGCTAGGAAGAAAATTAACTATCCCAGACAAAACCAGGGCAGTAATATAAGTGCCATGCATGAGGATGGCTCATAAACTGTTGTATTCTGGGCAAATTCCCTCCAGATGTTTACCTTGTTTACCTCTGACAGATCAGAATCAGGGGAAACAGTGACAGACATTGTTTTGGGAATAAGTAACTTTTTCTTTAGGTAGAAAAGTTCTTATTTCAGTAAGTCTTTTACAGGCTCTTCCTGGAAATAATTATTGATAGTTTTTTCTTTTTTATATTTACAAATACTTGCTTTCATCTTTTGTTGTTGTTTTTGAAAGAAAAATTCAGGCTGGTCAAGTAAATTCATATTTTCTAGAAAAAAAAAGAATTGGTGTAGTCATTTGATTTAATTCAGAAACTTATGTATGAGAAATTCTTTCTGCTGAAAATGAATTCAAAATTTAAATTATATTCTTACAGAATACTGTTCTTAGATGTATTACTAATTTATCCCCAATTTAGTACCTAATTACCTTTAATATTCTGACATGTCTCCACAGACATTTTGAAATTACTGTTGGTTTTAATGCTTTATTCTTATATTATTATTATTTTAATGCTTTATTCATATTATCATATGGAATTTGTGTGTTGTTCAGAAATGCATAGTGTAATTTTTTTGTTACTGTACACCCATGGCATTTTTCTTTTGCTCCAAGTATCTAGGAGCAAAAGCAAAATGTATAATGTTTCCTGGCATTATACATTTCCTAGGTATTTTGGAGAGAAAAGTAAATATACTGAATTCTAGTCTTACTGATTGTGGGGAAAAAACCTATAAGATATGCTTTCCACAGACAATTTCTCAATAACCCCAGTCAACATGTTTCTAAAATTTAATCTGGAGACAAAGTTATGCTAAAATATTGCTACTGGGTCAAAGTGAAAATGCAGTTTAAATAGAACCGTGAATTTTTGTTAGCCTTAGTGTTTTAGAAGCATAGTTTTCCAAATTGTCCAATTAATAGAGAAAGTTCCTTATTCATATATTATTATACAAAATAATTTTTCATACTGATTATTCTTTTTCCTGTGTTATGCTTCTCCTTTCTGTGGATCCTAAAGCTGGCTCTCTAGCCTGCCTCAAGCAGAATGTGGTTGCTGTCAAATTTACTGAACTTTGAGGTCTCCCCTCAGAGTGCTGTAATATGATGTTTTCAAGGTTGGATAAGGGTTTGTTCCACCCTCTTCAGTGGTAGCATTATCTTGGATTTATTTTCACATTTAATTTTGTATCACTCTCATTCCCTCTCACTCATTCCTAGCTGAAGTTTAGAAGCTGTTCAGCAGCCTCTTCCAGTCTAATTTGCCACAAAAGTCTCTTGGGTTTTGGACAGTGACACTTTCATGTGCGAGACCTTTATCAAATGTGTTCCAAGGGCTGCTCTGACAGACCTTCACTGACCATTTTAAAAATTCACACAAACTTGCAGAAAATATTTTTTTTGGCAGTGGAGATCAATTCTAGTACTCAGATATCAGCAGACATACTTCCAGGTGTCAGACTGCATAAAAAAAACATTCTTCTAGAAAACTTACATGGAACTCTTTTTACTGTCAGTAATGGGGTTTAATTCCTTTCTTTGTCCTTCTAATTTTGGAATTAAAAAAAAAAAGAAGAGTTTTGATATAGGAATGACTTTGAGTTCAAGCAATCAAAGATTTTAGTTTTTCAAGTCAAGCTGTTATTTGCCCAACACCAAGAGGGAATGTTGGATGGAAGCCATTTCTTTCTTGTTATGAGCATGAGTCAGCAATAAGGCTGATCCTTTTTCCATCACCCATGTTAAATTATGCCATGGTTTCCAAAAGATCTTTCCCAGCTTCTGGGAACTGCTAAGATTGCTCTAAGTTTTTTTTCACAATGATTGTTCTTTATATAGAGTAGGCTATGTGGTGACAGCAGGAAGACTGAAAGCATGTCCTGAGTGTCTGTGCTCATTTTTCTAAAAGAAGACTTTAAGGCTCCTCAGATGCATGAGAAGTTGATCAAAACTGTAGATTTCAGATTCTTTGTCTTAAAATAAAAAAAAAAAAGGTAATTAGCTGAATGGTTGTTGTGGAGGAAATATGTAACAAAATTAGTAAGTTGTATAGTTATATGGTTTTCCCTTCATAAAATATGTTATTGTGTTCCAAGTTAAATTAACTACCCCGTTCACTCTGAGGCAATAATATAATGATGTAGATTGTCTGAATTTGTTTATGGATTGCCTTCAGCCACTATCCAGTGTTCTGAGTGATATAAAGTGTGCTGTTTATAGTGTGAAAGTTAGTATTCAGCTAAAGAAATCTTTGCTGATCAGACCTGCAGATACCTTGCAAACTTTGGTAACAAATGATCTTGCCTGTGGTGCTTTCCCAGCACATGTTCTGGCTGCTCCAGCTCAGTTGCAAGGTTTAGTTTTAAACAAGAAGTAAGAGTCTCTTTAGTAATTTGCTACACTCCATAACACATTGTTTGGCATCTGTTACCTTCCCACATTATTAAAGCAGGTTGTTGTACATTACCGCAGCTTAAATAAATATGTCACATTAGGAAGAAAAATCTGTACTTAGATTGAAACAATATAGCTATGTTTGCTATAGAATTACAAAATATAGTCCTAAAGTGTTGTGGGGAAAAAGCATCCACACAGTGGGGCCACTCTGGGGATGAATACAAGTCTTTCCTTACATTATCATCATCATGTGAAAGTAATGAAGGCACTCTTGAGGGACCTCGTTAGAAGTGATATTTTTTTCTCTCAGTGCTAGTGTGAGGAACTTGAAAACTACATTATAAAACAGAGACTCAACCCTTTCATATACATTCTGGGTTAAAGCAATCCAGTAAGTGGGAACAGCTGTGACTTTAATCACATAAGAAATAAACCCTTCCATTATAGCCTGCTGAATGCAGAGGCAGAATGCAATAACTACACACCAAAAGGCAAGAGGCAAGCAGTGGGATATTTATTTCCTTTTATTATTACATGATATGCTGATTTCTGTTAAATTTCTGTTCATTTGTTAAAAATAATTATTTACTTAGACACAGATGAGATTAATCAGCAAAATTCAGTGAGTGTTTTAAGGCATTTAAAGGGTAATGTCTTATTCTTCAAGAGATTTTTGAAGCTTATCTTGTCTTTTAACAGTTTACACATTAATTTAGCAATTTTCTATGTGCAAATCTGCATTTTGTCAGTTACAATACATGAGCAGAAAGATCACTTGGGTTTATAATATGTTCTGCAGATTTTCTAATCTCCACAAACCTTTCCTTCTAAAGTTATCCAAAGGGAGGTGAACTATTTACCTGTACAAAGCCCAAATAGAGAAATATTTTAATTTTTACAGATATGAAAGACTTGATGCACTCAGTGATTATTTTTACATAAGTAAAAATTCAAATTTGAGGGCCACAATCATGGGTGACAAAATTTCTCTGTGTAAAACATAAAAAAAAATTAAAATATTTTTGAAAAAACTGCATAATGAAAGCTGAGTTTGTGGGGATGATAGGAAATTAAAAAGGAAATAGTGGTGCTAGGAGAAAGCTATATTTTATAACTGACCACAACATTTGCCAACTTGTATTGTATTTGTTTTCTAGTGCAGACCTCTAAAATACTTTGCTTCTGTAATTGCGCATATGTCAGGCCTTAAAAATTAGGAGAGGAAGGGACAGAGACATAGGCAGAGGAATTCATCCCAACCAGCTTTAGATTGCAGTATCTGAGTTACTTGGGGGTTTGATACAGGTATATTTTCTTCATAAATCTGTCTTCAATGCAGCAGTAATATTAAAGTTAGGTACCTCAGGTTTGATCTCATTCTAAAGCATTTGAAGATGTCTTAATTAGGTGACCCAAACTGAATACTAAAGCAGTTATTTCTTTCCATTTATGATAACTGAGCCCATGAAATCCAATTTTGGTAAATCCTACCCTCTGTGACTTTTTATCAGCATCATAAAGCAGGTCTCTGGCAATTCTAGGAAGAGATTTTCTTATGCAGTCCTTTATGTCTCAGTGCAAATTTCAAAGTAGACATTGTACTGGAGAGTGAGATTAGAATGATAAAAAACCACACAAATGGAAAAAATATATTTGGCTTCAAAATACAAGTAAATACCATCTCAGAACTTTTACGTGAATTAAGCCTGTTCTCTTACTCAACAGAATTTAAATTTTAAGTAAGATGAGGGACAAAATGATTTCCTGATGTTTCTTCTGCCTGAGAAAGTCTATTACATTTTTAAGGAGTTTTACACTTTGCAGAATAGTGGACGATGCCTATTTCAAATACATGAATTAACAATAAGAGCTCAAAGTGGCTTAACTATCTACATATAGCAATGGCTTAGAAATAATCAGAAGATCCACCAACTAAAAAAGGTTTATGACCTTTTTTCAAGCTTGACAGACTTTTGCCAAGTGCTGAAGGTTTCTGATCTATGATGGGTCTGCAAGACAAACTCTGGGCAGCTGCGCCAGGAGAAACAAATCAACTCAGTTTATGTTGTGAAAACTCTAGGAAGACTGGTTCAGACAAGAGTGGGCTGAGTAATAGGTGTTTCAAGGAACAGAAGCCAATGATGTCTGAAAAAAGGAGGAGAGACTGCAGTAGAGCACATAATGGGAAAATACATGCTCGGGGGAGAGGCGCTGAGTATGGTTTCAAACAGCTGAAGTGTGCAGGCCTGCTACTGAGTGAGAATTTCTTCCGGTGTGCTAATGAGCAAAAAATATTTTTAGGGAATATATTACCTGATTTAAATTAGAATGAAATTAATTGCTCCCTACATTTAACTGTAAAGCAGGTCTGGCATGAGTAATTTGTGTATGCATGCCTTTCTTATACCTGTTTTATTTTGGCAACATTTTGGTCCAAGCCATCAGTTTCCTTCTTTACTAAAGTATGAAGAAAGAACTTCTGTCAGCATAACAAGGCCAAGAAGACATATTTGAAAGAAATTTTACCCATATATGATTTAGCAAGTCTTGTACATCAAAGAACATTACATTCTCAGGAGTTGTCCTTCAAAAATATTTATAGAGTACATAAATTTCACATATCAGCAAGGTTGACGTCCAGACAGTTTTCTGATACTGTTTTCAAAAACTTGGTGTGTACAGACTTCATTTTCCTCCAGATCTTGTTTCTTTCACTAACTTTTACCTCTTCAAGAAACATAAGTAGTTGTCCTTTGTCCAATTCCTTAGATACTTGGCCTGCTTGAAGATTTGTTTCTCTTTACTTTACATTCATCTTTTCATGTCCTTCTGGATTTGTGCTGACAGACGAATTACTTGCTTCAGTATTTAATGAAATTGTGAACTATATCAATCATAGTGTATAGTTCCCTTGTGTTCTTAGAGCTTTAGGTCATTTATGTACAGTAGCTATTTAATTGTCAATTTCCCATTAGTCTTGGCCCATCTCCAGAGTACTTTCCATTTTTACAGAGAGGAGAGAGTTAAACACTAATACAAAAAAAAAAAAAAAGTAAAATATGCTAAACTATTTTAATAAGTTTTTCAGTAAGGGTGGTTACTTTTAGTGATTTTGTTGTTGTTCAAAAAGTACTTTGTTAAGTATATGAAAATAAGGACACATCTAGGATTTCTAGAGTATAATTTCAGAAATGGTTGAGACTGGATTGAGGAAAGGCTTTGGTATGTTGGTGGATGTGAGGATCTACATGAGACAGCAGTGTGTGCTTGTAGCCTGGAAAGCCAAACATGTCCTGGGCTGCATAAAAAGAAGTGCAGCCAGCAGGGTTATGCGGAGGTGATTATCCCCCTCTTGTGGAACCAACCTATGTCCAACTCAAATTCTCACCTCATGAAAGACATTGAACTGTTGGAGCAGGTAAAGAGGAGAGCAGTGAGTATGATCAGAGGGCTGGAATACCTCTTCTATGGAGACAGAGTGAGAGAGTTGGGAATATTTTGCCTGGAAAGGAGAAGGATCCAGGGAGACCTTATAGCAGCTTTCTAGTACCTAAATGGGGCCAATAAAAAAGCCCGAGAGGTTTCTAAGGGATGTCTCAGAGAGTAAGAGACATCAGCAAAGCAGTACAGCTGGAATGTGCTCTTTCATATAAATTTCTTCAGTAAATTTGAAGCAACAAAAGACTTCTCATTAAACACTACCGCTCTGAAGTAAATTGAGTCAGACACAGAATAAAAGAATGATGAATGTCTTTTTACTGAGGACTGTATTTGAAATGGAAATAAACTCTGACCTTTCTACTCTCCAGTCACCAAAAATCTGTTGTAGCATCATAGGAGCCTCATGCTAGGAACACCTGTCTTCCAAAAGTTGTGACTGACCCCAGAATTTTAAAGTCAGCATGTCTTCACTGATTCCAAGGGAAATACACAGATTTACTGAAGATGAGATTTTTCAGTTGTTAACATTTCACCCAAGAAATGGTGAAAACTCTAGCAAATTGTAGTACACATGACAACTGCTCAGAATATTATTTCTACTGGGAATGCCTATGCAGTTTAAACTACTTTTAGTTTCCCAAGGAGTTTTCCTCTTCAAGCCTCTGTATGAAAAGCATGAAACAAACTGTTAATGGTACATCTATGACAGGATCTGAAGACTTTTGGCCAGATTCCATAATTCAACAGACAAAAGTGCTATTCCTTCTTTGTAGACAGTACTGTGAACTATGAAGGATCAGGTGAGAGTTTGCTGTATATTGAAAATCAGCCATAGCTTTTTCCTGATATAAAAATTACATATCAAGTTCCAGAGTATATTTAACATATAGAGACTGTTTCAGTTAGGTAATAAGAAAATAATGAATCTGTTGATATTTTCACACTGGTTTCTATGATGGAGGAAGGGAAACAGCTATATAGAGGCTGTTTTTCAGCATTCTGGCATATAGGAGTAGTGGAATACTTTAGATGTAAATAATCTTGCTAAACTCAGGTATCTACAACATAGATATCTAGAGCTAGACTAGACCCTTTAAGGAGATATCTTCAAGATTAATGAAACAAAATAGGTACCCACAGTGGGTAGTTCATATATTCTAATTTAGAACACTACTCAGGCTGAACACTGCTCCAAAATGCCTGATTTTTCTCTACTAATTGCAAAAATAAATAACACCTAGAAATATGTACTAAGGCTTAGTTATTCTTTTAAAAGACAGAATGTTTCCAATATGAGCTTAAAATTTTTCTTCAGGGTAAAGAAATCCATAGTTCATAAATGAGGTTCCACTTTACTGTCAGTAACTAAAGGGTGAAAAAATTACAAACCATCATTCAAACTCATTGGTTAGAAACAAATTCAATACATTTAATTTTAGATAGCAATTAAAGCAGAAGTAACTATAGCTAATTAAGGTATGCACAAAAGGAATCACATACTAAACTTTACAGTAACTCTATCCAGCTTACATTTCAATATTTTAATCATACACTGTGGTATTTTTTCAGAATAATTAAAACACAATATCAGACTTGCTCTTCAGCCAGCATAGATTTTATTATGGCAGTCTAGGAAGCTAGCTAGAAAGGTCTAGACTAAATCTATTAATATTCATAATTCACATTCTTGCTTTCTCTTATTGTTTATAATATAGTTTTAAAATTCCTGGTTCTTCTGACACTGTTGGGATAGCCAGTAAGCAATCTCTCTGTAGTTTACTGAGCAAATACTTCTCAGTTTCACCTGAGATATTTCTTTCATTTTCTTATGACTGGATCAAAATTTTTACATACATTTCACTGGGGCAAGGAAACACTATTTCTTCCCAATTTTGGTATTTGACATAATGTCAGAGGCTTACCATAAAAATGAAAAATGACTATCACTCATCAACCTTTTCTCTGAAGTACTTATTCCATGTTTCCTCTAAGGACAATTCTGCCACAGAAATACTCTCCTTGTTATTGTTCAGAGGCTGGCTATGTAAACAAACAGTTGATCTTTGATTTTACAGTTCATGTAGAGCAAAGCTGCAAAATTCCTGCAGAGAGGAACTGATAGGCTTGCCCCTGAAGAATAGTATGTGTCTAGCAGCATCTCTCTGTCTGCTAGCCAGTTTAACTGTGTGTGTTTAACTGTCTATGTTTGAGACATCCTTCTGGGTGGCTTTCCAGAAATATTCCATCTTTTCCTATACTGAGATTTGATTCATCCTAGATAGCATCAGCTGAATGGACTTATATAACAGAAGAAGATTTCATCCAAAGTGAGTAAAACTCTCAGAAGTTGTCCCTGAACATTAAAGTCCTTTATAAATGTGAATTCTCCTCTTGTGAACTGCTGCTTTATTGAGGTATAGTGACAGAATCCATGTCATCTGAGTCACTGCAATTATAGTTGGATGGTGATTCTTGGCATTGGATGCAAAAATTTTTAGCTTTGCCTGGAAAATTAAGATCCCAAATATCTGATATTTTGGAGAAAGGTCAGGATTCTTTCTTTTGTAAAATAGCCCTTGTTGTAGCTAAGATTAAAGAAAATGTTTATTAAGCTCCAGACATATGGCACAGATTAGAAAACTACTAGAAGGGAGCTCCAATTGTTAGGTTAATATTCTAGCATGATAGATTAATCAATGTAAACCACATAGCTCAGTTGAAACCGCTGTTCCAAATTGCCAATTTCATCTTCATCCAGCAGAGAAAATGCCAACCTTTCTCTCAGCAGTAAAATCTTCTTGTTATAACAATGAAACAACTCCAGAGTTACTGTTACTGAGAAACATCTGGTAACTACAAGATGTAGCTCCTGTGAGATAATCACATACCTGTAAAATTAGAAGAACTTACTGAACTTTGTTGTATTTCATGTTTTGTAATACCCCTGAGTGTGGTAGGCTCATAATTCCGTAATCACTTTACCTCTGCACCAGAAATGAAACCACAGATGTTACACTTTGCTATAATGGCCACCGCTTAACATAAATAAATTATCAGAATAACAGTATTGTTCATATATAAAATATCTGCACCATAATAATTATCATGGGACTAAAAGTTGCTGGGAACACACTAAAATAGGTGCAGAAGGCCTCATTATGGACATCATTAAAAATAGATCAGGAGATAGAAAAGTAATTGTGAATTTTGTTCTTTTTTTAATGTTATTATTTTTTTTCTGTTGGAAAATTTTCTTCTTAAAACAATAATGTGGTTTGGAACAACTTTATATCTGTTGGAAGAGTGTTTGGATCTTTTGGAAGAGACTTTCTCTTCAGCAGCTTAAAAAAAAAAGAAAGTAAAAAGATCGTGTTTTGATAACACAGCTAGAAGAAACATCAGTCTCTAAGTAAGTAAAAGAGTCACCTAAATAAAATAAAATAAAAAAAAGAGGGAAATAAATTTATATTTTGCTTTTCTTAGATGTTTTCCCATTACTTTTAAAACTAAGTAAAAATGAAAATGGATTTTTTTTTTGACAAAACCGGCTCATCAGATTGAAAAGAATTCCCAAAAGAATTACAATAGCCACTGTTGATCATTGACCACCATGTACCTTCTCATCTGATCTAAAGAACAGCTAGAAAAGTTATTGAGTCATGGAATATCAGGTTTTACAAAGAAATAAACTGGTGCTGCAAATATATATGATAAGTCATTTATTAGGAAAAAATATTTTAGACTTATCACTTTATATTAACAATAAGAAAGTTAGAATAATTTGTTCCTTAAAAAAAGAAGCATGACCACAAATTAAGAATCAATTATAATTTTGGACACGATTGTACAGAAATGATTGGCAATACTAAGGTAAACAGAGGCATTCTTGGCAGGAAATGTTAAATATTTTAAGGGCAGTTTCTCCAGGGATAGTTCTGCACATCACTTGCCACTTCTAATGCATATTTCAGAAAACACAAAATGTATTAAAAGGACTTACACCTTATTTTTACAAAACCCATCATACTGAATCATATGATAACAGAATCAGATACTTTTAAGTAATGTTGACAAAAATGGCACATTCTCATGTTAAAAAACCAGCTAACATGGGTCTCTTGTAAATACCACCTTATGGCCTCTGCTGCTTGTCTTTATCCTGAAATTTGCAGAGACACTCCCCCTCTTCTAATTCTATAATTTTGATTTTATAGCATTTAACAATAATTTCATACTAACAGAAAGGTAACCTATGGTGACCCAGGCCTCTTAGGACAATGATGCTCACTCTCTATTCTACAGCCAATCAAACATTAGCAACAGTGATTTATTTGTATTATTAAATAAAGTGGTTTATTGGCAGCAGTTGTGCACATGCTAACAAGAAGCCTGGCACCACAGCACATGTGAATGACAAATACACTTTAGGAACAAAATTAACTGTGCCTCTACAGTAATCCTCAGTGCAGGGGATATTTCATTTCCACCAGCTAAAAAGCTTTGGAGATGAAATTTCAATGCATGATTTGAGTCTTCAGGGAAAAAAAACCAAAAACAATAATACCCCAATAACATAACCCTGCCCCCAACTGTACAAAAGCCCAAGCCAAAACAAATGGGCAAAGCCCCAAAAGAAAACCAAAACAGCAAAAGTTCCCAGTCCATCAACTTTCTGTGTTAGTTTGGTAGGGACATTTCTAAAACTCATTGCATTTGCAGTGCACAGTAGTGGAACATTCAGCACACAGGAAAAGGACCAGTATTATTTCTATCTTCCTTTCCTTCCTTTTTTTTTTTTTTTTGGGTCTGGCACAGTGTGAGAATGATGTATATATAGAGGTAATGGAGATTCATCTGGTGAGCTTAATGGGCAATATGTTACTTTTTGCAATAGTACTTTTATACCATATGGCACACTCAAGTGCTGCAGTCTCTTCAGGTGGAGGGTTTTGATAGTCCCATGTATCAGAAGTGTCAGCAACTCTCAAGTGTTTGTTGATCAACGACACTGCTCTACTATTTTTTTTAAGGTGTTAAAGCGTTAATGAGATATAACCTTACTCTGCACAAGTCTGGGTAAATGTCTTCAGAAAATGCAAAGGATGAGAATATACATTTCTGGTGGGCAGGTGCGTGGCTGCATGGTGAGAGCACAGCAAAACACAGTGTCCTCTGCTTTCACTGAATTGCTAACTCTTGGTAGAACCAATGCTGCCACACAGAGCAAGCTCCTGTTCAAATATACAATGACACAAATTTCCAGCTGGGGGATGTGTGAAAAGATATTCCTAGACAAGGAAAGTGACTGCAAGCAAGTCTGTGGGGAGTGTGATCAGGTTCATGGACTGCTCTCCTTGGTGGCTGAGGGGCAGGATGAAGTGGGAGTCTGAGGAGTACATTGGAGCCATACCCTGATATCTGTGATGCACAGAAGCCAACTCAGGAAAACATCTAAGAAGGTTACACTGAAACAAAAATGTGAAGGCCCAAAAGATCAGTACAAACATACTTTGGAGTGAAAAACTAAATTAATGAATTTCTAAGTGTTATTTTATTTTTCTTTAAAATCTTTATGAACAGAGAGAGCATAGATTCCACAGTGAATATAGATAAAAAAAGATCAGAAATAAATTTCAGGTATCTACATGGAAGATTTTATAAATTCTTTTCCTCATTTCAGCATTTTTCTATCAGTGACCAAATCTCAACATATTCAATGAGCCTTAATTTTATCCAACACTTAACAAATTATAATTGTATGAAAAACTCTTATAACACATTGATGAAGAGAATATCTGAGTATCTTCTGCTCCTCCTAGTTAGTGTGCAATACCATTCTTCACTAAAGCAGAAGGTACAGAAAGGTCCTCACAGTCCTGAATCATTTTCATACAGTATTTTCATACACAGGCTACCTAAATTATAAGTAAAAAATAAATAAATTTTCAGGAATATATTTAATAAAATGAAGGAGAAAAACATAAAATGAAGAGCAACATGAAAATATAGTTGAATGGAGACTGAGAAGAGACATACAAGAGCACCAGGTAGAACTGGTGATATAGGGAAAAGGAAAGAAACTGAAAAGTAGGAAAAAAGTCCTGGAAACAACCCAACCTAGAAACATGAGGTACACAAGTAGGGGCTGATTTGAGAAATGTTTCAATTGTTTCTATGAATCAAGTGAGACGGTTGAATTTTTTGAATGATTTAGCATAACTGTTTTAAAAATTTTTCTTCATTGCATTTCCACTTCAATAAGGTATTTCAAATACTTTTATCTTATTATAAGGAATGGATATGAAAACATATTCTGTTTTTCAGATCTGTTTTAACAGATTAGAATACAATTAGCTTGTTTTTCCCCTAGTACTTCTGTTAATTAAATGTACCACACTATTATTTTTTTCCTTCTCAGTTTCCTTTTGCTTTATTTCATTCACAAATGACCAAACAGAAAAATCTCATAACTTTTCTTTAGTTCTCCTCATTCTCATGAAAATTGGTCCAGAACTTCCTAATTTCCTTACTTCAAAGTCTTATACTGAAATTTTAGCCATTTGTTAACAATTACTTCAGTTTAAAATTAGAATCTTTCACACATTAGGACAAAGAGGGCTACGACATTTTTTGTTTTAAATAGCACAGTGAGAAAAACCTATATAATGTTATTGACTCTTTTAAGGTAGATGAACTAGGCAGACATGAAAAATTGCTTTCAGGAAGTTCCCATAGCCAGTACTTACATAGGGGTCTTAAATAAAATGTCTATAGTGAAGATTTAGGGGCATTTTTGATGTTCCACAATATCCCAAACATCCTCACAGACCTGACAAATATGAAACAGGTTTAAGGGAATCACACACATTTCTGAAGGAATAACTGAATAGTAGCTGGGATACATTAAAGCATCTATCAATACACATGTATCTGTGGGAATTTAAGTGAATCCAAGGCATCTAGATAACTACTCCAGATCAGATGCTTAACTCTTCAGAAATTAAACAAATGAGATTTATTATGTTCTTTAGGTGTCTGTAGTGACACCTTGACATGTGAACCAAATCTAAGTTACCATTATAGCAAATAGAAATCCAAGATTTATTTCACTGATGCCACTTAGGGCCTTTAGAAAATCTTAGCTGACTTCAAGTTGCTACAGCAGTAAATTGAGATCTCTCATAGGTTTTGTGTCATCTGTCCCAGTCGCTTACAGGTATGTCTGACATCCCAGGGCACCTCAACATTTCACACTGATTCACACATTCCATATTTCAGGCACTTTCCAGGCTACAAAATATAGTTGAAAATATCAAGATTATGTCATGACCTTTGTCAAACCACTTTTGACATAATTTTGGAGGCAACTTTAAAAACCACCCTGACAGCCTTTGATGAGTTGGTTTTTGAATAGATTTCATTACAGTATTCTTTTTTGCCTCATTTTCCATAAGAAGACAATGGCCTAGTTAATTGCCTGTAGCCTGGTGATAAACATCATAATAAAGGCATATCTGCAAAGATTGTAATGGCTTATTACAAGTACTACAATGTGAATTACATGCATTCTAATAAGTCCCTTATTATTTGCATGATATGTTTAAAGCCTTACCTTATTGGTAAGTAATATGAAGTTAAAGAATGCTGGAAACTTTTTATCCTGCACATATGCATGCTGGTTTTGGCCATTTCAGCCACTTTAATATAACACCTCACTGATGTGTTAGGCAGGGGAAACTGAGCCAGGCAGGACAGATAGATTCACCTCATAGATTCACCTGCAGCACCCAAGCAAAAAAAAACCAGGGCAGGGCTGGTGATAAAAACCAAGGTCAGCTGAGAATCCTGTCATCTCTGGGCAGTGTGATGGTGAAAAGGCTGGTCAGGCTCAACAAGGTGCTGGGTCTGGCAAAGCATATCTACAGGACAGAACTCCCCAGGCAAGGAGTCAGTTTGTGGTCCTGATCTTAAGGAGTCAGCGGGTAAAAGCCTTAGGTGTGATTTCTCATGGCTCTTCCCCCAGCAGTGTGGTTTGGTTGCTCCATATCAGAGATGACTTTGAAAACCATTATGGAACATTATGGACAGCTGCTGGAAAGCAGCTCTGCATAGAAAAACCAGCAGTGTGTCCTTGCAGCCAAGAATGCAAATGATATCCTGGGGGGCACTAGGAAGAGCATGGCCAACAGGTCAAGGGAGGTGATTCCACCTGTCTACTCAGCCCTGGTGAGGACATATCTGGAGTGCCATGTCCAGTTCTGGGCTCCTTGGTACAGACATGGAGTTCCTGAAGTGGGTCCACTGGAGGGCAACAAAGTTGATTAATGGTCTGGAGCATCTCTCTAATTAGAAAAGGATGAGAGAGTTGGGCCTATTCAGCCTCAAGAAGAGATGACTGAAAGGGCACCTCATCAACATCTGTCTTCCTCTGAAAGGAGGAAGCCCAGAGGATAGAGACAGGTTCTTCTTGGCAGTACCAAGCAATAGGACAAGAATCAATAGGCAGAAAATGATGCCCAGGAAGTTCCACCTCAGCATGAGGAAGAACTTCTTTACTGTGCAGGTGACCACTGGGACAGATTGTCCAGAATGGTTGTGGAGTCTCCCTCACAAGAGGCAGCTGAGAGCTATCTGGACACAATCCTGTGCCATGTACTCTAGGATGACCCCGCTTGAGCAGGGAAGTTGGACCAGATGATGCACTGTGTTTCCTTCCAATGTGACCCCTACTGTGATTTTATGATTTAAACAAGATGAGATCAGAAGATTTTTTTATTCTAATATTGACACAGAAAAATCATTATTTTAGAAATTATCATATTGGAACATTTTAACTTTTAAATCCCATCCTTTTTGCCACTGATTACATTAATAGTACAAACAGATAACATTTTACTCTATGGTCACAATGGATGGGTCAAACTAAGCCACAATGGCTATGGAGGAGAGACAAAAGACTATAGATTCCCTGTTTTTTTGTTTATACAGGTCAGAAACCTGGCAGAGTATGCTGCAATACCTCCATATATACATTGTATAAAATGTATTATGTATATTGTGCACAAAGGTATACTGTACTCAAAATAACCTTCTTCTGAAATAAGGGTCTAGGAGAGAAAAGGAGAAGAGATGAAAGAAGGCTTGACACATGCATGGTTTAGGAACAGTTTCAGTTTACATGTACATTGAAGTGAAGGTCTTATGTCACCATTTAATAATTACATTCAGTCTAGGCTTACACTCCTTAGTGATTGACAGTTTTGGCTGCAGTTACTTGCCATCTGTTTTGTTTCTCTCTCTTCCCTCTCAATTATTTCCTACTTTTTTACTGCCCTTTGCTTCCTTCATCCATCCCAGATGTTCCTCCATCTTCAGGGTTTTTTTTCATTCTCCTCCAGTGTTTGAAACACTCTTTCTAAGATGGTGACCACTTAGTCCCCCTCACTTGTTTTAAATATATTAACCAAAAGTAATGTGAGACAATACCCTAAAGTAAAGAAAATTATGCAAGATTATTTTATTGTCCACAGGATAAGCAGATTAATATCTTTACATGGTCTTTTTCTTGTTAGGAGAAGCATTGTGCCTTACTCTGGCATTGAATATTCTTTTCTTAGTTTTAGTACAAAAATATCTCTGAAATTTGGAACCTTTGTCTTCAGAGTACAGGTAACCTGTTGTGGAGGAGATGTTATTGTAATAGTTGTGAGGTACATAACCAATATAACTGCAGTAGTAGCAATAATTCTATGATGAATGTTTAGCTTTTACTGTGTGTAGGTCATGAATAATAGATTATGTCTTAACAAGGTCTCAATATAACATACATACGTATATATTTTATATATATATACACCAACTATATATGGCTTAGCCCTGTGACAGTATAAACCACAGTATTCCCAGATTAAACTCCTGTTGAACACAGATAAATATAAGTATTTATGTTTAATTTATACCCTTAATTTCTGAGAATGGCATCTCAATATTTTCACATCAGTTTCTACTTATTACTATGTCAGTTACAGAAAAACTGTGTCAGAAAATATAATACCACAGAAAATCTAGTTAAAATTACAAAATTCAAGAAGTTATTCCTTCGGGATAATCAAACATATACACAGATCAATTTTATTTAAAGATGCCAGAAAAATGAATCTCTCTCTGACATGGATCTTAAGCCCCTAGTAAGATATGATTATGTTTTTTCTTCTATGAGTGATCCTGGATATTTAAAGAAGGATACAGCAGATTATAGTAACTCTCTTACTGAAAACCAGTACAGCTGATGTCATATGGGGTCTCTATTATAACATGCTCCACTCCTCTTATTCACAATGTCAATGTTCTTTAACTTTTTAGAAGTATTAATATTTTTCCAGGACTGTAGTCCTGCTTTAACTAAAGGGATTTTTTTTCATCTCTGTTCTAACATGGACATAAGACAACTGAAATTGTGTTCCTTTCTGGAGATACTTACATTCAGGGCTACAAAGTACCTACTCTGACCTGGAACATCTGGCTGTGACAGTAACACAGTTTCTTAAAACAGTCACAAATCAAAGGAGAGAAAATTCACTTGAGTGTCAAATTGTGAATAGGGTTAGGGGTTGTTTTTTGTTTGTTTGTTTGTTTTTCCTTAGTAAAACATATCAGAAAAGCTACATCATAATAAAGAATGAATTAATTGCATGACATGTAGCTGTTTGTTTTAACTGAAATAAACAAACACCCCAGAACATATCTACCAATCATCTACCATATCAGAAAATCCTTATATTGCCATGGTATTTATTGTTTTGTGCTTACACACTCTCATCTTCCTAATCCTACTTCAATATTACATAGATCTAAAATATCTACTGACTTGGACAGAAACAATATCAGGTTTCCACATACATCTTCTATGGCTAAAATGCAAAACACTCTGGTGGAATTCTCTGTGAGTAATGGTTTACATAGAGGTTATTCTTTCTATATTGAAGAGTCCTTCAAACATCAGTGTTGGATAAGTTGAGCAACATTCTCATTTCACCCAGACACAGAAAAAGATATTACTATTATAAAGAAGGTGACTAATAACAATGTACTGTACATAATTCCTAGCACATTTCACAGTTTTAACCTTGAGATATGACACTTGAGGCACTGTCAGATCCCACAGTGAGAAAAAGGATTCCTCACAGCAAGCCTGAGGCTACTTATTGGTAATTGGTTTCATGATCACTTACAAAGTGATGAAATCATTTTTCCTATTTATATTTGAAATGTCTAGCTCAGAAACCATATTGATCTACTAGGCAGAATACAGTAATGTCAAGTGTTCAATTTATTTCTGGAAAAATCATCATCGTCATATTCTAAACTCCTATGCACAAAATCTTATGGGCAAAGGAGAAGCATACCTTATGTGTAACTAAAGCCAAAAAATTATCGCTAATATGAGTGAAATTTGAAGAATCTCATAACAATTAGTTCAGATCTAGTCAGAAAAAAAAATGAAAGCACAGAATTGCAGGTAAAATTATTAAATACACATATTATTTTCTACTCCTTTCCCAGTGTTATGTTCTCCTTTCCACTGCCTTGCAAGGTCATAAAATTAGTGGTTAGCATGGTGGTAGTGGGTATTGTGAAGTCATCAGCACCTGTAGCTTTTGCCAAAAGAAACATGATGGTTGTCTTAGTGGTTTTTTCTTCCTCACTTCAGCGTCCATTTGGGACTCTTTCAGAATCTTTGCATTTTACTTCTTCCTCTTTCTTCATTGGTCTACACCTCAACATTACATATGAATTTGTTAAATATGGTGTCATGGGCTTTTTTCTACTTTTTCCACCTAAGACCAGTTTTGTCCATCTCCAAGTTTGCATTTTTGTAACTGACCATGATTAGTTTTTTTTATCTCCACTGCCAACCACGTGTGAGCCTTATGCCTTATCCCTGCACACATGCATATCTCTCATTGTCCTTTATGCTGCTTTCTTCTTTTTTCAAGGCTTCTGCTGTCCCACCAGGCCTGTACCATGATTAGATTTTTATCTCCACTGCCAACCACGTGTTTTTATCAACCACTGCCAACCTTATGCCTTATCCCTGCACATATGCATATCTCTCATTGTCCTTTATGCTGCTTTCTTCTTTTTTCAAGGCTTCTGCTGTCCCACCAGGCCTGTACTTCTCTCCATTGCACCATTATGCTGGAATCATTATTATCTCATTCTTCTCAAAATAATTACTTGTTGCTGCTATGTATATAAAACTATGGTTGTACCATGTGAAGATTAAAATTACCTTTTAGGTACTTTTTTAAGGACTTAAAATGTTGGGGTTTTTTTCTTTCTCAATATTACAATGACAAAGACATTGATGAGGTATTCTCTGTTAATTTGTCAGTCCTTTGAATGATGCTCTTCAATTTGACTATATGAGTTCTCTAGTATGTTTATTTCTGTTATTACTGTATTAAGTTTTGTATACATGATTTATTTTGACAGTTTAATATTATATCCTCTTTCTTCTTTTGAGATGACATATAAAAGTAATATAGAAAAATCTTTTAGTCAAAATAAATATTGTTCAAGGTTATGATCAATGGACTTCTTGTTTACAATGAGGTACTTACGTACTCTTATATCTGGTCTGGGTATCCTCATCACTGTGCCTTGGACTATGGTCCAGTGGACTATGACTAAGATTCACTAATCAATCATATTAAGACAGAAAATGAAAATATTTCCCCAAGTCTTTCTTGCCTACAACTTTATCCTTCTCCCAGATTTTAATTTTATTGTGTTAAGTTACTGTATTGAACAAGAAAGAATAGATTTAAACAATATGTGATGTACTAAAAGTTAGGTGAAATTGAAAACAAGACACAATAATTCAAAATTAATTTTTTTGCAAACTAGGAGCAAAAACTGTTATGTCCATGTTTACTTGATAAAGAGGAAGCAGTGCATTACAAGAACTTGGGGTACCCTGGTGTACATACTAACTTTGTCAGCCTAATGATGTTAATTCGCCTCATAGGTCACATTCCTTATTCTTGTTCAACTACAAAAATAGCCATAATTTCCACTAACATAGGAAGCTGAATATGTGCTTAATTGTATAAGCTGTTCTCACAAAAGAAAAAGCCTGACTGTGCTACTACTTACACACAAACAGATTTATTGTTTACTCTGTAAATAATTAATGTACCTGTGTCTGTGCATGGTACACTTGAAAGCACTTTTACTTCTCTTTAGCAGGCAAAGTATAATTTCAAACAGAGCAGAATATTTGACATTATCATTCCTTTGTCTTTTTTAAAATGTACTCATGTTTAAAGTTAAGAAACCTCACTCAAAGCTCAAGAGCTAAAGATATGATTTTCCATTTGTTCTTTATATAACCCACAGCATCATTTAGATGCTGATTGCTTAGATACATGGGTTTTCTTTCTCAGAATGTCATGAGACCTCAGCTGGTTTTATTACTCTACATGTGATGATGTTGCAGGTTTTCTATTTTAATCTTATCAATAAAACAATGTTTTAAAGATAAAATATTCAAAATACTATTTTTTCCATTCAGATCCAAAATAAGTGTAAGAAACTGCTAATTTTTAAAATATGTCATATATAAATTTATTACACTATTAATAAATTAGAGGTTTTAAGAAGCTGTAATAAAGCCACATGTTTTTACATGTATATTTAATGACCACATTTTATGCAAAAAATAGAATTAATCTGTTTTAACCAATAGAATTAAGCTGTTTTTCTCTTCTGCATAGCCCATGGAGAAGAATAAGCAGTTCTACAATTTGATGCAGATCTCAAAAGGACAAAACTGTCTCTTTAAAGTCTCTCTTTTTCTCAATTGGCATCATACTAAATCCCAGCTTTTCTGATGCCGATACATTGGTATGCCCATTTTAAAGCAAAAATTACTATTAATGTATTAAAAACGAGTTCTGTTCCTTTTAAGGCTATGATGAAGCCCAACTCTGACAGATCAGCAGATGACACAACACAGACAGATGGTTAGAACATGAAGCAGTAAGTATTCTTTGGTTAAATGTGTGTTTATTCCTATACTTTGATGAAGATAGTATCAAGACTCTAACTCTAGAAGACTTAAAACATCAAAGATATGTTTGAATTACAGTGAAAATAGACACATCATCCAAAATGTTAAGTTTAAGAATGAAACTCCAATTTATCAAGTTGTTTAGTAGTAGTCTGTTCTTATCAAAAATTTACTACACCCTTTTATATAAATACTTGCAGCTGTTGAATATATCATCTATATGCTAACTGTGAATAGGCTCAAAACACATAGCAACTGAACTCAAACTTCACAAAATCAAAAGACGTTAATAAGACACAAGAACAGATGATAAATACCAGAAAATAACACTGCTTTTTCTGACATGAGCCTGATGATCTTGTTGAGAAGGCTAAATCAAGCACATGCAAAGCACAGATTGAATTAGAAGGAAATGTAGTTCTGCTAGAAAGGTTTCAGGACACATCTATTCTGGGACATATAATAGAGAGTAAGTTGTCTCCCTAGGAGTTCTAGAAATTAAATGTGCTCTAAAACCTCTGTAATCAAAACTGAAAATGCTATGATGGAGTTATATTATTTTTAAAAAACCCTTTTAATCTGTAACTGTGGTATTTTGTTGCCTAAGGCTATCTTGAATTGTTTTTAAATTACTGCTTTTTAATTGGTTAGAGTAGTTGATGTCATTTTCTAAATGGCAGGATCTAGAAACAAACAATGCTTTTGATTCCGTGTTTATCTTCATTATAATGGGCAGGCATTAATAAGAAAGACTGTTACTTGTAATCAACAAATGCCTGCTTTCATTTGTATTCCTTGCAGGAAGATAAATCCAATATTTAGACAGCTGTACTCCTCTTATGGCTTTTATTTGCTCTGGGGACCAGAAGAGGAGGTTGTAATTTCCCTTTGACTATTATCTGCCATTAAGATCCTTCTGTTTTGCAGTATTTGCAGGTAAAAATGAAATTTGTCATGTTGGTTTGGTTTTTTGTTTGGTATTTTTTCCCCTTGCAGCTTGGTATTTTGCCAAATATTTATAAAGTTTCCTGTGTTTTGAGTCTGTTCACGTGACTTGTAAAAGTCAATAAAGTACTCGACAGGAAATTAAATCACAGATAATTCCATTAAAATAAGCATTGCATTTGAGAGGAAATCCTGAAAAAGTCAGACTGTCTCATGGAAACCATAATCTTGCTGAGAAAAACCCCACAAATTATCTTCAGAAATCTAAAAGTCAAATGTGCAGATTTGATCCAGTCACTCTAGACATTTTGTAGTCAAGAGAAGAAGGAACCTCCACAGAACCACCTCTCCTTTAAGAAATATGAGTCCATTGGCTCCAAAGCTCTCAGGGACTATAAAGCAAAGTTAGACCCGTAATTTCTATACATCTAAAATTGAGTTCAATTTTGTTTATCCGTGGTGTTAAATTATTTTCACAACTATAAGCAGATACTATGAAAGATGAAGTTAAGATTCCATCATCAGAACACAGAATTTGAGAGCTGGAACCCAAGAAAAGGCCTGTATTTTATTCCATATGGGACTTCTTCAACATGAGTTAAGAGGGAAACATCTTGAGGATAAAGGCATATATTTTCAGGATGACAATGTGCATGGTTTGTTGAAACCTTGATATTTCAAGTGATTTTTCCCTTCTAAATCAGAAAACCACTGATCTGCTACATGGCTTTTTAAGTTCAACAACTTTATTTTTTTAATAAAACTTGTGTGTCTTCATCAAGCAGAATCATAGTAAATTGGATCAGTGCTCATGAACAGATTTGTCACCTTACAAAAGGACATGTAGTTTATACTGGGATGAGCACTCAGGCTACTTTCTACCATGTGTTCAAGAGAATGTGCAAGAAGTCACTCAAGAAGTCACTGAAACAAATACTTGTATTATAACAAGATACCGTATTTTACATGCTTTACAAATGAGAATGAGCTTAGGGATGTTCTTGTGAGTAGATGTAAACATAAATATTATAATTAATGTTTGGGGGTTTTTCCTTAAGGTATACTTGAATATCCCTTATCCCGTTTTTCGTAAATCACGCTCTTTGTACCACCATGTGTTTGATCAAAATTAGCTGAACTCCTCTGAGCACAAGAAAGAGATGAATAAAATGTAAAAATTATGTGAGTGTGAAAACTCAAAAGTGCTGCACTTAAGTGACTAAAAGTGTTTGATTAGTGTAAGCTAATGAGATACCTATGTTTTCTCCTTTGGATATTGTGTTTTTAATTAAATGTTAAGGTTTTGCCTTACAGTAGAAAGTTATTTTCTTATTAAGAATAGGTGCACTATGGCCTCACTTGCACAAAGAGCAACCCTGAAATGCAGCCCTAAACTGAAGATTCTTTCTTAAAAGCAGAGCTATTATCCCTCATAATGTCTGATATCTGCCAGAGTTCAAGAAACTGGGTGCCATCCAGTAATCTTGCACTGAAGTGAGATTTCTGAGCAAAACAAGTAGCAAAGTAGTTCTGTGAAAACTAATTTGTTAAAATTCAAAATGCAGCTTTCTTTGGCAATTTCAGTTTTAAGTATTTCTTATATAAATAATATATAACCTGTCTATAAATATAATTTTATTATTATTATTATATGATTAAATATTTAGAGGTAAACTGGGATCACTTTTAAAGATTCTTCAAATTAATACAAATCTTCTATTTCAAAACGGTTTGAAACTATTTTAAATAGATACAAATCTTTAGAGAAGAGTATCTCTGAATGTCTTCCAACAAACCTGTTAAATTACGAAAATGTTTATATGACTGTCATAATTCAAACCTCAGTGACATTTTTCAGATTACATGTTTCAATCTCCACATCAGAAAATTGAACCAGCAGAGGTTTATATCTAGTGTATTATTCCAGGAAGTTGTTGGTTTTTTTGGTTTTTCTTCATGTTTTAGTTAGTTTGTTTGTTTTCTGGATGAGAAGGTAATTTCTAGCTCTTGTAATTCAAAAGGAAATATTCTGAGTTAAAGGTAAGTAGAAACCATTTTGAAACAGCTAACAACCTTAAGCTAGCCTTGATTAAAAGGGAGTATTTAAACAAAGAATTAGCATCTTTATTTTTTCAGATTTATTTTAAATCACTGCTACATAGAATTTGTGTTGCAATGGACAGCTTTTTTGAGAGAGGGACAGCACTGAGCAGTATGAATCTGGCAATCTGGCAATTCACCGAATGTCCAGGAATTAGATCTTCACCCTGCTTTTTTTGCTTTTTTCTTTCTTTTTTTTTTTTTAAAAGAACTCTTATAAAAACCCTAGTAAGAAAACTTTAATTGGTCTCTCAGAATATTCACAAGACACAAATATTCCTGGAGTTTGAGTTTACTTTCAAAAAGGCTATCACAAAATATTGCTCCGAATAACACTTCTGAACACTAAAATATCATGCCAATACTAAGTATTTAACACAACTTTTCACTCTGCAAAGAGAAGGACTATATAACCTGAGATTGCTGTTTAGTTTATTACAGAGCATCTTCCCTGGTAGGTAGGAAGTGAATACCTGGAATACCCACGTTTCAAAAGATAACTCCTTGGTAATTTCTTTTTCTGACATAGAGAACTTTGATTATCACAGTTATCCTTTTGATCAACAGGTTCTTCCTCTAAAATATCGTTTATACTGTACAAAATTATTCCTGGCAAAACAGGAATTTAACTCAGAGCCACTATCACACGGTTTCAGGAACAGTGACTAGAGATTACTTTGTTTGCCATGGGCAAATGATATTACTGTTTACTCAGTGGTTTTGCTGATGATTGAAGTTAGGGAAGTCAAAGCTGAATTACCAAATATTTTACCATGGTTTATGTATGTGCAGAAAATCATTATTTTCTTGCAGAATTTCTTATAAATCATAAAACCAGACTACTTCCCTGAATCTGTCATGGCAGCATCATTCCTAAGCTATTCCATGACAATGTATTTTATTTCAAGCATTTTATCTTCTTAATAACTTTCCTCTCTGCATGTACCTCTCTGCATGTCCTCTCTGCATGTCTGCATATAGTATAACTAAATAGGTTAAATGAAAAAAAATATTACTGTCTTTAATTACAATGTATGTTCCATTTAAAGGTCTGGAAGAGAATTGGGAACTTGGTAATTATTTTGACATGAAAAGATGGTATGTGCTAACAGCATAAGAGTACAATATATGAATCCAATTGTTTAGATGTAATATCAAGAGTCAGTTTACACTGAAACATTGTCTGGTTTATAAAGAACAGCACAGAAATAGACTACAATATGTGTGTATTTATCGTGTTAAACTCAGTATCTCCAAAGAGACTGTGCATTTAAACAATAACATAGTCACTGAAGACAAAACCATTTAAAGAATGGATTTATTTTAATAAATCCTAGCTCTCACCCTACTTAGTATATAGTATGTATGCTATTACAGTGACAGAGGCTTGACAGGCAGCTTTTAGGAGTTTACAGCTTTTCTTCCTCCTCCATATCACTTCTCACCACGATAATTCTGCTAAAATTTCCAGTTTAAATAAAATTATTAATTTAATCTGGATAATTTACTATCATTTTATTTCCAGAGTTAAAATGATGATGAACTGAAGGAGTAAAATTTTAAAATCTCTTTAACCTGGAATATGAAAAATATCTTCTGACATTCAAAATGAAGACAGTAGTTCACATCCTAAGCAGCAATTCAGTTTTCTGAACAATAAACACCTGGGATAAGAGGTGAAACTCAAGTCTGCCTAAAATTATTCTTGGTACATAGTTGTATTGGTTTGTACACTGTAAAGGTGTCTCTTATGAGGCAACTGGTACCTACTTGTCTTTAAGTTTTGATTGTGGTTCAGGGTTAGCCAACATTTTTATATGGGTTCACATAGAGAGCGAGCAAAGACTGACTCTAGCAAATGGTTACGATAATTGATTAAAAGAGAAAATATTTAGGCAATATTCTCTGTGGTAGGAGAACAGATTTAATTTTGACATTTTATCCCGTGTTCCCTAATAGAAAAAATAGAAGCAAAACTGTTCCTACATTTCAAGGAAATAACTATAAAATCACAGTTTGGTCAATAAAAACTCTAAACTGTTGGCTTGAAGCCATGTTTTGAGATTGGGGTGTTTTAGCTAGTTAGTTAAATGTGTGTGTTCATATACCCATGATTGTATGAATCACCTCCAGAAATTAGGCCCACAAATGGCTGACATGAAGGTAAAAGAAATTTATGGCATGAGTGTCAGCCTCAGCCACACTGTGCTGAGATGTGGATTTCAGAACTGCAGGGTAAGGTAATAAGAGCAATCTTCTGACTGGTGGACTCTTAAAATCTCAGGTTACAGCATCTGAAGTTGAGTAGAATGTGGAATCCATATTACTGATCTGTTTCATCATTAATTATTATTTAGTGGAAAGAAGAATTCAGATATGTGAGTAACATCTCACTTCCATCCTCTAGCATATTTTTACAGAGACCTTGAATTTTTGTATTCCTTTTATGCTGAGGAGAGTCAAAAAGCATGTTCATCCCTGATAATCCATATTCTGGTAGTTAACTTTTTTCCTTAACCTGAGGAAACTGCTTTTTCAAACTACTTTGTCTGAAACCTGCTTAAAACCTAGATATTTGATGTCCAGAGTAAATATTCTGCAGGTAAGTAGGTTTAATGATCAAAAATCAGACAGCAACAATGCTTTTATTACGATTATATGTGATCTCACTGAGAGTAGTTCTGTTCATCAGTGACAGGAGTTCAGTTATTAGATACTGGAATACCAGTTCTCTGCAAACCAAGAGGCTACAGGTGGGAGCAGTCAGCACAGATTATCTAGAAAGCTTTCAGGGAGTCAGAAGAGGAAAAGCTGCGTGCTCAGTAACATAACTTCCTGTGTCCTAGAATCAGAAAAAAATAAGTCACAAGGCAGCAGAATAAGTTTAGAGACAAAACCTAGGTTTGTCTTAATTTGTATCCTGAACTCAGTTTCTAAGTCTGTCTAAATTTGGATTCAGGTTTCAATAGCTATGTCAAAGTTCTTATGTAACTTTTTTTTATCTGATGTTTTTCAAAACCCAGCATTGTAACATAAAATGTCATTTATTGTATCATCAAGAAAGAATGCTGAGAGTTGATTTCATTGTAGAAAAGTATTTATATCATATGTAGATTAGGAAAAAAATCAATAGATAATTGAAATTGAAAACTTAGTGGATTTTATTCTGTGCTGTAAAGTTATTTTCTATCTCCCACTAAACGGGAATAAAAGATGTGAGTGATAAAAATATTTCTTTCTACATTTCCAGAATTTTAACAGTAGCATGCTAAGGTTGCTATTTACAAGAAGGTAATCAAATTTCCCCAAATATCTGTTTTTACACCTTGGTACAATTTATTAGCTTTTGGCTCTGTTTACAGTAAGCTTTCTAAAAGGTGCTTCTGAGCTTCTGTCACTAGAGAGCAAAAGGTAGACTTGGTGATTAACCTTTCTCCATTCCGAGTGAAGATGATTCTCTTTTCTTGTACAGTAATAGTTTTCTTGGGTACCAGTCATTACTTATGACCAAAGAATGATATTCAGATGCCATATGGTGATATTGTTACAGAATAGCTCTGCATACAAAAATCAAAATCAATGATAACAGCCTGGAGCTGCCTTTATGTGGTGTTACTGAAATTGTCTGCTATTTTCCTATTTTTGTTTTACTCATTTCTTTTCCTAGAGAAACAAAATGTCTTCCTGTGACTCCTTGCTAACAAACTTTATGGAAAGCAAGCTCTATGTACCTATTCACACACATAGAAATCTCACTAAGGGAGAAGAGGGATGCTTATCATAGTTTAGTCTAAGCAGACGATAAGAAAACCTGCAGGAATATGTATATTACTGTGAGAAGCTGCACTAAAACATTTTGATTGTGTATTAAACTCTGGGATTGCATTTGTGTCTTCTTTCTAAGTGGTTCTTTGCCTTAGTGAAGTGTCTTGCACTAGTTTAATTGACCAAAGACAAGGTATCAGAAATAAGTTAGAGCAGCAGTATGTCACGCTGGATCTTAAAGCCGTAGAAGTTTAGAATAAACAGCTTTCCCAGAGCTCAACATTTTTTATAACAGTAGTGTTTTTATAACAATAGCTATATTGACCAGGTGTCCACTGATTACACTGACAGCTTAGGATTTCAAGGTTTTTACTTCATATATGTTCCATACACATGAATACAATAAAGTAAATATGTGTCAGCTAGGATCAGGAGTTAAATGGCCAGTGGAAGAATGGCTGAAAGAGCTTTGAGACTACTGTGGTGTCATAACAGCTGGGTTGTACAGTTAAAAGAAAACCAAAAAATCCCAGAAGTTTTGCTGATTTTGTGAGATCAATCGTTTGCTTGATTCTCTTCTACCAAGAGTTGTTTTCTTTGTTTTACTTAAAGTGGTTTTTTTTTTTTTTTTCTGATAGATGTATGGATAGAGTCTGCAAATGCAGATCTGCCTTCAGCAGTTGAACAGTTTTTTGAGCCATCCAGCATCAGGCTGATGTGAACTGACAGTACTTACACCCAGGTGTCATTGTCTAACATGCCTCCTGACAAAAAAATATGGCTTGACAGATCTTATTTTTCTGTTTCACCTCTCCATGCTGTGTTCCTTCACTTAACAGGAAATGTTAAAGGACTATTTTTTAGTAAGAAAAAAAGTTCATGTTCATGAAATCCTCCTGTGTGCCTGCAGATCCTCATGATTTCTACACATAGACTCATTTGTTGTCCACAGATACTTTCCATTCATTCCATACCTTTCTCTATGAGGTGCTTCACTATACTACAGCTTTGAAAAGATATGGGAATTATTTTTGGTTTTTTGTCTAATAAAATTTCTACGTGATGGAAAGAAGGGTTCAGAAACACCTGATTAACTGATAATTCTGGCAAATTAAGAATTTAATGTAAGACTGAGAAACTTCAAGTAATTTCACTGTCAATAAATATAAGGCAGAAGCCTACCAAAATTTAACTTCTAATTAGAGTCAGAAATTATATGAAGGCTTGAATAGTTCATAAGTATGTTTTACTTTGTTGTTTAATTTCAGATTTACTAATTCAAACTGTATGTGCTGTATCAACAGTTGACCACAGTAACAAATATTGGATAAGAGGCCCCTGATATTATACAAAGTAACTCATTCTGCTGCTTCTGGTAGACAAATTAGGAACCTAAAAAATGACAAAGGAGGTACTTTTATATACTGGCCATGAAGTGCACAGCAGCAAAACAGAATAGTTTTGTACAATGCAGAAGAGAAGGAGACAGTTGAATAGAATAATGGTTCTCTGGGTGGAGCATGAATTTAATGTTTGGGTGACCAGTCTTTAAATCTGTACTCTTTCTATTTAATACATTGCATAAAATTGTCCTGAAGAATATATTGAATTGGGAAAAAAACCCCACAAAAACCCCAAACCTTTTAAAAAAAAAAAGGAAAAAAAATTGTTTTGTACTGATATGAACTCAGTAAGAAAATCTACAGTTGAGCATATGGAGGTGATGTACAGCCATCAAGGGAGGCATGAGACAGTACTGACATAAAAATACTGAAAAGTAATCCTGTTAATGCCTAAGGTCCTTCTATTCTCTGAGCATGCAGAGCATAATAAAAAGAGCAACATACCCTACGTGCACTTCCGACATTAAAGGGAGATGCAGGTTGTGGTCAGTCAGTGAAGAAGGGCAGAAATGGGCTGCATTCATGCAATTGATAACAATAATGTGACAAGAACCAGTGGAGAGGTAGAAAGACCTGAACTGTCAGTGTCAATAACTACGCAGAGATGAAATTCCTAAATATTTTGTGACATGTTAGCAGCAACATAACAAAGTATAGCAGATAAGTACACACTATCAGAGGCCATCAGAGGCCTAATAGTTGAGACAGCACTAGAATGGCTCAGGGATGCAGGTTTTGGTCACAGCAAATGTAGCCAAAGCAGAGATCTGTGACATCTTGAACCACAGCTGTCAGTGATAACTCTATAGCATCAAATTCACATTTCCCTATACTCACAGCTACTTTACAATATAAATGATATAAATTTTAAATATTAAGTACTATATGTGCAGTGATGATAGGATGGCATAAAAAAGATGGAGCCAGATTTGACAGTAGGTCAACAGACATAAAATAAACATAAATTCTGATTAAAAAAGGGAAAAAATTCCCATGAATATCAACAAAAACTAGAACAAGTTTCCCAAGGAATTTGTTCTATGTCTGCCCTTGGAAGTAATCAAGACTTGACTGGACAAAGCCTTGAGTAACCTCAGCCAACTGAATCTACTTTGAGCAGGATTTGAAGTAAATATTCTCTAGATATTCCTCCCAGAATAAATTGTTCTATGGTTCTAATATGAAATATCCCAGATTTCTCTATGGTAGTGCTTTTCTGGCTGTGATGATCAAAGCACTTAATAAAAAAAGCTTTGTAGAAACATGTCACATCACTTGGCACAACAAGGAATTATACAAGTTTTGGAGAATACAAAAATTTCTTAAAATATGGGTTAATAAACATTTTTGATGATTCATAAGTATTTTATTTAGTTTTGGGATTAGGAATTCACACTGCATGTCCATAACTCTTCATTGCCCAATGGTACATCACTAGGTGATAACAAGGTTCCAGCATTTGTGGAAGTGAAAGAATTTCTTGGCAAAACTTCAATGTTTTTCTCCTCAGGTCTTGTTCTTTATGCTAGACAATGTTCATAAAAATGAATGCGTCATATGTTTGGTTCAGAATTTGCATACCAAATCCTTTTGGCTTTACCAGTGTTGTCTCTTTCTGTCCTTTTCTCTCCATTTTAAATAAAAAATCAGGCGTTGCCTGTAGAAGATAAAATACTATATATTAAAAATATATGCATGCATTGAAAGTAACTAGAAATATACAGATTTTTTTACAAATAAGAGTCCTAAGATTTTCTTCCCTTTTATGCTAGTGGGGATAGAAAGGTAGAAAGCAGAACAGAGTTCCAACAGTGATTATTAAGATAAAAACATTTGAAAGAATGGTGCAATTTACCTTAATTACTGTGAAGGAATAATAATTTTCCTGCCTTCTTTTTCGTGACCTCTGTACTCATGTTAGATGTCATCCTGCCAAGCCTGGACAAATCTTTCAAATAAAAAACATACATTGCTAACAATTTATGTTCACTTTCTCCTTTTGTGATTTTCCATTGCTGTTAAACTGTTTTCCTGCAGATTCAGGTATTTCAATTAGCTTGTTGTTCCAAAGCTTCTTCACCATTCATTTGTGGAAATTTTAATGAATGCAGTATATATTTTTCCTTTTAAATTCAGTTTCATGTTTTATCTTTTATGATATATTAAACCTGTCTAGTCATATAACTGCACCATGCAGTTAAAGGTTAGTAGTTATTAGGCTATAGATTGGTATAGTAAATGTATTGATTGGTTGTTCTGTATTAAGATGATTAGCAAAGAAAAGTATATAATGTATTGTAACCAGAACTAAAGAGACTTCAGACCTGCCTATAGCTGTGGCTGATGGCTTTAGGCTTGGGCTCTGTCACCCATGACCCATGATTGCTGTCTGGATATAATAAACAGCATTTTAAAGAGCCCTCTGGAGTCCCACATCTCTCGGTATGGCTCTTACAAACTGCCTTCCCAGTGTCTCGTACATGGCTGTGTTTTGGATTTGTGCTGAACACACAATAATAATATAATATTGATAATATTGAGATGTTAATATAGAGATAATATAGAGATGCTTTTATTATTGCTGAGCAAGGCTTACACAGAGCCAAGGCCTTTTCTGCTTTTCATGCTGCCTTACACTGACAAGGAAATTGGGAGTGCACAGAAAGCTGGAAGGAAACACAGCCAGAACAAGTGACCTAAACTGACCAAAGGGATATTCTAGAACGTATGGCATTTGTCTTCCAAAGTCACCATCACACGTAAGGGGGCCCTGCTTTCCTGGAGATGGCTGAACACTTGCCTGCCTATGGGAAGCACTGAATTAATTCTTTATTTTTCTTTGCTTGTGTGCATGGCTTTTGCTTTTCCTATTACCTGTCTTTATCTCAATCCATGAGTTTTCTACCTTTTATCCTACAATTCTCTCCCTGGTCCTGCTGGTGAGGGAATGAGCTGGGTGACACTTTGTTGTTAGCTGGGGTGAATCCATGACACTAGTCCAAAACCCCTGTTTACTAGAGTTGGTTATTCATGGTACTTTGCAGTCACATTTCCAGTATCTTACCAGGTGGAAACTCCACAATTTCTCTGGAAACCTGTTCCAGCATTTAACCACTTGCACACTCAAAAATACACACTCAAAAGAAGTGTTTCCTTGTGTTAATGTCAAAATTCATGTGTTTTAATTTCGGCCCATTGCCTCTTGTCCTGTCACTGGGCATCTCTTAAAAGAGTGTGTCTGTCTCCATTATGCTTTTTCTATCAAGTATTAATGCATATGTAAAAGATCTCACTGAGCCTTCTCTTCTCCAAGCTGAGTTCTACCTCACTTAGCATCTCCTCCTATGAAAGATGCTCCAGACACTTAATCATCTCCCTGTGAGTAACCATGACCTTTGCTGGATGTGGTCATAATTCAATGTGTCCATATCCCTCTTATACAGTGGAACATAAATTTGGACCCAGTACTCCAGATGGGCCCTCTACAGGAAAGAGGAAAGTGCAAGGATCATCTCCCTGCTAGAAAGATTCCTCTTAATGCAGCTCAGGAGGCTGCTGATCTTTGTGGAAGCAAGGGCATGTTCCTGGATCCTGGTCAACACACAGTCCACAAGGAGTTCCATATCCTTCAATGTAAGGATGCTTTTTAACTGACATGTTACCCATCATGAGTTAGTGCATGGGACTATTTCTGTCAAGATAAAAATCTCCCTCTGGTCCTTTGGTGAATTTTGTGAGATTCCTGTCTACACAGTTCACCATCTTGATGAGGTGCCTATGAATTGCATCCCACCTACTTGGTGTATCAACGATTCCTCCAAGGTTTGTTTCAGCTGTAATTGTGGTGATGTGACCCTGGCTGACTGACAGGTGCCCACTAAGGTGCTCTATCATTCCTCCTCCTCAGCAGGACAGGGGAGAAAAACATGACAAAAAGCTCACGGGTTGAGATGAAGAGAGAGGGAGATCACTCTCTGATTACTGTCATGGGTGAAATTTACTTGACCTGTGGAAATTAATTTAATTTACTGCCAATCAAACACAGAAACATTAATTAGAAATTAGAAGAAATCTAAAACCACCTTCTTCTTACCCCTCTCAGGCTCAACATCACTCCTGACTTCCTTGCAGACAGTTCATAATGTTTTGTCTCTGTTGTTCCATCATTTATTCAACTGTTTTGTAGTTGGAATGATAATTAAAAATGTGTTCAATATGACACTATGAACTAAACTCATGCTCTTGTTTCCTGTTTCTTCATATGCTTTCTGACAGGCAAGCTTTCATTTTCTACTGTGTTCTTACTTAACCTTTCAAATTCTACTGTGTTGAACCATTTTCCATAAAGTTAATGTTCTGTAAATACCTTAGTTATCTTTCTGAAGACCATAAACATAAACAGTGAACAAAGAAAGAAGCCCAAATCTAATGCTGAATAGAAAATATCAAGTTATACATATAGCAAAAATGATAGATGACGACTGGATAATGGTCTTTGTAAAAGCCTCTTTCTGAAAAATAAAAATATAGATCAGGAACTCAGTCATCTTGCACATAAAATTTAACCATTAATTTGAGAAGAAAAACATTTCTAAACAGAGTATGAATTTTGTTTGTGTTTTCAGAAGAAAAAGAAAAATAAAAGAATAGTTCAGTCTGATCAGGGAGCCCCAAATATCTGAAGCTTTCAAATGACAAACAATACAATTTTTAAAAGCAAAAAATTAATTAACTAATGATTACCTTGGGTTTATTTATTTGTTTTCAGACTTACAATTCTCTTTACAGACACTGTACCAGATGTTGCTGAGGGTAATATTCTAAGATAAAGAAAAGAGATAAGCTGCAGTTTTGAGAATTCATGTCAGTAATTATTAAAACCTAACAGTCAGCAGGAATTTATGCCTTTTACTAAATGATCGTGTGAGTTGCTGAAGCATGATAGTTTGTTTAAATGATTCAGTGGGATATGCAGTGTTGAGAAAACTAAAGTTTAAATCAGCCCCTTGGAGCATCAGAACCAGTTCTGGTGACAAAGCCTTGATTCTGTGAAAGAGTTTGCTAGGTTAATTCAGTTTAATTTAGACACATCTCCCACTGCCTGTGGAGAAAATTAAAAAATTCTAATACTCTTTTGAGAAAAGAATGGAGGAAAACATAAAGGGTGTGCAATTTCATTTAAACATAATTTGGATTCACTTGTTCTTCAACTATTAACTCATTACTTATAAGGGGCTACTCATGCAACATTTATTTCTGAGTGATGATTTATTGTGTCCCCAGAGAACACTCAGTGAAGAGAGAAAGGTTACAGAAGTAGCATTAATGTCTGCCTAAGACTATGTTGATTTATTAAAAAAAAAAAAAGGCTAAAGTGCAAACCACAGGGAAGGAAGCTGCTAAACTGTATAATTTGATTAGGTAAAATGAGCATTAAATGGGAAAATCCTAAACTATTTAGCTTTGCTCTTCTGCATATAAATTAGAGATTAGGTAGGAGCAATATGAGCAGTTCCTTTGTAATACATAGGTCTAATTACAATAAATTTAGAAAAGTCTAAGTGTGTAATATGCACAAAGTAGATTAAGAGTGCACAGGAATTATAAAATATCTAGGCTTCTTTAAAGCTTCTGATGTGACAGATAAAGTTACTTTTTTTCTTTTTTTATTTTCCAATGGGAAACACATGAATATGCTTGGAGTTTATACTTTCTTACTTTTATAGCAAATGTATGAAGTTTAATTAGCAAGAACAAGTTAAAAATGTTAAACATAAAGGAACAGGAAAAGGATAAAGACTAAAGTAAAATCCACACAGTAATGTAAATGGAGTTGTTTCCCTTAGTAGACAAACAAAAGTAAAAAAAGAAATCTAGCATCACATTTTACTGACTGATGTCAAATTAGTTGAGTACAAAACATAATTTATTCTTATTACAGTGAGAACTATGTTTTCATCTCAATATGTATTATTCAGATTTATCAAATATTATCAGATCACTTTGTGATCTGTCAATGTAAAGAAAACTCTGGAATCTTGCTCCTTCCCACAGCAACATGGGAAGAAGAAGAAGGGAACTTTCATCACTGAAATCCATTTTGTAGCTTCTGTTTGTACACGGGCTCAGTGGTCCTCCCAGTTTTCTATGTAACCAACACAGTTTGCAACAGAATAGGAGTTGGTGGCTTCAGAGACAATGGCAAGGTCTTTCTTCTGAGTGTGTTAATGTGCAATCTGATGATCTTCTTTCTCTTTATAGCTGCAGTTTCACAATATAAATTATCCTGGTCGAAGTGCAAATAGTCAAGGGAGGTAACAAAATTGTGAAAGTGCAACTGATACTCAGCTTCTGTAACATATTCAGGAGCAAATTTGGAGCAGATCTTTACTTAATCCCTAATATATATGTATATAAGAAATGTTGAGCTGAATGACTTGCATGGACATGAATTCAAGGGTATAATAACTATATTATATTATATAAGAACTGTATCTACTCTTGTTAAATTCTATAATCAGGGGAACACTTGGGGATGATAAATTTCAGTCTATACAATTCTGAAAAAAATTATGGTCAATATTAACACAGGGAGGAAACAGTAGAGAAGACCCATGCACTTTGCTTGGTCATGTTTAGCCCCTGAAAATTCTGATTAATAAATATGAAAGAAGTCAAAACCTATTTTACAAAACTGAATAATACTGTTTAAGACAGTAAGTGATGACACAATATATAGGACCTGATGTAATACAGAAAATAATATTTAGCAGATAAGTCTGCTTCTAGTGGTCATTTAGTGCAAAAATATAGTGCAAAAATATAAGTGCAAAAATAAAAGAAAGGTTTCATGAATCATGAGTTCAGTAAAGAAGCTTACAGTCTCTTTAATGTACTATGAGGACAAGTTACTGATAAAAGAACTAGACAATTTCCAAGACCACTCACTTATTCAGTGGAACATTGGGTACTCCAGGTTAAAAGTGATCTCTGGAAGTCCCTAGCCAAACCTCTGCTTTAAGCAAGGTCAGTTGTGAAGTCACACTAGTTGCTAGGGCTTCATCTATCTGAGTGTTGAAGACCTCTGAGCATAGAAGCAGTATAAATCCCAGGATATTGGCCAAGAGATAATGCTTCCTGAGAGAGGAAGAAACCATGCAGGGGCAATCTTCATGAGGCTAAAGAAAGTTGTAAAAAATGTGCATATCTGAAGACATTCAGTGTTAATGTTGCAAAGATTCATCAAGGCCACTGAAGTAGAGATTTAGAGTAGACATAAAGACAAATGTATTACTTTTTACTTAGATACAGGAACTAATTTTAGAATTATGGAACCAAATCCTTGAATCTAGAGAAATGCTAGTAAGCAACAGATCTTTTAAAGTGTCTTTTAATCAACAACAAAGAAATTAACAACCATCAATCAACAAGGAAATTATTATTAAGAAAAAAATCAAACTCCCAAAACTTGACATTTAATTTCAAGAGAAAATAATGTCCAGTATTACTACAATGTATTTGGGCAACATTTATAGCTACTTATTTAATTAAAAACAAAGGAAAGGTAAGGATTACCTTTCAAATGGTGCACATTTCTGAACTTAAGATATAAATACTAAATAGCTGAAGTTAGACATATGGTAACATGAAAAATGACCAAATATTCCTAGGCAGAAGGTATACATGAAAAACCATGCAATTATTTTTATCTATTAATAATAAAAATTTAAAAGGTAAAAACCGTGAATGTAGGCCAAGCATACCTAATAATAATACTGGAAAGTAGTGGATTTTGTAAATCTGTTAAAATGACAGTAATGTCGTGTGTCCAATACTGATTAAAGACGAAATCCAGCCAAGTATGTAAATTACTATTTAGGACTTAGGTGGAACTGAGGTTTCTCAGAAAAATGCAGTGGAAAAATCCCTCTTCATTACTAGTCATGAAGAAAACTGAACTCAGGGATGTGGTTCTTAACCACAGACATCTCATACAGTTTGATGGCCTAGAACCTGTTGCATAGAACCAGAAAGGCAGGACTCAGCATTCATAAGAAACTTCTATGCAGCAGTACAGCATCCCACACTAAAGTATCTAATACCATTTGAGATGTCATTCACTTGCTATTTCAAAAACGTCATCACCTTCTGAGGTCTCTTATTAACTACATAGACCCTTTGAAGATGTCTCAGAAACTGTGAGCTACGTCCCATACAGCAGTACTTAGTACCTAGGTATGGGCAAATACATGGATCCCTAAGGAATCCAGAGACCCATTTGTCTGAACAGAGGCCTATATCTTTCTTAGAGACAGATAATAAAATCCTCTCACTCTAATGCCTGGCCTTCTACATGAAATCAAACCCTGAATGTTTTTGCTTTTAGAAGGAATGTTCCAACCTAATGTGTTTAGTAATCAACTATATTTAGGATTCAAAACCAACCTCTGTATTTAGGATTCAAAAAATCTTCAGAGTTTTTTTCAGGGTTTTAATCAGGACATCAGGCATCTCTCAAATGTCAATCATGAGTATTTAATATAACAACCTAAATATTTGATTAAAGAACTGGCTAAGCAAGAGATGCTGTCTACTCATCTTGGTGCAGATGTGCCTCTGTGTGCACCATGAATGTGCTAAACTTAAAAAGGATAATTACTAAATCATTAATGATCAGAGAATTCACACTGATGTAAAGAGATTATTCATATTTCAAGATTCATAGGTGCTTTTTGTTAGTTTGGAGTTTTTTAATCAATCGACTACTTAAGGCAGTATGGAAATAAAGCTAGAAATAGCAGACAGAAATGCAGTCTAAAATCAAGAAAAGGTTGACCCTTGGGACTTCAATCTAAATCTTATTTAATGATTTCTGTTTTTACAGAGTATTCAGAGTACCGACTTTTACTAGGTTCAAACCTTAAATTGATTTTGTATGAGAAAGAATAAACCACTGAGAAAAAAAATAAATTTACCTAATGAAGTATTGCTGAATATTAGGTTATTTCTGGCACTCATTTGTTACTCCACATTTCTTAGTGCAATTTTCTCAGCTGCTACATTTATATTGTTTCTCCACCAGTAAGGTAGAGAATAGAGTCGGCTAATCAAGTGTGGTAGCAAGCTTTCCATTAACTGGATTATATAGGCCAAAGATGTAGACTGCGTATCTTATAATTAATAAATATAAAGGAATTCTTACCCCTTTTAGAAGTTATCTGCACTAAAAACCTCAAGGTTTTAAGTGTAAGACATACCATAAAATAAATTTAAACTGCTACACAGTTTCTAGAACAGAACCAAATAAATGTAATTTGCATGATCATTGAAAAACTATTAAACCTATGAGTTAATTACTAGAAAAACAAAGAGAAAATGAAAAGTAGGGGACATGGTAAGAAAAGGTAAAAATATAATAGAATGACATATAGTAAATAGAACTCATGGTACAGAACACACATTTAAAGGACTCTGAACTTTATATTCTACGAATAACTAGTCAAGGAATTTGTAGTGAGTGAATAAGTATCATATCTTTACCTTTAGAATGACAAGAAAAGAACTTAGTGTACAATTTTATTTTGCTATCTTAAAATTCAGAGATTGAAATTAGTGAAATACTATACCCTGGTGAAAAAAAGGCAAAAATCCTATGCTCTTTTCACACAAGCAAGTCACAATGTGTTGAGTAATTGACATATGAAAGGATACCTTTATTTAACGCTAAAATCCATTTTCTTCAATTTCTTCTGAAATATCTTCCTTACAATTTAGGACTGCATTTAATTTTGTAAGTATTTATAAAACACAGGAAATTATAGGAACATATAGACCTAATCTGGAAATTGCTCTTATTTTTGTTTGTGTCTGGTATGAAGATGAGTCCAGTGTCAGCACTTAACAAATCATGTTGATTACTTTCGCGGGAAGTGCTGTGAGATTTTTAATGACTATGGCTGATTAGAGCCTGAAATGACAGATCATGAAAAGAGCAGAGTCTTTAAATTAGGCAGTTAGCATTTTGAGTCAGTAAAAAAAAAAAAAAAACCAGAGAAAAACATGAACATATTTTACTGACTCTAACTTAGCTATGAAATGAATGTATTGGGAGAATAGGAATCTGCTATATGATTCTGGAACATTTTCCTACAATATGTACTAAGCTATGTAACACATACATTGCCATGTATTGTCTTTTAAAATTAACAAAAGATGAATTTGTATACCCCATTTTATGATTTGCTTGTATTGTTCAAATATTGCAGGGGGAAGAAAGGACACTCATCTCATACAATGAATGTGGTTTGTATTTTTTAATGTCATTATTTTGTGGTTATATATGCATACCACACATGTATAGCCAACACTGAAAAACATACTACACCAAAAATGGTATTTATGATTTAAAAAAAGAAACAAGGAAGCAAGTAGTCATTTTGTCCAAATAGAACCTCAATATCTGGTTAACTCCCCCATATGTTTCTCTGTCTATGTTTAATTCCTAGAAAGGATCGCTAAATACTTTTGAATAGTGAGTACACACTATAAATTATATTATTGGCCAGGAATCCAGCCTACACTGTTTCTTTGATCTTGGTTGTCAATATAACTACTTGTAAAGCAACCACTAGGAATATTTAGAAAATACTTAACATGGGAAAAAAAATATTTATGAGCTTTTTCTGTTAAAATAGTGGTTTTTTTGTTGTTGTTTTGTTTTGTTTTTTAATCGAACAAATAAACAAAACTAACCCCCCAAAAATAGCAGAAGTTTGAAAGCAGGTGTTTCTTAGAGAAGCTGTTGTAACGATCGGCTTCTTCTCAGAATGGGTAAATAGGAAAATTGTGATCAATCTTGGGAAACAAATGAAAATGAAAACTCCCTTTCTTTTAATCATTTTGGTATTGAGGCACTGCATCTACTTGATGTGGCTTTGCTGCCACTGCCAGGCTGACTGTCTCTGTCCTAAGGAAGTGTAATACTTTGATGACTACATTGGCAAGGGAATGCTGTTAACAAGGTGTGCCCAAAGTGTGCCTACCACTCAGGCTGGAATGACTGCTATCAACACTACCATCCAGCAAAATCAAGAGAGTGAACATCAAAAAAAGTACAGCTTTTGTTGCAATACTTCTCTTTTGGAAAGGTACTTGACTGAAACCTTGGAAGAAGTACTGCACAGAAAAATATGCTTCAAGCACACCATTGTTCCTGCTGCTTCATATGATCTGCTTGGTGATCCAGGACTTAGTATGTTGCCTATGTCAATACTTGCCTTTTAAGGTGTTTACTTGCACTGTATGTCCAGATTTCCTTTTGGAACTCCATTTTTATAGCCAAACAATATAATAGCACTTTGAACTCACCCACCATTCTCAGACTAACCTATTATCTGTTGGCACTAGAAATGCTAAGACAATTATTTTCTGTGGAACCTAAACTGACCTTTATCTATTCTCATCTGCAGCAGTAACCCTTGTGGGTCACTGCCCATCAGTTGTAGAACTACCTTTCATGACAAATCTAACAATTTTTCTAGAAGAAGCTCAATTCCTCACATTACAGAATTCCATTGTTTGGAGCCTGATACTGTCCTGTTGGGAAAGAGATATTCAACAAATGTCAGAGAGGTTTGTCCATGGTGCATGTTTGAATCTCATAATTAAAGGAAAATCATATGGAAACTAGAAGGTTTTTTTCCTTTTATAGCAAAACATTTGTTCTCCTACATGACTTATGGCTAACATGCCAGTAATTGATCTGAGGGTGAAATAGTCATTTACATGTACACTAGCAACACTTACACTTTTATAGCAAAATATGAGACAGGTGCAGAGTACATATCCGGCATAATAAAGGCTTGCCATCTGTTGGTATAGATTTTGGAATACACTGCTATTTTCACCAAGTGATTTAAATAAAAGATATGAAAGAGGAATACTTTTATTAGCTGCAATACGATTTTTACTATTTTTTTCCTTTAAAATTTATCATCAAGAACCATTTTACTTGTATAAATACAGTATATTTTACATCTACAGTGATTTTACCTGAAATACTCAATAACTCTTATAAAACTAGTTGATCTAGAGGCAGAAAATGGAAATAATCTCTTATGACATATTAATACTCCTTAAGACTCCAAAATAAACTAACCTGAGAAACAATAATCCGGCAAGAAATATTTTGTGGCAAAATTCATAACAGCAAAAATCCTGTGACCTTAGTTCCATGTTGACTCTTTTAGTGTTGACTGCTGAAAATGTTGAGAGAAATGGCTTCTGTGAGATCAGTGGAATGACTGTTGGCTACTCAAGATAAGAATGGTAAATATTCAGAAGGATTAGGAACAACAAACAAGTACTTCAAAACTCAGGTATGACCAAGACAGATCTGCTATGTGTAGAAAATTAATACCAAACTTGAGGCTCAGTAAAATTGTGTGCTACTGTGATTAAAACTTGAGCAGAAAAAAAAAAAAAACCTTTTGTAGGTAAATCTCATAAGAAGCAATTCTATAGAATGAAAAGTTCAAACACAGTGCTGAAGAGTCTGAGGAGGAACTACAGATGTTTTAAAATCCTTGTTCTTCAGCATTGTCAACAAAGAAATGCCAAGAATTAATAATAGAACCAACAGGAAATGTTTCTTATGTCCTAAAAAATATTTCTAGGATTCCTGATTTCCCATTTCACAATGAAATTAAGTATCAATGTCTGAATTATATTTTGTGTGCATTTGTGAAAATAAAATTAGGAAGGCCTCTTGAAATTTAGCTGATCTTCTGATGGTTGTCATCTAAATTTGTTTCTCGCATGGAACCAGATATAATTTATTATTTTTATCAAGTGATGATAGGATCCACCTTTTATGTGATACTTAATTGGTCAGAATACGCACTTCAATTAGAGACACAAATCTCATAAAATTATAGTTACTTCTCCCTCTTTCCCCCTTTTTGTCTCTTTCACATGCATTCTTATTGTTGCAATTGAGATGTACATGGTCCATGGAATTTAGTATAAAGAACTGGTTGATTTGTTTCATCAATGGTCTTGGGTTCTTTGCTTTTTTAATACTAAACACTTGTAAGCTTGTGTACAATAGTAAATAGGAGTCAGCTTTTTATGTGTGTAACAGTGCAGCATTTGAGGAATAGTCTGTTTGCCTTGATTCGGAACTGGGGGAGGGGGGTTTTTGTTTTTTTGCCTGAGGCTGGAGGCAGAGTGAGTATCTATTGTACAGCCTGAAAGCTTCAGCTGTGTACCAGAAGAAAAGAAACAGAATGTTGTAAGAAAACACATTCAAACAAACCTCGACAAACCCAAGGCTGATTGCAAGAAGGAAAACCCCCTTAATTGTGAACATCATACTCTTGACAAATGTGTTGATGTCTTGCTGTTAACTCTGACCCTGATTCTCAAGGAAAGCTGCTGACTCCTGACAACAGAAGAACATTGAAAGGTGAGCTTAATACTAAAGAAAAATGTATAAATATTAGAAAGTTCTCTTGTGTAACAATTTTTAAATTATTATGCATGAGCCATTTCTGTTTGAATTTGGACTAAGAGTACAAGCTTTTAGTGCAAATGGTCTCCTAATAGGAGCTGAATGTTCTGTTACAAATTGACTTTTAAAACTTTGACTAGACTAATAAAAATTTTTTTCTTCATAAATACAGGAGGTCCCTTTTTACAATAACAAGGTTTTGACTGTGACACTGAATGGGTGTGAAGAGTGGAGGTTTATCCTTAATCATAAACATAGGAATTTTGCCGTATTTGTATGACAAAGAATCACAAGGTCTGTGGTCTTCCTGAAATGTGATAGTGTTGGGTCATGTGGCAATATGTTAAAATGGTAGCCTTAAGCAACAGAACCATTTACATGCTTCAAAATATTTCTACTCTTTCTACAGCATTATATCAAAAGATAAATCAAAATTTCTCTTTCCCCTCTAATTACTTTCTGCTTAATTAATGTATTTTTACCACAGTTTGTCAACCAGTTATACTCGTATTTCTTGTTGCACAGCTTGATGCCAGTACCAAAGAAACTTCACAAGATTTTTCCTATGGGACTAATATTTTTTTAGGCTGGTTGGAGTACAGTGTAGGAGGAAGACAATGTGCTCCAGATCTGATGTTCATGAAGCAAGTGACCTATGATCAGGCACCAAAGGCAACATAAGAATTCTCCTACTAAACACAAAATCTCATGCAGACATGGAGCAGCTCATGTCAGTTTCTACTTTGTGATTGTGTTAGGAATACAATACAGAAAGCATCAAGACATCAGATTTTTGGAATGCTTTGGAGACAGTTCTTTGCTGATGCTGGAGACTAAGGGAGGCACTCTGATGAACCTACTGCTGACAAATAAGAAAAAGTGGTGGATGAGAAGGCTGATAGAAACTTTGCTCTACCTGTGACATAACAGAATTTAGTGAGGGAAATGAGGAAAGCAAACAGAAGCATAAAAAATTGTTTCTAGTAAATGCAGGCTTTGGCTTGCTCAGGCTGCACCTTGTGGTATCTTGCCCTGCAGGGGTCCAAAAGACCTGGATGATCTTCCAGGACAACCTCATTAAAACACTACAGCATTCTGTCCAATATGCATAAAATCAAGTAGGCATAACAGGAAACCACCCTGACTGAATTAAACGCCAAAAGAAAGGATATGGAAGATAAAAGCGAATAAAGGTACCCAAGAGGAACATACAGAAAATGCCATGTAACACAGGCATGGAATTCAGAATTACAAAGACCAGCTTAATTTCCAAGTAGTGAGTGATGTGAAAGGCAACAAGAAACGCTTCTATAAATGTATAGCAGCAAAAACGAAGATCGGGGAATTGTCAGGCAACCAGCTGATTAAGAACTTGCAGAAACTCATTGAAGTAATCAATGTCTTCTTTAAGTGGGCATTTACTGGCAAAGTCTGCCAACAGGTCTCAGACTTCTGTGCTTGATGAGAGAATTCACACAGAAATCCTACTAACTACAAAAAGGTTCAAGATAGGGACCATTTTGACAAACAGGATACAGACAGCTCAATGGTATCATGTGGGATACATCTGAGGGTGCTCTTGTAACCAAATTTAACAGCCAGTCTAAAGACTAAGTCAACTCTGCTTCTGGCATATATCATTGTTCGATCCCAGCCATCAACCAAGACCCACACAACTGCTTTCTCAGTCCCACCTGGTGGGATGAGGGAGTGAACTGGGAAAGCAAAAAAAGGAGAAAATTTGTGTGCTGAGATAAAGACATTTGAATAAGTAATGCAAAAGCCACATGCATAAGTAAAGCAAAACAAGGAATTAATTCACTGCATCGCATGACAGGCAGGCATTCATCCATTGCCAGGAAAGCATGACTCCATCACTCCAAGAAAAAATACCATCATTCCAAGTGTCCCCCCTCCACTTTCTCCTCCTTCTCCCAGCTGTATATGCTAAATATGATGTCATATGGTATGAAATTTTTCCTTTTGGGGTCAGCTGTCCTGACTGTGCTGCTTCCCAATTTCTTATGCACTCTCAGTGTCCTCACAGGAGGAGTGGTTTAAGAAGCAGAAAAGGCCTTGTCACTGTATAAGCACTGTTCAACCATAGCAAAACATCCCTTTATTATCAACACTTTTCAGCACAAATGAAAAACATAGCCCCATAATAGCTACTATGGAAAAAGACTAACTCTGTCCTAGGGTATTAGTATACAGTTATATGCACAGTCTTTGCAAAGGATTTAACAGTGGGTACTGTTTCTTCTTACCTTACTTCAAGAAACTTGAACAGGGTGATTCCTCCTATACCTTTCAGGCAGCATCCGTTCATCTGTCTGGCTAACTCATACACATTGCTTTTGCTGTGCTCTAAAACTGGTTTCTCTCCAGGTTGAATTCAAGCTCATGAGCAAATGGCCATAATTTTTTATAGCTCAAGGGTCCCTGTCTTCTGCCTATGTATTTATTTTCAGCCTCAGCTGTCATACTGTGATTGTGCATTTTACATACTTAGGGAAGAGATAACCTCTCATTGAGGTTTTCAAGGATGTGGTTTTCTGACAACTTCAGGACGTTTTAATTGAACCTGGCACATACTCTTTCTATGGCATTTTCAGGTTTATCAGGATTTATGGCAAATCATGTTATGCATGCACTCTAATACATACCATGGCAGTGGTAAAAGAACTTATGTAAAATATCTTTCTATCTGCTTATTATTAACAACTATCTAATTACTGGTGTACATTTGAATTTGATTCTTCTCATATCTAACACTTCTGACAAAGCTGTTTGATGATATTGCAAGCTGCTCTCATCATTTTGATGGTGTTGACAGCCAGGACAACCTCTAATTTCTTCAAAAACGCAAAAGTCATGCTGAGCATCAAAAAGCAAGTAGGAGATTCCCAGGAACTGCAGAACTGGAAGCCATGTTCAGGTTTAAAGTGACTGGAGACAATCAGCATGGATTTACCATGGCTAAACTCTGCTTGACCAGCCTGATTTTCTTCTGTGATGAAACCTGTGGCTCTTTGGATGAGGTGTGAGCGGGGAATGATATTTTCTTTGATTTTAGCAAGGTATTACATGATATTTTTACAGCCAAATTTATGGGAGATAGTTTGGATAATCTGTAGATAAGAATGAACAAAATTGGTGGGACCACCAGATTTTAAGTGTTAGCTTTTGAAAACCTGTCAGTGCATTGCATTCTTCACAAATCAGTCTTATATTAATAACCTGTGTGATGTGGCAGAACTGAGTTGTACCATGTATTGGGTCTGATTGAGATATGAGTTCATTTTTCCTTAGCAGCCCTCACAGTGCTGTGCTTTGCAGTGGTGACTGGAAGGGTGTTGATACCACGCCAGTGTTTTGGCTACTGCTGAGCAGCATTGCCCCTCAAACATTCCCCCCACCACCATCAAAGGGCTGAGAGTGGGCAAGATCCTAGGAGGGGAAATAACCAGGCTATCTGACCCAAATTAACCAAAGAGATATTCCATACCATGTGGTGCCAGCTCAGATATAAAAGCTAAGGGAGAGAGGGGCAGCTGAGGGGAGAGAGTGTTTGTATTCATGAATCTATAGAGTTTGCCTTCTAGAGCAATGGTTATGCATGCTGAAGCCATGCTTCCTGGGAAGTGTCTGAACATTGTTCACTGATGGGAAGCAGAGATTAACTTTTCCCATTGCTTATGCATGTGCCAAATTCTGCTTGTCTTTTTTTACTTTAGTAAACTGCCTTATCTTAACCTACTAGCTGTTATCCATCGTATCCTCTTCCCTCTATCCCACTGTGAAGGGGAGTGATAGAGCAGCTTGGTGGGCACCCAGTGCCCAGCCAAGGTCAACCCACATACCAACTTAAGCACAAAAGGCCCCTTTTATTCTCTCAATTCCCCTCCTCTTTTTCTTTCCTCCTTATTCTTGTTTTTCCCTACCTCAGTCCTTCACCTACACTCCTTAATAAGCTTTGCACAGTCTCACAGTCTCCTCTCAAAATCCATACTATTCATGGTCCTATAATTTCTCCCTCTTATCTGTGGCACAGCTCATATTGTCTCTCCTAAAAACTGTGCCTTGTGTTTTTTAACACCCCCTCAATTAGTGGCTGTAGTGTTTTAGTCTTCGTTAGTTTCTTGTTTATCACTTACTTATCAGATTTGTGTGTCTGTGTGTTTTATCTCTTTCCCTGTTACTTTACCTTTTAAAAGGTCCTTGACATAATAAGCTTAATGAACCAAATGCTCTCCAGTCTCACACACTAGCCACTACCCACTGGGGAGCAACATTTTAGAAAAGGTCTTGTGTATGGTAGTAAACAGGAATTTGAGTATGAATCGGCAGTACAACTTTGTGACATATTAGCAAACTAATAAGTAGAGTGTAGCCTGCAGGTTGAGAGTAAAGATTATTACCCTGTGTGACCCAAATCTGTGTCATACTGCCTCAGTTTCTGGGTTTACCAGTACAAGAAAGATACCAAGAGTCCAGAATACTTACGGAGAGGGTCAGGAGGCTCAGGCATATGACACACAGGAGACACTGAGAGAACTGGTGAAACTAAAGAGGGATGTCTTTCAAGACTTCTGTTTTTGAGTGCTTAATGGGAGGTCACAAAGGAGACAGACTTATTGGTATTCATAGCGAAAGGCCAAGAGGTCAAGGTCAGAAGTTGAAGCAAGGGAAAAATTATTACTGGGTATCAGAACAAAATTCTCCACAGGAAGTATTTAAGCACTGGAACAGGTTATTCAGAGAGTCAACTGAACAAGACACTTAACAGTGGGATTTAACTTTGAAGTTAGCCATGCTTTGTGAAGGGGAATAAACTAGATGACCTCTAGGGGTCCTATCCAACCTAAATTATTCTATCGTTCTAATTTAAAGGTCAGTATTGGCCTGGAATAAAATGTTTTAGAGAAAGGAGAGGAACATTCAGCTTCATTTGTAAGATTTGAAATGTAAATGTCGAATGTAGACAAAAAATAGTACTCTGATTTAGTTTAATTTTTGCAAGAGTTCTGCAGAATTTATATTAGCCCATTACAATATGCTTACAAGGAATGCTCTAGGGATAAGCTACACATGTTCCTTAACTTTCCTTGATCTAAGTCTGATTGCAAGTGACTGGATAACACTAAGACATTCCTCATCCAAGTATATGTGAATTTATAAACTATCCTTAGAAATTCTTAGAAGTGCACAGGCTGTCTACTGTGTCCTTTCCTGAACCCAAATTACGGAAGCATTCTTTCTGAGTTCTTGTCTCAGCAGCCTGGCCCTGAGGGAACAGACAGCTGGCATGACCTAGCTCAAGGAGGTAGAAGCACTTTTCAAGGACTATTAGTGACCTTAGAGTCTTTCTGGAATGCAGTGATGGGGTAAAAGCTTCAAATGTAGGACTGAATAATACCCACACATTTTAAAATCTGCTTTTGTAGAAATAAGGATATCAGCCAAAAGTCAGACTTTTAATTTATTTGTTTCTTGAAACCTGCCCTACCAAATGCATTTTGTTTCAAAATATATTACTAATTTTTTTCCACCTCAACCTGCAGCAGAAATTCTCAGTCTATTCTCTTCTGTATGCAACTTGTGATCAGCTCAGATAGGGTGGCTTTAGCTGGGCTGCATCACAAGCTTTGAAGAAGGGAATCATTGACATAGAAGTTGCTGCAGAATTTCTCCCTCTCCAGGAAGTTGTTCGGCAGATATCCACCAGAGTGAGAACATGGCTGAGATTGGCCCTGGTTGGTCTTAACTATGTCCTCAGACCTAAATGAAAAGAGCTTTGAGCCCTTTCAGAGTAGTTTTTTACTCCCATAGACAAAGAACTTTTAGAGCTCCTCTTCTTCTTAGTTCTCTGAAGTTTATAAAATTTACCTTCCAGAACTAAGTAATTTGAAGGTTTAAAAGATGTTTCAAAAAGCCAAGAAGATTGGGCACGTCAACAGGAAGTTTACTTAGGGAAGCAATGTTTTGTGAGAGTCCTCACAAAACTCTATTTAGAATTCCCTATGCATGCACAGACTTGAAAAATACCTATTGATTTCCAGGTTATGGACTTTAGCACATATTTGCCTTCTTTCTTGGTTTATTCTGTCACTGAGTCTCCTCCCTCTGCATCAAAGGATATGTATTTTTAAGGGTAAGGTATGGAAATGCTGTACAAGTAAATAACCTATTCTGATAGGGGAAATTTCATACATTACTTTACAGAGATTCACTTTTAAAATGTATGTGAATGACTTTAGTCTCAGGCATATATAAAATTACCAAATATAAAGGTGGAACATCTAAGAACAAACTTTGAGAGAATGCAATAACCAAGAAAAAGTAGAAGAACCAAATAAGGCTCCTAATGGGATATATATATCTGCAGGGGAAAAAAAGATTATATTATCAAAAAAGATGCAACTCATGTAGTTCAAGTGTATGAAGGTGAGCATAGAAACTAGCTTAACTTGAAAATAGGTATTTTTATCAAAAGATATCCAAATTAGTCAATATTACATTGATTTTTAAGCACCTACATACCTTACAGCAAAAAAGGCTAAAGAATGAATAGAAAGATGAACCAGGATTTAAGTTAAGTTCAAAGTTTCCAGACCTTTTGGAGTATAGTCATTGTTGTTTTTTCTCAGCAGATCACTTCTTGTTCCACAATGACTTTTGTCATTACACTACAAGCTGCTAATTTCACATGTTCATAATGTTCATAAATTTTTTTCTTCTGCTGCAGAGATAAATGGAAGTACAAATATATCATCTTGCTTTGGGCCATATAAACCTGTAGAAGGATAAGTAAATTCAAACACCAAGACACACTCTCTGTACAGTCATCCAGGACAGAAGTTATAACTGGAACTAGAGATGGCATTCTGGAACTCTGCAATATTTTTGAAAAGTGAACAGAAATGATGATGATGAAGTGACAGAAAAACTTACATAGCATAAATTTGTTTAAACCATTATGAGGATAAGAATTCCCTTAGGCTATTCATTAATAGAAAACTACCCATAATGACACTGTATGTCAATTAAATTTATAGGCCATTAATAGAAAATCAATCTTTATGGTTTTAATCAAAACAGAGACAAGAGACTACCCAAATCTTCTGTGGCAGATGGTAAATGATCACTGCACTATGAGAAACAATTCTCAGCTGTGTCATTGCAGTGCTCCCAAGGTAAGTGTCACAATACATAGGCTTCATTTTTTCTATATTTTCAGGTATTGGTTTAATCTTGAATATCTGATGTATTGGAGGTCTGATCTAGTCTAAAAAATCCTACATACTTTCATTTAGTGACTTAGGATATGTTCCCTAAAATAAGTGGTTTATATATATTATAAAACATATCATTATGTGTTTAAAGTCATATATGACTTTAATTTCCTGAACATCTGCCCCAATTCTTACATATACTGTATTGAAAGTAGGTCAGTTTTCATCATCTCTTACTCCTTCTTTTAACATTAGTTGTATTGTAAACTTCTAACAAATCAAGTAAACTGGTTTAAGAATGATTTTAATGAATATTGGCAATATCTAAGAAACTGTATTATTTTATGATATTGTAATATTTTTAGAGCAAATAGAAATACTGCAACTGTGTTATGTAAGTTCTTTAGCTACTTTGAATGAAAAAAAGGTTATTTAGCTTTTCCTATCACCATAAATATCTTTCACCTCAGTGTCCCTTTGTGAAAAAGCTCAGTAAGTGAAAATGCTTTGAAGGCAGGTTTCCTAATCAGATTTATATGAAGAGATATCATTCATTGCTCGACTTAACAGGGCAGTTGAATGCCAACTAGTAATTGAAGTCTATCCGAAGAAAAATAAAATATCAATCACACTTGTCATTAAAAGAGAAGTGAAAAGGTATACAAATGAATGTGGTTTTCTTTCGACCCAAGGATTTTTTTTTTTTTAACAGAATACTGATTTATGCAACCATCAGGTTTGAATGCATGCAACACAACTTTCTCAAATTGAATTCCATTGATTTTCTATAACAATGTCAAGCATTCAATGCACCACAGAAGCCATGAGGCTGAAATAAATAATCCCTTATGAAAGAAAGTGATTCTTCCCTTCTTAAACTCATAGGTGAACATCTTGTTCTCCTTCTGCCTTGCTCTGTTGTAGCTTAAGCTGTAAGATGTTAGAGCTTCTCAATTCCCTGTCTTCATTTTCATTTAGGATAACATGCTTTGTTTTTCTTACGACCTTCTTTATGCTCTTGCCTCTGGGACAAGTTGTTAAAATTGTATGCCTTTCTGTTTATGAAATGTGAATAGATGTAAAGAGCAAAATAAACGTCAGAAAATTCAACTTTGAATATATTTATATGTGATATTGACAGATTCTGAGTAGCACAAAAATAGCCTTGAAAGATGCTATTTCACATGGAAGATTCATATTTGAAAGGTGCAACAGACTTGTAACACATACTGCACATGCAAATTATTATTTCTAATGAGATCTGCAGTGTTTCTGACCACACTGTCAGTCATAATCACTTTTCTGATACTGTTAGTTCTGGTTATTTGAGTTTAATATTTATAGCTCAAGATACTAATTTATAAATTTGAATTTGATGAGTCTTGTACTCCACACCAAATTTATCACTTGCTTTGTTATTGATTTGTTAGTTATTTACTCTTCTTTTTCATACATATGATTTAAAGTTGGTAAATAATTTAAATTCCACTATGACATTTATTTCAAGCACCTTCAGAAATTTCAAGCACCTGTTTTAAAATTCCAGCCTTGAACATAAAACTAGACTATTGGTTATGAGAAATGACATACAATTTCAGGTGAGTGTTTCCATACAAAAACCTACTACTATCTTTAAAGTATTTCACTGATGTACAACTCAGTTTATCAAAATACATAATTCATGATTTTCAGGTGACATTAAATAAAAATTCAACTGTTTTTCAAGTAAGAAATATAATGTAGAGCATTGGCTTATCTTCTCACCTTTATTCAATAACAGACAAATCAGTTCCTTTTTTTTTTTTTTTTTTGTGGTTCACTGTATCTCAAGGAGTTCCAATGACTATTCACCAGTTTCCTCAACTGCAAGTAGGCCTTCTATTTTAATTGGCAATAGCAGGTCAGTACTGGTACTAATTTGTAATTATAATAAGTCTATATTTGTACCTAATATTGGTAACATAAATATAAATAGAAATCTCTAGCTGAAAGGGATGACCAATGAAAATGTAATGTAAAAGTGACTGCTAACTTGATAACAATATCTACTTTAGTTGTCTTGTTTCTGATATTTTAATTTGCTCAATGTCTCTGTTTTTCTTACACCCAGGAAATAGTGACTGACATCTTCAGTGGGATATTGGAGCAAAGACAGTTTTGGTTCATCTCCTACACTTGTTTCCATTTTTTTTAAAGGAGGCCCATGGCAACTATGTTCCTTCATAATAACAAATTGTTTGACAATTTGAACCCTGTCATTTTAACATCTTCCTCTGTCTTTTAAGGTGGTTTAGAGAAGTAAAGGAAGATATTTACTAGACTGTAATATCTAATACAACTTAAACCAGCATGTCAATAACCATGAGTTTCACTGATTATGGAAATCAGCTTTTCAGAAATTAGTTCTGCTCTCTCAGCATCCTCATAATGTGTGGGTTAGATGAGTGGACAGTGAGGTGGATTGAAAACTGGCTGAACAGCAGACCCCATAGCACTCTAATCAGTGGCACAGGATCCAGTTGAAGGCTTATCCCTAGTGGTGTCTCCCAAGGATTGATACTGAGCCCAGTATTGTTTAACTTATCCATCAATGACTTGGATAAAGGGGCAGGGTGTGTCAGCAAGTTCACTAATGACAAAAAGCTGGAAAGAGCAGCCAATAGCCCAAAGGGCTGTGCAGCCCTTCAGAAGGACTTCAACAGGTTGGAGAGATGGCCAGAGAAGAAATGTCTGAAGTTCAACAAAGGCAAATGCACCATCCTGTACCTGAAGAAGAATAACCCACCAGTACAGGCTGACCTTCTGGAAAGCATCTCTGTGGGGAAGTGTAGTTATTCTCTGTTCTTCTGAAGAAAGGGAAGAACATGGAGGTGCTGGTGGACAGCAAGCTGTGCATGAGCCAGCAGTGTGTCCTCGTAGCCAAGAAGACCAACAGAATCATGGAATGCATTACGAAGAATATTGCCAGCAGGTCAAGTGAGATGATTCTGCCCCTCTACTCAGCCTTGGTGAGGCCACATCTGGAGTGTTGTTCTGGGATCCTCAGTACAGGACAGACACAGAGCTCCTGGAGCAGGTCCAGTGGAGGGCAGTGAGGATGATTAGGAGACAGGAGTATCTCTCCTACGAGGCAAGGCTGAGGAAACAGCCTGTTCAGCCTTCAGGAGAGATGACTGAGAGGGGATCTCATCAATGTCTGCCAGTATCTGAAAGAAGAGGGTCCAGAGGATGGAAACAGGCTTTTCACAGTGGTGCCAAGCAATAGGACAAGAGGCAAGGGGCAGAAACTGATGCACAGAAGTTCCACCTGAATATGAGAAAGAACTTTACTGTTCAGAGCAGTGGAACCGACTGCTCGGTTGGTTGTGAAGAGGTTTGTGGAGTCTCTGATTGTTGGATCAGATTATCCACTGTAGTCTCTTCCAAAATGACCCCATTCTCTGATTCTGTGAGAAAAAAGCAGGAATGTAATATAGCAGCAGGTCAACAGAAATTGGTAGAGCCTTAGATGTAGTGAGTGATTATTTCTGACACACTATGCTTTCTTTCAGAAATTTTATGAGATCTCATCTTCATAATTATGTAATATTAACTGGGGAATGAATTACTGACTGCTATGTAGATTGTCATCTGGAATTTTATACTGCCTTAGGACAAAGAAAGTCATGGAATACATCTCATTTGTATGCATATTTTACTTCTGTGTATCTTTTTTCATGTGCTATAGGTAAGGAAAAATTGGTTGGCTCTGAAATCTTTTACTTGTGTCTTATGTGTATTATGTTTCCTTGTCCTTGATGGGAAGAAAAAAGATGGCTTTTGTCAGTACAACAGCTTCTGTTGATACAAACAGAGCACTTTGGGGATAATTTAACAGATGTTAGTTGAAAATTGCTAAGAATATTCAGTAGGGGAATAAGGTGGTGAAAAGTTATATTTAGTATTTAATTATTAAAATGGAACTTATTTCATCAAATACATGAAAGAGATCTGGATATCTTTATAACCTTACTGCAATCTCCTTTCAGGTAGTTGTAAAGAGCGGTAAGGTCCTCTCTGAGCCTCCTTTTCTCCAGATTAAACACCCCCAGTTCCCTCAGCTACTTCTCATGAGACCTGTGCTCCAGACCCTTCAGCAGCTTTGTCGCCCTTCTTTGGACAAGCTCCTGCACCTCAGCATCTTTTTGTAGTGAGGGGCCCAAAACTGAGCATGGCACATGAGGTGCAGCCTCACCAGTGCTGAGTACAGAGGGATGATCACTGCCCTGGTCCTGCTGGCCACAGTATTGCTGATGCAGGCCAGGATGCCACTGGCCTCCTTGACCACCTGGGCAGACACTGGCTCATGTTCAGCCAGCTGTTGACTGACACCCACAAGTCCCTTCCTGCCAGCAGCTTTCCAGCATTCCAGCTGCTCTTCCTCAAGCCTGTAGCATTGCGTGGGGTTGCTGGGACCCAAGGGCAGAACCCAGCCTTTGGCCTTGTTGAACCTCATACAATTGGCCTAATTCCATTGATTCAGCCTGTCCGGATCCATCCTTTCAGAGCCTTCCTACCCTCCAGCAGATCAACACTCTCACAACCTGGTGTGAACTGACTGTGTATTCCATCCCTTGTCCAGATCATTGATGAAGATATTAAAGAGAATTGGCCCCAAAGCTTAGACTAGGGGAACCTCAGTAGTGACCTCCTTCTGTGCGTACTACCTTTTATCACCCCACATTTTGGGCCCAACCATCCAGACACTTTGTTACCTGGCAAAGAGTGCACCTGCCCAAGCCATGAGCAGCCATGCACAGCCTTGTATGGTTGCCACCAGAGTATTGACTGAACCTGGCTTCCAGCACTAGACCTGCTCTTATTTCTCAGTTGCTGTTTTTGTCAATGTTCTGCCTGTTTTGCTGTCACTCTCAGCTTCTGACTTGCATTGCTTTGCAGAGTAACTAATTTCTGCTGCTCCTTGGCACATATAACATCACCTCTTTCACTTTCAGATGTTCTCTCGTTCCTGCCAGATGGATAGGAGGTTGCTTTGGCTTCATGTCCCCAGGTTCAGCCAGTAATGAGTTTGAGCACATATTCCTGATTCACAAACAAATACAGCTGGTCACACAGGTAAAAACAGCAGTGGCATAAACATGAACAGCACACTCACTTCTGTTCCACCTTTCCATTGGTTTAAATCTAGTTGTAGAATATGTACAAGTACATTGTGCTTCTTTTCAGTAGCTTGGCCCAGAGCCTTGTCTCCTCCACTTCCTTGAATCTGAACCCATGGGTATGAGACCCATAGCCTGCCTTTCTGGATAAGGTCACTCACACCCCTTACTCTACTCATTGGCTGCTCCAGCTTGAACTTCTCTAACTCATCTCACAGCTCTATGTTTCCGTATTCATAAAAATAATTCTAGGAGCATCACAAATCCATTGCTAGCAGGCAAAGACACCTCTTTAACAGTTTCTTTCCAGAGTAGAGTCATGAGGACTGATATCTAACAAAAAGACAAGGAACAGATAAGGTGAAATTAGAAAAGATCTCTTTACATTCATAAAAGTGCATACATATAAAACACATATGCAAGTGAGACCATCATTCTAGTTTCAAGTACTTATTCCTTGACAAGTGGACATATGTGCCTTGGCGTCCTTTCCCCTTCTACTCTGCTGGTAATACAGAACAGCTGTGACCCTAAATTTAAGCTAGGATTATGACTTATCTCTTGACAAATTTGTTGACAATTCTTCAGACATTTCTGCTGATTCAATACCACTTAACACTGGCATATAGCCAGATTTCTGCAGAAACTGCAGTTATGCTGAGCTTTAGAAATATCTTTATTTTGTACAAAGACAAGGATATGAGTATTAGAGCAAATGTCAATTTCATATAAAATGAAGTCAGGATTTGAATGAAAAATGTGAGGTCTGTTCCTTCACTACACCTAGAGTGATTACAAAGATTTGATGGCAGTTTAAGCTAGAAATACCAGGGTGAAACCACTGACTTAAATACTGTAGAAGTACCTGATTCTGCTTATTATTTTAAAATAAATACATCTGTGTATGTGTGTGTGTGTGTGTGTGTGGTGTGTGTGGGTGTGTGTGTGCGGGTGTGTATGTGTGTGTTTATTTTGAGGGAGCAGATTTTCCCACTTTGCTCTGCACTGGTGTGGTCTCACCTCAAGTCCTGTCTGCAGTTTTGGGCACCACAATATAAGAAAGACAGTGAGCTGCAAGAAAGTGTCTAAAGAGGAGGGTAACAAAGATGGTGAAGGGCCTTGAGGGGAAGCCGTATGAGGAGCAGCTGCAGTCCCTTGGTATGTTCAGCCTGGAGGAGACTGAGGGGAGACCTCATTGCAGTCTGCAAATTCCTTGTGAGGAGAAGAGGAGGGGCAGATACTGATCTCTTCTCTCTGGTGGCCAGTGACAGGACGCAGGGGAATGCCATGAATCCCTGTGTCAGGGGGTATTTAGGTCAGATATTAGAGAAAAAGTTCTTCACCAGAGGATGGTTAGGCACTGGAAGAGGCTTCCCAGAGAAGTGGTCACCACACCAAGCCTGACAGAGTTCAAGAAGCATTTGGACAATGCTCTCAGGCACAAGGTGAATTCCTGGGGCTGTCCTGTGTAGGGCCATGAGCTAGATTCAATGATCCTTGTGAGTTCCTTCCAACTCAGAATATTCTATGACATATGTATATGTAAAATTACTACAGTATAGATTCTGAAAGCTTGAACTTGTTCTAAAGTGTTAGAAAACTGGAATGAAACATTTCTTTACTCTCACTCACATTACCTATAATGCCATATTTGCAAAAAAAAACATAAAAAAAGAAGGAAAAGAAGTCAAGATTTTAGATTTCCATATGGCTTTAGCAAACATTGACTAAAATATCTCATGTTGTAGATGTAGGTTTTTTCTACCTTTAGAAGCAGAAAAAATTTAACTATGCAGAACACAAATTAAAAATGAAATAACATAATTTTCCTTTAATGTTTCCACTAGCATCTTTTGAGTTGTTAATGAAGCTGAAGTAATCTTAACAACACCAAAAAAAAAAAAATCTGTCCTTGCTTGTATTCTGTACAAGTCAGATTTAATTATTGAGAAATATTCCTTGACAGTGACTACATACACACACAAGATCAAACACATTATGCCTTTCAGTTGTACTTCTAGTAATTTTAAAGTTTGTGGCTTTTTAAATCACAGGCTGTTGGAACAATAAAATGAGATTCAATGGCAACTTAGCAGCTCAGCAAGTGCAGTATGATATTTTCCTTGGTGCTGCAGGATACCTATGAACATTTGAAAATGTGTTTTGAAATGTGCCAAATAGTTTTATTTAATATGGACACTTCAGAAAAAGAAGAACTGATCAGCATGTGGGCATTATGGGCATTGCATTGCTCTGACACATTCTAGCAGCATGAGACTTGAAAGAGTTCTTTTATTAAATTTCTGATTAAATGTCTGAATGCTTGTGGAGAATGAAAAGTAGGACTGACATAAATAATAGTAGAGCTAACTGAATATATTTAATTCCCAAAATATATTTATATATCTCTTCTCATCCCATGCTACTCATAGGCATTTTTGTTAAAGACCCCAAGTGCATTTGCTTGAGAAAAATATTTGCAGAAATCATGAGTAATGCACGTCTTGTTTATAATGTTCCGTGAAAGAATTACACTCTGGACAGAAAAAAGGGGATAATTTGAACATATTAAAGAAATAAAATGTCCCCAGTATTCATTTTGTACTGAAAAATGTGGAATGCACCACGTTATAAACACTGCATTTAAAAATAGAAAAAGGACAGTTTTGTTCTTTAACCCCAGGAAGCAGCATGGTCCCACAGAGTCCCTTGCTCCCACCTCCACAGTGGGATGGGGAGAAAATCAGTAAGGCAAAAGTGAGAAAACATGGGTCGAGATAAAGACAGCTAAAAAGCCAAAGTAAAAGTCCTGTACACAAACAAAACAAAACAAGAAATTCATTCAACACCTCCCACTGGCAGGCATGTGTTCAGACATTCCCAGGCAAGCAGAGCTCCATCAGGCATAATGGTATCTTGGGAAGACAAATGCCATCCCTCCAAACATTCCTTCTCTTCCTTCTCCTTCTTCCCCCTGCTTTATATGCTGAGCATGATGCCATTTGGTATGGAATATCCTGTTGACCAGTTGGGGTCAGCTGTCCTGGCCTTAATGCCATGTGAGCACAGCTCAGCAAAAACTAAAATATTGGTATGCTATCAACACCGTGCTCATTACAAATACAAAATACAGCCTCACAGGGGCTTCTGTGATGAAAATTAAATGTAGGAACAGCCAGAACCAGCAAAAAGAGTGACAGAACTCCTGAATCTGAGTGGTTTGACTCAAAGGACAAATGTCTTTGATCACTGAGAGAAACAAGCAAAGCTAGTCACATTTAACAAGCACTCATACTCAGGGGGAATGATGAACAGACAAGTACAAAATTCTGCCAAAGAAACTTGTGAGGAATCTGAAAATTTTGGAATTCCAAAATCTTGCCTTGTATGATAATAGACCAGCAGGTAAAAATTAACTGGTTTTCATTGGTTTGAAATGTTTTCACACTTTCCCCTTTATGTCTAGATCAACAACAGGATTGAAGAACCTTGTGAAAAATTTCATGTCTGACTTAGAGATCTGAAATCTAGGCTTTGGAGTCTAAAAATAGTTGCTTATTTGTAACTAATTTTATAGAATCTGAATGATACAGACATTTCTTTTTTTTTTTTTTAAATTAAAATTCCCCTATATCCTAGTTTTCCACTTCTGTGACCGCCTAAAGCGTGACTTCTTGTTTAAAATGTGTGCTGTGTTCTGTAAGATTGCCTTAACTTGTCCACTTTGCTGCTTTACACTGCATGTAGTACCTCCTTTGAGAATAAATACATTATGTGTGGACCAAGTTACTTGCAAAATGTAATGCTACTAATCAGTTTCCGTGCAAAGCAAACGAATTTAAAAAAAAAAATTGAATTCAGAGTTAAATCACTGCCCTGCAATGCAGGAGAAAACAGAGGTATCCAGATGGTAATTTTCTGCCCTTTAGTTAAATTTAAGCTGGCAGATTCTCCTTGTAATGGTCTTCAAAGGACTTTGTTGTCTTCTTGAGCATAAATACTTACATTATGCAGATAGTAATTTTACTAAGTCTGATTTTATCAGTCTCACTTAATTTTGGTATACCGGGTTTTATTCCAAATCTCATATTTCAAAGGAAAATTCTTAAGACTGAGAATAAAATTTATTTTGAAGTCATGGTGTGTCAGCCCCTCTTGCTGAAGTAGCCTCCCTTATTACGGCATCATTAAAAAGGTTATTTAGGCCAAAGAATGAGAGACCCAGTCTCACACTGAGAATGTTTCTTTAGTTTAACATATTGGGGGCTTTCAGCTGTGAAGGAAAAGCAACAGTTTTTATTCCTATTCAAAAAATGTTTGGTGCATATAATATCATATTGTCTTACATTTAAGTTTATTAAAGATATTTGGAAAAAAGGCCAGAAACTCCCCCTTTTTAATGACCTTCCTTATCTATATCAAGACAAAGTTGCATTTAATAGGACACATATGAGCTCTATTTGAATATAATTATGCAACCTATTATTCATCTAATAAATTGTGATCACCAGCAAATGTCTGACATCACAGAAAATAAGAAGTTCCTTTCTTGAAGGGTCCTTCTTGCTGCAGTGCAAATGCTTATGTAGGTGATTGCTTGCACTTTTTTCTTTGTAGCAGTGTGTAATATTCTTGTCGTGCTAATTTATTCCCTAATGTTCTACTGATTTGATTTATGAAATTTGCTAAATGTATGATCTTGCCCAATACGTAGCCTTGTAACCCCTAATGCCAAATCACATAAAATACTATTTTTCCTCTACCATATGAAAGTGTCATCTTAATTTTCCAATTATGAACTTATTTTTCCTGGAATTGTTTGTGTAATAAATTGAATGAAGAATAAGAAAACATTTATCTGTGATGGGTTCTTTTATGTTTCATATTTCTGTGGAAACTTGTCATGGTTAAAACCAAGCTGGCAACTAAGCTCTACACAGACATTCACTCACTAACCTCCCCCACCAGTGGAGTAGGGGAGAGAACTGGAAAAACAAAAAATTAGAAAACTCATGACTTGAGACAGACAGTTTAACAGCTAAAGCAAAAGTCATGTGCACAGGCAAAGCAACAAGGAATTTGCTCACCACTTCCCATGGGCAAGTAGGTGTTCAATTATCTCCAGGAAAGTATGGCTCCAACAAGGGTAACTGTGACTTGGGAATTAAAAATGGAGCATGTACATCCCCTTTCCTACTTCTTTGCCCAGCTTTGCATGCTGAGCATGCCATATGGTATGGAATGTTCCTTTAGTTATCTGGGAACAGCCCCCTCCCAACTTCCCATGCACCCCCAGCCTCCTGGGGGAAGTAATAACAAATTATTGTTGGGCTTTTCTTACCCACCGCACACATTTTTCTTCATTCTTCAGCAGGCAGTGGGTTACAGTCAACATGAAACATGAATTTCCTGTGGTACTGACAACTCTATGTCTCTGAGTTTATTCTGCAGGCCTGCTAAGGTTTTTCTTCCCAAGGGAAAGCTCTCACTTTACCAGCGCAGGTTCTATAAACATCTGTGGGCTGTGTCCCTTCTTGGGGACACAGGTGGTGTTTTTCTGTTCTGTTCCCACAACTTGGGAGATATGGGTACTCTCACTTAACCAATGGCAATAGGGAGCTGGTCTTGGTTACCAGCCAATCAATTTAGTATTATAAAGAGTGTTCCACTTGTATAGCTGGACTAAGCAAGGAATAAGCTAAGCTAAGCTATGAGCCTTCTGAAATAACTAATAAGCTATAAGCCTCAGCCTTCTGATATAATGGAGCCATTCATAATAAAGCCTTCTGAATCAAAGACCTTCTGACATGGAGTCTATGTCTGTCCCTGAGGGAAACTACCACAAATTTCCTGGGATTCTTCACTGTCAGCCACCTCCTGGCATGGATTTTTTACATTTAGTTGGAGGACATGTTTCATACCTGCCATGTGTGGTGAACTCTGGCTTTGTGAAAACCTGTGGTTCTCTATCTCAAAGTCTTCTTCAGCTGTCAGAAGGATTTTGTCATCCAGTAAAATAATCTCAGTCTATTACTGAAACTCAGATTGAATCAGGTCAGTGGAAGTCGTCGGATTTTCTTCAGGTTTTCCTATAATTACTTCTGCAAGAAAATGATTCATCCTTACAGGTAAAGTGTGTGAAATACCTGATATGTTTCTTTGTTCAATTCTTTCTACTGTGAATATTATGGAAAGAAAAAAAATCTAATTAGATACCGATGACCCACGTATTTTCTTTTCTCTTTTCACTTCAGGAATGTATCTATGAATATATTACTGAGAAGTCTTTGCATATTCACTGTTTCTAAAGATTTCACTGCCAAACACTTGTAGATTCAGAAGACTTAAGGTTATCTATTTGAAATTTTTATAGCTATTAACAATAGGTGTTGCAGAAAAACCCGGAAGGCTTAATAATCAGACAAGATAATAACAAGTTGGCTACATTTCCCTCAACTTTAGGTACTGAAATCCATAGCTACACTAGTGACTTTAGGCTCCTCTTACTGTTGATGGAGACTAATAGGCTTCTTCAGGATGTGATCTATTTTTTATTGAAAGGTTTGCAATTACATGAATAGCCTTTGAAAATAATTTTATTTCTCTCCACTGACTATGAAGTAGTATTGAGATAACTAGGTTAGATATGGATGTTGACATGGCAGATATCCACATTTAATCAGTTGAATATCAGTTAGAAAAAAAGAAAGTTCTTACCCCAATGAATTTGCTATCTAAATAAGAAAGAGGGAAATGGAAATTTAAAGACATTAAATAGCTTGCACAAAATCAGAACCTAAAGTATCTCCTGAGTTCAATGAAGAGGTTTAAAGCAGAAGGATGTATCCACTTCAATTTTCAGTATGCAGTTGTTCTTGCAAAGCTTTTTGGCGCCCTGAAAAAGTTCTCATACTACACTGCTATGTTGATGACAGTCTTTCTATGTTTATTTTGTAACTTATTTCCATTGTAGTAAAAATGCTGCTTGATTCACTTCTACACAGAGACCTCATAAAAAACTCAAAGGCTTCAATAATTTTAAATCATTCTATACTGCATATAGAGATTTAAATTTCAGTGTTATTTTTTTATTAGCACTTTAATTTGGACGGTACTAGGCTTCTACAAGATTTAAAATTATTGGAGCATTTCAAATTTTTATAAGCTTTCTAGTAAAGATGTGACTATGGTTCTGGGCTTATAAAGTGTAGGACAATTTAAATTTAATCTGAATTATTTAAGTGCTTCAGACTTCAGGGAGATTTTCAGTCTCTCAAACTGGGATCCATGTTCAGAGACTAGAACAATCTTATAATGTAAAGTGCTTTCATAATTTTCAAAACCTGTGGGCAGCATGCTGAAAAAGCCTTTTTTATTTTCAGTTTGTTAATTTAAATTATTTGTTTTCATCTGCAGTGTATGGAAAGGAAAAAAGGTGTTATAAGAACATAAAGGGAAGTCTGTTTCCTCTAGAAAATTTAGGATAAAAAAGACCTTTCCTGCCTGATATATATGGTGAGGTAGTGTAAAGAACACCACTTATTAATGTACATTTTGAAATTTGCTGTAAGATGTTACACATTCTATAGTCTCACCTAAGCCCCTTGGTATTAGATGTACTCATTATCTTACAATATCAAAGACATATAGCTTCCATTTTTACTCTTTTCAAGAGTTTCACCTGGAGAGGAACCAAAATATATTTAATTGTTTTTGTTTAACTTTCGTCTAATGTGAAGATGTTAACTTCCTGTAAAATCAAAAAGGCATCTGTCATTTCTAAAGCCATCTTTGTTCCATAATCAACAAAATATTGTGGCATTGAAAACATATGGATGTCTGATTTACACAATCTTTTGAAGAAAAATTTCGAAGACCAGTGTTGTGTGCCTGGGGAAGAATTCTGCTAGCATTGACAGTTATTTTAGAATAAAGTGTCTCCATCCATGTAACATGTGAACGTAACTAATTGATCTTGCCTTTTCCATCACTATGACAATTATTTTCTGTTACTGCAACATCATTTGCAAATCAGATTGCTTAGTCAAAGAAATCTAATTTATTTTTCCTGGCACTAGAAAACTTCTAAAGGCACAGAGCAATTGTCAAGTGTCCTAGTTGCAAGGAGAGAGGAGCTTGGTGAGGTGTGGTCTCAGTTATTCTATATCACTGAAATCATCACTGGGATGTGTGATTTCAGGATGAAAATGAGTGCACTCCTCTCTCTCTCTCTCCCTCTCTCTCTCTTTCCCCAGCAGGAGAGTCAGGGTCAGCCACTGTGGACCCCAGTTCCTCTGCCATACTGTGTAGCAGTGTGCTTTTGGGGTTTTTTCTGAACCCTAGATTTTTCCCTGGGTTTCACTGTATCAATTTCTTCCCCACCCCCCTCCCCCCTCCTAGAAACCATCTCAATACACAGGACCTGTCTGGGTATTGTTCTCCCTTATCTGGAGACATTCCAGAGGAATGCTGTGTAAGTGGCCAGTTTCAAAGGATGCTCCTCTAAAGACATTGGCTTACCTAGGTGTCACCTTCCCCTGAAACCTGCCCCCTGCCTCACCTGGTTGGTGGGTTACCTGTTCCTTCCCAGCCCCCTTCCCCCCGGATAAAAAAGTAGGGAGAGCACATGGTCGAGAGAGCCAGGAGGGGAGGTGGGGAGAGAGCTGAGAGGAGAACCAGGCAGAAACACCAGAGGCCTGGTGGCACTGAGAAGCCACACAAGCTGGAATAAAGACTGAAACCCCTCTCCAGTACCGGCTCCTTCTTCACCGCGTCTAAGGGAACTCTCACAACTGAGGTACCTGAACTGGCCCTGGGCGAGGGAAAAACTCCATCCCTCGGCCTCCCGGAGCCCCGTGAGCCTGTCCGGGACCCTGCAGGAACAGCTGCTGGCTGGCAGTGGCTCCTCTGGGGACGAGCCCCTCAGCTGGAGCTGCAGGACGCAGCCAAGATCCCAGGGCAGCACAGCAAGCTCCATCCGGACGTATTGGGGAAATTACCATAATACTGCCAGTCCTTTTCCCTTTCTGTCTGGGATGTGGCTATGGGATGTGGTGCTGAAATGATACCATCAAAAATGTAAATCAATGGTAGTGCTGACCTGACAGTTCTGGCACGGAGGCTTCCATGGGGAAAGGACTGGCAAGGGCAATGCCAGCTAAGCCAAGCCCATCAAGCCAAGCCCAAACAAGTCAAAACAAGGCAGTGGAACAGTGGGAAAGTGGCTGTGACCTGTGGGAACAACCTCTGGAGCAGTGAAGCAGTAGAAGCAGGAGCAGAGCTGAGCCACAGTGGAGCAGCAGTGCAACCTGACTCAGGCTACCCAGCTTTTGGGGGTTTGCTTTGTCACTGTTTGTCATTTTTCAAGCTTGGGATGGGGAGACACACGTTAACTCCAGGAACTCCCCTGCCATCTTGCCTTTGTTCCCAGTGGCCATTTGGTATGGTGCGTAGGAATGGTTGCCATATTGCCTTTGTATGGGGAAGTCACATGCACATGACCTATGCGGGGCATCCACCATCTTTTGTTCCTCATTGGTGGTGAACACCTTTTTGTGGGTAAAAAACTCTCTTTTTTTATACCTTTGCTATTAATATTTCTGTTACTATGTTTATTTTATTCCATAGCTTTGCTCTTCCAGTAAATTGAAGAGTGGAAGAGGGAGTGGCTTATCTGGAGTTTAATTTCCAGCTAGTGCTAAAATCAGAACATAAAGTTAACACTGAAAGGTGTTAGAATTACCAATTTTACAGAAATGAGTTTTTAGATTAATTTTGAGCAAAAGTTACATGAAATCTTTTGTCCATTTGTTAATCAAGATGCACCAAGAGCTGCCAGGGAGTAGTCAGTTGTGTTGGTAAAGCAAGGCACTAGAAGCTCTTGAACTAAATCAAGCCGATGGCAAAATGCCACATTTGATGTCTCAGTTTCATGGGTCAGATCCAACCTGGTAGTGGACAGTCACATAATTTACACCACCCTAAACCAGAAAGAGCCTTAAAGATATATTATTTGAATCAGTAAAGGATTGGAAGAGCTATGATTCTTTTGAGGTGAAATAATTGATAAAGCCAATTCTGTCCCTTTAATAAAAGAGCAGTGACCTTCTGTTTGGATAGTAGAATCTTTCTGTACAATCCCTGCTAAAGCCCATTTACTACCCACCTGGCTCAAATGCATGTAGGACACGGAAAATGCGTACACTACAAAAGCTGTTGGCCATGTAGAGTAGAAATAGATAATTACTATTGGCATTTGAATTGGCTTTTGAACCCCAATCCCCAATCCATTAATGATACAAATGGGAAAAGAAAGAAACAAAGTATTTTGACTTATGAAGAAGTGTTATTGCCTCTCATTTTTGCAAACTTGAGGACCAGATTCACTGATTTACTGTAAGTACTTTGGTTGCTTTTCTGTGCAAAGTAGTCATGAATTTGGTCTAATGGCAAACACTAAACTGAGTTTACAGCTGTGTTCTGTTCTTAGAGTTGTATAAACCATCTGGAGAATACTACTAAATGTCACCCACAGAATCAAGTCCACATTCTCAGCTGACTTAAATTTAGTTTTTTCTAGTAATGCCAGTTTATGTCATTGTCAATATGTATAAGAATCTTCATTAAGCCATTTTTGCTTAAATCAAATTTTTGTTTAAATGAAGACAAGATGACAAACTACAATAATTATCCAGTTCTAACTGTTGAATGAAATATGCAACAAAAGTACTAACTAAATAACAAATCATCCCAACAAATCTGTATAATATGGAAAAATCCTTGTCTCAGGGTTCCTGCACTGAGTAGGTCTGGATCACTAATAATATTATAGAGCTCCCGAATAATAGAATATCCAAAGTGGGATATCTTTGGCCATAGTGAACTATGGACCCAGCCTCTATCTGTGGGGAAGGTGTATCATTCTTGTATCATAATGAAAGAAAGGACAAAAGATTAAAAAGAGAAGTTTAACATAAAATGCAGAAAAGATGAAACAGAAGTTGAGAATAAACGTTGTGATCGTATATCCATGCTCACAAAACCAGATGAAGTTTATGCTACATGTTCAGCTTAGAGATAAATTTGTTCTTTTTATCCCCTGAATAAATTTGTTCTTTTTATCCCCTGAATTTCTAGTAATATTGTGAAACTTAAAAGGTGGTAAAGCGACAGCAGATTCTTTAAGAGGTAAAGTTCTGCTGCACAGACTATGACAAGATCTCAAGTTTTCCTTATAGGTTTTCTTGTAGGAGCAATTAGCTAAGCAATCTGTGTTTTCATTTTCCTTTATTTGCATTGCTTTTTTGCTCATGAGGCATTTTGTTCTTGCACTGATAATTTTTTCCTCATAACGCTTTCTTATTTTTTAAAAATAAATGTTTTCGATTTATTAAAATTTAAAATATCTGCTTTTCTGTCCTTTATACTCTGATTTAAATTTCTAGTGCAATATCTGCTCTACTACTGGCACTCTGTATGAGGCTATGAGGACAACCACAATCCTGGTTTTTCATTTGGTTATTTAATATGAGATTGAAATTACAACAGGTTCCTGGGCTACAGTTCTGTTTTAGGCAATCTACCCAGCTGTTTGTCTCCCTGAAATCTGCTTGACTTGGTGAGACATCTTCAGCAGGTAACTGTAAAACTGTAGTCTGTGTGGTCTTCAATAAAGAAATCATCCCTCTACGGCAGCAGATATACTTACTATTCTGTTGTTCCATGATTGTGACTCTTAGTGCCAGTATGTCAAATTTAGAAGTTACTCCTTCCAAACATTCTGTAACCACAAAATTTATTTGCCCGATGAGGCATCTGATGCATCAAGAATTATAAAAAGTAGCATTCTTTTTTTCCATAAAAGCAATAGTTTGCTGGAATATTGTATGGTCTCCACTAAAGAGTATCAAGAGCATTCCTGAGCACTGTAACTCTATTGTTTATATACACATATTGCTAAATGCCTTAAATAGCTTTAATTATTTATTAGTAAGATTTTGTTTCTCGGTCTCCAGCCATTTCCCAAATAATTTATATTAAGCTCTTGAGAGTTAGGGTGGGTCACAGACCACTCCCAATACACAAATTAGGGGAGTCTATACTTTCTCTGGAGTGTATAAATGTTTAATAGTGTGGATACTAACTGTTTCGAGTTAGCTGATGTGACTCAGAGAAAGAATTCTTTGAGATGTGGTTTTCAATTTATGTGTTACAGAGAATTATGCATAAACCTCTACAAAACGGAAGGATTTAATTTACTGGGAAAACTATTTTTAGTCAGGATTATTGCTCAACAATTTGTCCGACCATTAGTTTCACCCTTCATAAATGTTATGTTTACTACTTTCCAGGGGAGAAAAAGATTTACTAACACCCAAAAGACATCAGTGTTTCTGATATGCCCTATCAGGTGCCTATTCTCTGAGAGAAGCTAGTACTGTAGTTATCTGGCAAGTTCATGGATTACAGAAAATCCCTTGGAGGAAGTTGTGTGCATGACTGTAGCCTCAGGAGAAAGGAAGGGCATAAGAGTAAACCTCTCCTCTGACCAGCATCTACTTCACAGAGAGCAAGCCTGAGGACAGTAATTTTTTTGGGACTGCATCCTAGATGAAAGAGCAATCCCAAAATAAGACACACTCTATCTAGTCAACTTTTCAGCTGAACTGAATAGAAAAAGGTATTTGGATCAGAACTAAAATAAAGACAGTCAGGTGCATTCAATTTCCCTCACCCACACAGCCCCTATAGTTTTGTCTTTGAACATAATCACCCCATTGAGATTTGAAAAGCAATACATGTTAGGAAGTGAAAAATTGTTTCAAAACTCACAAGGACTTAAAGCCTGTCCTAAGCAGGAGTATTGCCCACTTATGTAGGGTCCATAATCCTTGCAATGCAATATATGTTAGAATTATTTTTGTTGCCATTATTCATATTGCTATGAATATTATTATTAATTATATCAATATCAATATCATTTTGGCCTGGAAAACTCAATTATTTAAATGAGTTTAAATCCTGTCATTCAAGGTTTACTGTTTTTCTTTGCTGCCCTCTGGAAAGTTAGGCCCAAACTGTTAAAAGAGTTTCTATGGATGAACGTTGGATATGCTATTCTAATGAAATGTTTGGTGTTAGTACCTATGGGTTCTGCTATAAAGATATATGGGAAGGACACAGAATACAAAGGGGAGCTAAGCAGGAAAAGAAGCTCTGGGACCATGTATGCTGGAAACTTCATCAATTCACACAGACCACCTACAGAAGTTTCTCACTGACTAGTTCCAGTGACTTAGTGTGAAAAGCCCTGGGAAGCGTCTCTCACGCTCACTGTCCACTGGCCTGGGACCTGCCCAGAAACTTGCCTGGCTCCTCAGTTGTTGTGGATTTAAGTCTAATTTTCTTTCTTAAAATTTTCTGCTCATGGACCATTGTGCTAAGTAAACTCATTAATTATTTCTCTAGATTCTACTAGTTCACTGTGGCTGTTCCATATTTCATTATTTTTCTCAGTTTTTCAATCAATTCCTCTCTATTTGCAAGTAGGTCAAGGATGGTTTCTCCTCTAGCTGATGCATGGTTGGTTGTCTTCAGTTACTAGGAGATAATTCCTCTGTAAATGATGTTTTGTGATTCTGAGTTCCTTGAGATTTTGTCCAGGAAATTTTCATTCCTGCAAGTCTCTAGTCATATACCATCTGTCATTTCTTTGTTCTTAATTCCTTGCAACTTTACCTAAAAAATAGAATAATTATATTTGTTAACAAGGGTTTGCAGGGTTCTCTCATATGTAGGCCTGCAGTTTTCAAATGGCTTAAAGGAATTATGCACTTCTCTTTGCTTGGGATGGTTTTGGGTTGGTTTTTCGGTTTCTTTTTCTTTTAGTATGGAGTAAATTAGACCTACCCAATAATGTGGGGCTATTTAAAATTCTAATAAGAATTCGGATTCTAACTAACTTTTCCTTTGTGTACACAATTGTCTCTATATATTGTAATTCTAGTTGCAAGAATCATCTTTCATAGACACACTTTCAATGAAGCACATTGTTATTGTAATGCCATAATTTATTACTATTTTTGTTTCTTCCTGTTATCCTTTCTGCTCTGTTTTTGCAATTGTCAAGGTATGTAGTTTGTTATTGACTCATTTTTCCCCCAAATTTTTGTCACAATGTAGTCTGTATAAGATTCAGTGTTTTATTAGCAGCAGTTTGAATTTCCAGAATGTAGCAGATGGAGATAAAAGGAAGCTATTTTTCCCTCTTCTAACTGCTAACAGTTGTTTAACACTTTTCTGAAGAAATGTACCAGTTCTGAACTTAGGTTAAGTAGTCATATGTCAAAATATGGTAAGTCTCAGCTCAGACTACTGCAGCATGCAAGACTTGCAGCTGTTGTCATTAATAATACACAACATGGAGACAATTGTAATATCTGTTGAAATCCTCAGTATCATAGAAATTATGATCAGCAAATCTTTGACATGATTATTTCATCAGTATATAGTTTGTGAATACTAATAAGATGCACTTTTGACACAGGCATCATGTCTGAACTAAAAAGCCATTACTGAAATTATAATATAAATAAAATGCAAAATGAAAGGCTAATAATGAGTGTGCCAGATGTTATACTCTGAATGCTTAGAATATTTATGGACTGTTCCAGTCAGATGGTGGATGCTCTGGACACACAGAACATTTGAGAAATACAACATCAGAATATACTGAATAATACAGTATGATACAGATGTTTCTAGGGGATGGTAGTTACTGCACTCCTGACTAAGCACTGGAAAAAAAATTGGAATTTCAATCATGTGGAAAAGGGGTCTTGGTTCATATTCTACTACTGGTTAAATAGCATTCATCTTTTGAATGATGACTGGAAAATAGTACTACTTTCATCTGATTCAAAAACAAAGATAGGAAGAAAACAACAGAGACAGCCAAGCACTTTCAAGCACCTATTAACTGAATTATGGAATTAATCTGTCAATATTCTGCATGTTAAATCATATTCTTTAATATATGCAAAACCTACTTAATGTTTTAGCGTATACCTCTTTTTGCTTTTGGTTTGCCCCAAACAATGCCTGTGATATTTGGGAAGCTGTCTTGTCTCTGACTAACTCTGAGAAGCAGACAATATCTGTGTGTTACAACAAATAGTAGGCTATAGGAAGTGGAAAATGTAAGGTGCCTAAAGTTTTGTGTCTAGATGAAAAGCATTCATTCTATCAAGAAAAATATGGCCAAAGACTGAGATCTAGCTGTGGGTACTCCAAATCCTTTAGATTTAGTTTATCTCCTAAAAGACCTTCAGAGGGACTGAGACTGAGCAGTCTATAGCTCCTGGGTCCTCCTCCTTGCCCTGTACAAAAATAGGAGTAACATTTACTTTCATTTTGATGACATCAGCAAGCTCTCTCAGAAACTGTGGGTGCATCACCTCATGGATGACAGATTTATGTGTGTCTGGTTTGCTCAAGTATTCCCTGACATGACTATTTTCCACCAGCTTTTCATCTTCTTTTCTCCAGATTGTTCCCCTTGTTTCTGATACCTGGGACTCCCAAAGGCTGTGTTTTATGGTAGATACTACACTTGCTAGGCAAAGAAGATCCTGCGTTTTCTGTGCCTTGTGAACCAGTTTCTCCTCTCATTCAACAGTGGTCATCCTTGTGTGTTTGCATCCTCTCTGTTTTTGTACAAGCAGATTTAGAAGGAATGGAAACTTCAGGGGTTTTTTCAGCCAAAAAATCTCATGCTGGAGCACATAAAATAAGGGGGCAATCACCAAAGAGATGCAGCTTTCTGAAGTGCTGGTGAAATACAAAAGACAAATTCTAGTCTGTTAAAGACTTTTCAGGGAAAAATGCATGAGACATTATTTTAATTAAGAAGAATGGCCAAATGATATCATTGTGTCTGCTGTAAAAGTTAGATATAATGGGTTTGGGGTCAAAGATTAAAGTTTTTCTGCATCCTGTAGTGAATTTGGTGTGAGATGAGGGATGTCTGGAAGAAATAATATCTTCCACAATCAGGAAGTTCTAGAGTGCTCTTAGAATGTCATAACTAGGTGACATTTCCCTAGAAATTATGTTTCAGAGGGAATTTCTAACAAGTATGATAGACATAAAGACAAACAAACACCACTATATCTAGTCTGTCATACAATAATAGTTTGGAGTGAATCCTTAAACTCCAAGACTTCCAGTGGGGTGTATCAGAGTCATTAAATAAACTAATCTAAGAGCTGGTCATTAGCTAAAAGTTCTGAGAAATAGACTGCAGTTTCCCGAAGTCATTGAGGAAACTAAGTCTCATTTAACAGAGAAAAAAACAATAATCCAAAATCCTGAACGCCTTTGTGAATCTTGGCCTGAGGCAAAATTGGTTTAAACTATCTCTTTTATTCAGGCTGTGAAAGGTTTTGAAATGGACTTATATTACTCTGGAGACAGATGCCAACCATCCGTTTATAAGGTGTCCTAATATGATACTTTTTCAAACCCATTTCTCACAGATTTTTCACTGTGCATGAAACTATAGAAGGTTGTTTCAGACCAAGAGAAGTAAAGACAATTTTCTAGCTGGGCTGATGGGCTTGGGGGTTCAGAAATGCACCTGAGAGGTGAAATATCTAGTTCAAAGACTTAAATTTAATGTTTGCTAAATACAAGACAGAATATGTATTACAGAAAATGTTAGACTGAAAAGGCTTTGATAGAATTTGTTTTGTATGATTTTCTTTAAAGAAAATGTCTTATAGACCCAGTTCTTATGAGGAAGAAATAAGAACCAAGCCTCAAGTGCATCTTTAGATATACTCAATAAATTTATACTCATAGTTATTTAACTCTTTAAAATGGGGGTGGAAATGAAAGTTTAATATCTTTATTAAAACCAATGTAGTAGTTTTTAAACTTATGAAATACTGGGAATAATTACAGCTGAATTCTCTGGCAAATAAATAGTTGACCAAAATGCAACGTTTTAATTATTTTATCCATTTAAATGACATAGCTAGTGAAGTCACAGTACCAATTTTTCTAAGCCAAGGAAGATACTGTTGGTCTGTTAAGGTTTGCAATTAAGATTTTATTTTATACAAATTGATGAGTTTGAGGTTCATTAGGATTTCTTTTGAATTATCATTTGGTGCAGATTATTCCAGAGCCAGCAGATGATACAATATGGTTTTGTCTTTATTAGTCTGAGCTATACTTGAGACAGTGACCTAGAGGTAAAAAGTGTCCATATTATATTTTCAATCCCCTCAATGAAACAGCTCAGGCAGGGTTCATACTTAGCAATATCAAACGTTATACTGAGTAGAAAAGCTATAGATTTTTTTTTATTTTGTACCTCTCTGTTAGGCAGATTTGTTGCCACCAGCTTTTATATTCATGTCCTACAGGCCTGTATTCAGAAAAAAGAACAAGTTTCTGGGGATTACTTTTTAACTTCATATTAAGGGGCTTTTGGTGAAAATAACAGATTTTAAAGCATAACACCAAAGCTAGAAATTTTTTATGTCCACAATTACGAAGTAATTGGAAACAAAGTGGTATGCTAACAATTGAAATGATGCAAGGTTTGAGACTTGTATAAGGCAAATCTCAATATGTTTTCCTTCCATAACAATTTACTCCAGAAGTCATTCTTCTATACCACAAACCATATTTTTTTAAACTCTAAAAGTGGGCAAGGCAGCTGAAAACAGCAGAAAACCAACTCTGTAATCAGATGGTTACCTTGTAATTCAAACTACAGGATTTATGAACGGATTTTGCTGTATGAAGAAATTATGTGAAGGGTACCCATGTTGCCTGCTGTGAGAGTATTAATTTAGACTACAGATAGATGAATATTAAGAGAAACAAAGAATGACATCCATATAACCTGACCTGCTTGAATTTTGAGGAACAGGCACAATTCCAACAATGTGACTATCCAGCCTACATTTACATTAATACTTTGTATGCCATAAAAGCTTATAATGTAGAATAATTGACAAAATACTCTATTTCTTAACACCATATAGGAGCAGCCACAATATGGACAGATGTCCTGGCCTTACATGTTAATTTAAACTCCATACAGGTTTATTAATGAAAATTTAATCCAAACTCCACGTGAAACAGATGTTCTTTAACAAAGGACTAGGTTGCTGTTTGACAGAACAGAATGCAAGTGTAGACTAACTCAGAGGTGTTGCATACATTGGGGCACTGAGAACTGAGAACATGGATATTCCTATGCTGAGCGATATGCAGCAGTGTACTCTAAACCTGGTTCTTTTGCTAGTTTTAATACTTGTATAACAAATATACTATGACTTTTGATATTATTTTTATTTTGTCTATTTCTTTCCTGTAGTTCTTTAAATATCCTGGTAGATATTTATTAACAACACCTACACATATATGTTTTAATAAATATTAACATCTTGCCTGGGGTTTTACAGCTTTTTTCACTACGCATGTCTGACTAAATAAGTGTCCTGAGGGCATAATCCTTTAAAATAAACTATATAAAAAACTTTTTTTTGAGACTGGAGACGAAAAGTCTGAATATTTCAGCTATCTTAAAGGTGATCATTAAAGGAAGTTAACAGCAATTTTAAATTGATACTAGATGTTTTCATTTACATTACACAAATTTCATGGGCACTTATAAGTAGAAATTTGTACTCTAAGCTCTCTTGAACTTTCTATTAGTCCAGGGGACTTTTTTTAATAATGTGAGAAGATATTGAAATGGGCAATTTAGCATTTTAGGTAAAAATCAGTATACAGAAATTAAAGATGAAATTACCTAAATATAATTTTGGTACTATTTGATGTTTGAGATATTTACCTGGGGTAAACAGGCATGAGAAAACATCTATAGAAATTGTCGCCTGCCTTTCTGCTCATAGAGACACTGCTAGAGGACAGGTGACAATCCTAGATCATCTGTGAAATGGTCCTAAATTTAACTGACTTAAAGAGACCCCAAATAAACATTAGTAATTATCTGCATGTGATTCCACCCAACAAGGTTTAATCTTTCTTGTAAATCTAATATAAATATTCAGAAGTTGAACCCTGTTTCTAGTTTAATTGAATAGTTTGTAATGTTTGAGTGACATTTTCTTGCTGCAAAGCAAATACTCTGAATGTGGGATTTTTCCATATTTTTGTCATTTACCAGCTTGAATATTTCTAATTATGTTTTCCTTGCTGTTTGTGTATGTCTTTTTGCAAACAAACACAAAGAAACCCCCTGTAGTTTTGCATTCAGCTCACAGAGGTATAATCTGTTCCCTTTGCTGGAGGAAATCCTTGGCGATGTGTTGCCAATATTTTAACAAGAGACTCCCACAAATCATTCTCCCCTTAAGCCTGTGTTAAATCCATGCATCAGGAGTATGTGTACTCCAGAGAGGAATGGCAATAGACTCATTTGTTTCCAATTTAATGTGAAAATGCATTCTCATAAACATAACTAAGAAAGATAGGCTCTTATTTGGCTAACAGACTGGTATGAAGCTCCTGGAAATATCCAGACTATGTTCCTTAGTAAAAACATACTGATGAAAATCCTGTGTGCAGATAGATTTACTAGGACAGCACTGTGCTTTGAAACAGCATGTGAGCAGTACTGTTACTCATTATCTATTGAGGTGTAGTACATGATGAAGTGTTTGTTTTCCTCACTATGGTATCTTTCATTTGATAAACTCCTAAGGGTTCCCAAATTAAAAATGTTGCAGATATGGTACACACACACACACACACACACACACACACACACACAAAAAAAAAAAAGCCCGACTACAAAATTGTGTATATTCTGAAAAAAGTTTCCTCCTTCTCAAATTGCACGACACCCTTATGCCATTTGTGTGTGTGTGTGTATTTGTCTTTCCCAGGGCAATTACAAGGGCTTAGGAAAGCACTATTGTATGAGGATTATCCTTAATAGTTTTCAGAGAATGAGACTAACAGTGCTATATTTCTAAGGATCTTCCCACAAATAAGTGACATAGGAAGACTGCAAACACTCTGCCTAGGTCTTCATCTGGCAGTGGCTGAGAAACTCTTACGAGAGCCATAACCTTTAGGCTACCATAAATTTGAGAAAAGAAATCTGTTGTTCTATTCTGTTAGAACTGTTTCACACTACATGGATAAATGAATTATTTATCAGATGAAAAAAGAGGGATGAAACAGAAGCAACTGTGGCACATCCTGTTCTCATATGCTCTAGCAGCAGTGTTGTGTGATTTAAAATGGTGGCACAGGCTTTATTTTTCTCTAAGGCCATAAAGCATACATCGCCTCAAGAGCGGTTTTAATCTAGTACTTTCATGAAATATTATATTAATTTTGCTTAATTTTGAATAGAAAAAGTGTTTAATAAAGCTATTCATACCCTAATTATGAATAGTCCCCCAACAATTTGAATTAAAATATGCTTACTCTTTCTGATCAATAGGTACATTAAAATGTCATGGAAAGGTAATCACTTGTAAGTTTAGCCTGGAGAAAAGGAGGCTCAGGAGAGACCTTATCACTCTTTACCCCTGCCTGAAAGGAGGTTGTAGTGAGTTGGAGGTCAGCCTCTTCTCCTAGACGGCAAGTGACAAGACCTGACAATATATCCTCAAATTGTGCCACACAAGGTTTAAATTGGATATTAGGAAAAATTTCATCACTGCAAGGGTGATTAGGCATTGGAATAGGCTCCCCAGGGAAGTGGTGGAATCACCATCCCTGCAAGTCTACAAAAAAAATGTGGATGTGACACTTGGGGATATACTTTAGAGGTGGACTTCCCAGTGCCAGGTTAATGGCTGGACTCAATTTCTGACCATAGTGCAGGTGGGAGACAATCAAATATTAAAGAGAGAACTACAGATAGGAAATTCATTTTCCTGAATGCACAAGAACAATGACCAGAAAACTAAAAATGAGATATGAAGAATTAGGAGCATACATTAATTCCCCTTGGGAGGGATAAAAATAGCATGAATCTCTTTATCTCTGTGTGTGCTTAATTTATTACTGTTCACATCTCTTGTATTTGTCTCTTATGCTGAATAACATTTACATGATGCCCTGTTTTGGGACAGGACAGTGTTAATTTCTGCAGTAGCCAGGATTGGGCAAGGCTAGGACCCAGAGGTTATTTCTACATCACCTCCCCTCATTTGCTGAGGACAGGGGAGGGCTCCTTGCTGGGTCTGGCTAGTGTGGGGAGGAAGCAGTCATGAATTTTCAGGGGTTGTTCAGGAGGTGTGAGTAAACACATGTGATTAGTCCAACTGTTTTCTTATATGCTCTGTTATTAGGACTTTGCTGTTACTGTTCACTGTCTTACTTATTAGCTGTTTTCAGTAAACTTTTCTTGTCTCAACCCATGATCTTTACCTTTTGTGCCTCCAGCTCTTCTCTCCATTTGTCTCACAGGTAGAGGGAAGGAGAAGTGGAAGTAACGTGGTTTAGAGTAGTTTAGTGGGAACACTAAATTAGAAACTACCATTCCTAAACAACAGCTTTATTTGGCACCCAACGTCAGGCACAAAGTGTTGGAGTCACAACAGTTCTACCCAGAGCTGGTTGGAAAGAAATTTCATCTAACCACTTGCTGTATTAGGTAATGAACCATGGGTCACAATGTTGCTTGGTCTGTTCGTGTGTGTGTGTTACCCAACTCTGAGTGTATTCCTGTATATGCGATACGTGCTACTCATGGTGATATTTTTTAGAACAGGGAGAGAGATCAAAGTTGCTTTGTTGCTGTACTCTGTGATTCCAGCTTGTGACATAGTAACATCAAGGGCAATGAGGGTCATTTGGGATGTGTATTCAGTGTTGCTCTCCTGTCCTTACCTCAGGTTCTATCTCTAAAAGACCATTAGCAATCTTACCCAGTCTGTGAGGGGAACTGGGAAGAATGATTTTCCCTGGCTTTTCACCCCTTTTTCCTCCTTTAGACCTGTTAAAACAGGTTTTGAGGATTTTGAATTTCCCTTGGATGTTAAGGAAAGCATGTGCTTGTTGCTAGGTCTGCCAGATCTCCTCAGTGCAGTCCACACCACGTTTAGAGTTACGAAAGAGATATTTTAGGATGGTCTTTCAGAGATATGCAGTGAGGTTGGATAGTCAGAAGTGACATGGAAGATGGGAGAAAATGGGCCAGCTCTTGAAGGACTATTCTACTCCAGTGGTTTGAAAGTTCACCCCTGAATAACTTGGGATCCTGATAATGTGGCAAAATATTTGAAAGAAAAATGCTCTTGCAATTCCAGAGAGGGGAGAAGTTATGCAATGAGCTGAGCCTTGGCTACTATTTAGCATACACTGCTTGTCATTAGACAGCAAGTTCAGGAGGAATTGGAGGAAAGCAGACCTGTAGTAACTTTGACCACTGAAGCTGCAACTGAACCAGAAGAACAATCCATTCTATTAGCAATTTCCCTTAGACAAAAGAAGAATTCAAGACCAAATCAATTCACTTAGCGAGGGATAAAGAGGAAGTAGGGCCCTCACAACATTGTTATTTATTTACTGTTTCCAGTAAATTGTTCTTATCTCAACCCATAATCTTTACCTATTGAGCCTCCAATTCTCCTCTCCATTCCACTGCAGGAGTGGGAGGGGGGAGGAGAAGTGAGAGAGCATCTTCTAGTTTGGAATAGTTAAGTGGGAGCACTAAATTAGGGAATACCATTCCTAAACCATGACACATAGTAACCTGATAGAACAGAGCCATGCATCCTGGATATCCTTACAAGGAGATATATCAGATAAATTTTGGCCCCCCCAGAGTTAAGTGAATATTTTGACATGGAAGTCAATGAATTCAGCATTTCATTGGTCTCCTGTCTTCTCTAAGATGCATAACATTAGCCATTCTGACTATATATTACAAAACGACATCGTTACTTAGGATCTGTCCTCTAACTTTCGTTCCTTCCTGCCAACAGAATACTGTGCGTGGTGGTGCATACTGATTTTCACTTAATGATCAGGAAATCGACTAGGATGAAAAGAAGGACAACAAAGTTGATTAAAGGTTTCCCAACACTCACTCGCAAAAAAAAAAAAACCAAACCTTTAAATATGTCTAGTTTGGTTAAGATATAAAGGAAAGGTGATCTGATAATGTGAAGAAATATCTGATGCTGTCAGCATTTCAAATGAAAACTAAATGACTGTTACAGGAAGAATTTGAAGGAATGGTATAAAAATACCCACATGAAAACAGTGTTCTGAACTTGACAGAATAAAATTCAGGCAGTGGATCAGATCAACAACAGACTGAAAAGGATGGAAAATCTCAAATATTATGCCTCATTTCATCTTTTCGTAATACTCTTCAAAGAAATAACAAGATGGCATTGTTTAGAGTGTGGAACTCAGAATGGTGAATTCTAATTTGAGCTTGGTTACAGACTCATAGGAGAACGTGAAGGGATTATTTCCTTCAGGGCAAGAATTCTGAAGTTTGCGGAGATGATAATAAAAGCCAATTTACTTTTAGGAATGCAGAGAAGAGAAAGTAGATTTAAAATATGAAGTAAATTTATAAAAATTAAAATGGCATGTGTATCAGGATTTTCTGACTGTTGCCTAAAGCATTAACTCAATTTCTTAAAGGCATCACAGAATATAGATATTGCAGCAGAACACTGAGGGTGAAAGAAAAGTTTTTGAGTTTTACTCTGGAGCAGATTAGAGTTTCAGTGTCACTTGAAAAAAACAGAATACATATAAGGAAGTTTTAAACACTGAGTTCTCTCAAAAGCTATATTTCTATATATACACATAAACATGTACGAAATGCAAAGGTAAGAAATGCAAAATCAAGAGATTAGTCAAAATATTCACAAAGGCATCAAAGCTCTCTGAATATGACAGGCCTTTAAAATGGATATAAATATTATCTAATAATTACAGGTAATAAAATAGGGCTGCCATTGTTCCATTCACAAGAAAGAAAAGTATTTTTAAAACCTGTATTGCTCAGATTATGTTTCAGATTATTTGCTATTGTGACTGTTTTAAGAGTTTTAAAGGATTAATTTCAATTTACAAACTTAGCTTCTGTAAGTCTCTAAATAATTGTCTGCTTTAATTCAGCTAACCACTTCAGAGGACAGGGTAGAAGTTAATTTCTCTAGTAGTTACCAGGAGTCAACTTCACTAGGTCTGGCTGTGTGAATCCATGTGATAGTGTCCTGTGTGATCTAGCATCAGTGAAACAGAAACAACATTAATTAAACAAAAAAGCATTAATTAAACAGAAAAAAACCCCCCACATTTAACAGAGGAAACATGGTTAGCAGTGGATAAATCAGACTCTTTGATTCAAGCTGACCATTGAGTATAGTAGTGTGTGCTTTCAGACCAGAAAGCAAATGGTATCCTGAGCTGCATCCAAAGCAGCGTGGCCAGCAAGTTGAGGGGGGGAATTCTGCCCCTCCACTCTGCTCTTCTGACAACTCACCTGGGGAGCTGTGTCCTGCTCTGGTGTCCTCAGGAAGGACATCAATCTGTTGGAGCAAGTCCAGAGGAGGGCCATGAAGGCGATTAGAATGACGGAACAACTCGTCTATAGGGGAAGGATGAGAGAACTGGGATTGTTCCTCTTGGAGAAGGTTCTGGGGTGACCTAACTGTAGCCTTCAAGTACCTGAAGGGAGCCTACAAGAAAGATGGAGAGAAACTTTTTGTATGGGTGGATAGCGATGGGACAAGGAGGAATGGCTTTTAATGGAAAAAGAATCGGTTTAAATTAGATATAAGGAAGAAATTTACCTTGAGAGGGGTGAGGACTTGGACCATGTTGCCCAGAGAATGCTCCATCCCAGGAAGTGTTCAAGGCCAGTTGGACTAGACTTTGAGCAGCCTGGTCTACTGGAAGGTAATCCTGCTCATGGCATAGAGATTGGAATGAGATGGGCTCCAAGGCCCCTTATAGATCAGGACATTCTATGATTCTAATAGCAAATGTAGCACAGGGGAACTTGTAGGGTCAGCAGCTATTTTCTTCTTCGCTTCTGAATGAGCTGAGAATTAACAGTTTCAACAGATGTATTTCTATAAACAACACAGAACCTGTATTCTGTTACACAAGAGCTTATTTATGAAATTATAAATGTGAACAATCATATATTTAAGCTGAAATATGATGAAAAATATATTGACTGTCCTGATGTTAAAACCAGGAAAAACAATTGAAGCTATTTAAAATCAGAATCATTATAAGGTTTATAGCAGCTGAGTTATAAATCCTTCATGACAGAGAAACGGATTTTTTAAAGAAAATTGTATAGAATTTTTTCCAGAAGTATTTTTGTGAACATCTTCTGAATACATTTCTGTACATCCTATCAGAAAATTTATAATATCCCAATAGAATTTTAAAAAAAGTTAAATGAGCTGAAAAGTTAAGCATTTTTAAAGGGTGAATAATGGTCAGATAAAATTAGTGAAAAAATTTATTTGAGATTACTGAAAGATGAAACAACTACAATTTTCCTGTCTTATCTGTCTGCCATACTCAATGTTTTCTCATTTTGGCTATTCAAAAGCAGGCCTTGTTGCCCTCTTCTCCCAGTGCATCTGAGAAGCAGATTTATTTAGAAATCATAGGGATTGGGAAATAATTTTCAGTTACGGATCAAGCATATGGGTTAAAATGGCATAGCTTTCACAAAAGATGGTAAGAATCCTTAGCTATAGAAAAAAAACCAGTTATCTTTCATTTGCATCTGAGAGAGAGAAATGGCACTGTTGGACTAATTCTTACACGCCAGCTATCTGTGTACTTTTGTCCACTTTGATAAACCTAGCATGCATGGATGATTTTCTTCCTGAGCCCTTGGGATTAGAAGGTGTTGTGTATTCATTAACTAGGAATAAATGATTCAAACTCAGCAATTGAGATAATGGTCCAAATTGGGGAATGTTAACCTCTATTAACCTCCATTTTACACTTCCTATACCTTGTCCAAATTGCTTTGATCTTTTGGTAATATTTTGTGACAGTCTTTTTGACAATAGGATTTTTCAAATTAGGAAAAGGACAATAGTTTGTTTATTTGTTCTATTATCCTGTATAATGAAGTATAGATTGTATTTTACAAGCCATAATCGAGAAGATACTTTTTCTAATTCTGTATGTACATAATTAACATAAAACTGAGCTTTTGACAAATAACTATGAATTAACCATAAAAAGCCCCAAACTGAAAATGTTTTTAATAATTGTCTATATGATGAGGTATCCAAGAATTTATGAGGCAAAAGTAAAATGGAAGCTTTTTTTATTCTAAAATTCAGACTTAAAAAATCATACCTTATGATTTTATGTAATTTTATGTAGTTTTAGCCAGATGGCTTTCCATCAATATGATTCAATTGTGAAATAATGCATACAACTTCACAGTCATGCTAGAAAATTATTTGCATTTTTAGCAGAATGTTTTCATAGAATCATTCAATATCCTGAATTGGAAGGGACCCAAGAAGATCATCGTGTCTAGCTCCTAACTCTGCACAGGACAGCTGCAAAAATCCCATCATGAGCCTGAGAGCATTGTCCAAATACTTCTTGAACTCTGGTAGGTTGGTGCCGTGACCACTTCCCTAAGGAGGGTGGTGAGTTGACCTTGCCTGGACAACAGGTAACCACCAAGCCACTCTACCACTCTCCTTCCCAGAAGGACAGGAGAGAGAACATAAGATTGAAAACAACTCATAAGTATAGATAAGGCAATTTGCTGAAGGAAAAGCAAAAATTTGCATGTGTGCCTTGGTTTGGACACCAAAAAGAATGTAGGGGATTGACCCTGTCTGGATGTCAGGCACCCACCAAATCCTTGCTATCACTCCACTCCATAGCTGGACAAGGAAGAGAAAATATAACATAGGGCTCATGAGCTGAAATAAGGACTGGGAGAAGTCACTCACCAAATACCATCATAGGCAAAACACACTTGAATTAGAGAAATTAATTGAATTCATTACTAACAAAATCAGAGCAGACTAATGAGAAATAAAATAAGACTTTAAAAACTTTCCTGCCATGCCTCCCACCTTCCCAGGTCTACTTTCTCTGCCCCAGTGGTGCAGGGAGACAAGGAATGGGAGTTACTGTTGGTTCATCACAGGTCACTCCTGCCATTGCTCAAGTAGAGGAGTCCATCTCCACCAAGATGTGGGGTCCGTCCCATGGTAGAGAGTTCTCCATGAACTTCTCCAACGTGAGTCCATCCCACTGGGTAACAGTTCTCCACAAACTGCTCAATGTGGGTCACTCGCTCAGGGTGCAGTCTCTCAAGGACAGGCTGCTCCAGGGTAGGTCCCTACAGGGCTACAAGTCCTACCAAGAATACTGCTTCAGTGTGGGCTCCTCTCTCCACAGATCTGCAGGACCCTGCCAGGAGTCTGCTCCAGCATGGGCCTCCCACTGGTTCACAGCCTCCTCTCAGGCATTCACATGCTCCCTGATGGGTCCCCTCCATAGGCTGTGAGTGGATCTCTGCATCCCTGTGGTCCTCCATGGGCTTCAGGGGCACAGCTGCCTCTTCATGGTCTGCACCATGAGCTAGAGTGGAATCTCAGCTCCAGTGCCTGGAGTGTCTCCTCCCCCTCCTTCTCCACTGACCTTGGTGTCTGCAGGGCTGTTCCTCTCACATGTTCTCACCCTTTTCTTCTCTGGCTGCAATTTTATATGTGCAGTACCTTTTTTGTCTTCTTAAATATGTTATCACAGAGGCATTACCACCCTTTCTGGTGGGCTCGCCCTTGTCCAGCCGCACATCTGTCTTGGAGCCATCTGGCATTGGCTGTGCTGGACACGGAGGAAGCTTCTAGCAGCTTCTCACAGAAGCCACCCCTCTAACAAAGCCTAGTCATGCAAGCCCAATACAGGGAGCCTGTTTCAGTGGCCAACCACTCTCTGTGTGAAGAACCTTTTCCTAAATAGGAACCTGAATATCTCCTGACAACTTCATGGCATTCTCCTGGGTCCTGTCACTGGTCACCAGAGAGAAGAGACCAGTATCTGGCCCTCCTCTTCTCCTCACAAGGAAGCTGTGGACTGCAGTGAGATCTCCCCTCAGTCTCCTCTTCTGCATGCTGAACAGACCAAGTGACCTCAGCTGCTCCTCATACAGTTTCCAATCACAGCCCTTCACCTTCTCTGTTGCCCTCCTTTGGACACTTGGTAATAGTTTAATACTACTCAAAAACTGCCCCCAGCACTCAAGGTGAGGCTGCCCTGGTGCAGAGCACCCCAGGACAGGATTGGCCTTCCTGCCTGCCAGGATACTGCTGGCTCATATTCAGTTTGCCATCAACCAGGGCCCCCTCAGTTCCTCTCTGTTTCCAGCATCTCAATCCCCAGCCTGCACATACATCCAGGGTTGCCATCCCAGGTACCGAATCTGGCACTTGTTTTTGGTAAACTTCATACTGTTGGTGATTGCCCAGCCCTCTAATCCAGCTCTGTCTCCCCTGCTTGCCCATAGCATGATGTGTTTATCCAGCTGAATGCTGGGCATTTAACCCAGAAGGATACTGTGAGGGACAGTATCAAAAACTTTACTGAAATCCTAAAAGATTGCATCAACTGGTCTCCCTTGGTCAATTAGGTGAGTTACCTTGTCAAAAAAGAAATTATGTTTGACAAGCAGGACTTCCATCATGAAGTCATGCTGACTGTAACCAATGACTGCATTGTTCTTCAGGTGTTTTTCAATACCTCTGTGAATAATCTCCATAATTTTAACAATCACTGAATTGAGACTGACAGGCCTGTAGTTTCCAGGGTCATCCTTCTTGCCCTTCTTGAAAATTTGACAACATTAGACAGCTTCCTGTCCACTGGGACCTTCCCAGATTCCCACAACTGTTCAAAAATCATGGAGAGATGTCTTACAATGACATTATCCATCTCTTTTAGTATTCTTGAATCCTAGCAGCCCCCACAGACTTATGGGGATCCAGCTGGAGCAGCATCACCTGTACAGGTTCAAGGTCAAATGGGAGTTGATCATTCTTGCAGTCATGGTCCTCCAGCTCAGAGCACAGGGACCCCCTTTACCCCGTGGTTAATGTTGAAGAGAGAGGCAAAAAAACCCATGAAACATCTCTGCCTTGTCTCTCCCTGTTTATGAGGTGACCATCCGCATTCTGTAATGGGATGATGTCATTTTTACACTGCTTTTTGCTATTAATATATTTTTAAAGTATTTTTTATTTCCTCCCACAGTACTGTCCATGATTTTTCTCACTACAGAGGCATCTCTGCAGTCCTCCTATGTCACTTGACTTTGCTTCTGCTGGACATACACCTTCTTTTTTTGCCTTACTTCCAAAAGGAGATCCTTGCTCAGCCAAGCTGACTTTCTTCCTTGTCTGCTTGACTATCACCATTGTGGAATTGCCTGCTCCTGTGCCTTTAGAAGGTGATGCTTAAAAAGTGACCAGCTCTGGTGAACCCAAACACCTTCTAAAATGGACCTTATTCATTAGTTCCCCAAGGAGCCCAAAGCCTGCTCTCCTCATGCCCAGGGCTGAGGTCTTGCAATTTCTTTTCCTCCTGTCAGCAGAGATTTTAAACTCAACTGCTTTGTGGTCACTGTGGCCAAGATGGCCATCAATGACCACTTCACTTATGGAACTTTCTCTGTTAAAAAACAAAACAACAAGGGGATCTTTCCTAGTTGGCTGCCTTAGTACCTGTACCAAGAAGTTACCACACATGTCTTTCACCAATCTTCCAGACCTGTTTGTGCCAGCTGTGTGGTGCTCCTAGTTAACATCCAGCACGTTGAAGCCCTCCATAAGGATAAAGGCATTTGATTAGGAGGTGTCCCTTAGTTCCTCAAAGAATAATTAATCAGTGTGATTGTCCTGGCTAGGTAGTCCTTAGCTGACTTCCACAGTGACGTTTCATTATTTGTTTGTAGCTTAATCCTTAACAAGAGGCTCTCAACTGTGCCATTGCCAACGGTGAGCTCCATATATTCCAACTCCTCCATTACATAAAATGCCACCCCCTTGCCTTGCCTGCCCTGCCTATCCCTCCTGGAGAGCCTCCAACAACCTGGTGTGGCACTCCCATCACAGAACTCAACCCACCAGGTTTTGCTTATGACAGTGATGTCAGATTTCTAGGACTGCACCAAAGGTTCAAGCTCCTCTTATTTTACCCTGTTTCATAGTTTCAAAAGAAAGGAATTTCAGTGTTCATCTATTTTGTGTGTTAACACCATTAGACTTCTTAAGACTTACACAGACACTCAGTGCTTCCCCCCAGTAAGATGTGGGATAGAATTGGAAAAGCAGAAGTGACAAATCTCATGGGCTGACATAGAGATGGTTTATTAAGTATAAGAAAACCAAAGCAAAACAGAAAAACAACAAAACCAGCAAAAACACCATTAAAACAAAGCAAATTAAAACAAGTGATGCAAAAGCAATTGTTCACTAGTCAAACCAATGCCCAGCTGGTCGAGTAATGACAATCCCTGGCTAACTCTCCCCTCCAGTTTTATTGAAAAGCATGATACAACATTGACTTTTTGATCAGCTATCTCAGTTCTGTTGCCTCCTCGATTTGCCCTCTTCCAATCTACTCACAGGGGCCAGAGTGAAAAACAGAAAAAAATGATGATTGGTAAGCACTACTCAGAAATAGCTAAATTGTTGGTGTGTTATCAACAGTGTTCTGATTAAAAATGTAAAATGTAGCATCAAACAGGCTGCTGTGAAGAAATTAATTCCTTCCCTGGCAAAGCCAGTGTGACTTTGCATGGGAATCTCATGTTCCTCAGTGAGATATTAGACTTAATTCTTAGGAGATCAGGACCTAAAAAGAAATCCACAGTTCATATCAAAATTAAGGCTAGACACTCTAGTGTTATCACTCCAGTTTCTCTTTCCTGAATGCCAATCATAGCAGCTGCCCTTTTGGATAAAACTGCATGTCATTAAATCTTGTTTTGGTTTCCAACAGAGGGGAGGAGAATGTTCTCTGTGGAAGACCAAAGTTATTCTTTCAGTCTTTAAGATCTATCAGAATTTCCACTGGAAGGCATTTTACTTTCCTTTCAAAGTTCAGCATCTGTCTAAACATGTGTTCTCTTGAAAACAAGTGAAGTCTCTATTACTCTTCCATCCTAAGGCAATTAATGAGTATAGAGGGAATATACAAAGAGGGAAAATAAATTACAGAAATATTTGTGTAATCCTGACAGTGCATTGTAAGTCAACAAAATCATGCTGTTGGGATTGTGTCAAAGAGAATCCCAAACTACTTTTTTAATGCACTTAGCATCTGTTTTTAAAAAATATCTCATCCCTCTGGTAAATATTATTTGCACATTCCATAACCTATCTCTTTGCAAAGCTGAGCTTTAACACATTTGTCTATGAGGTTTTTTTAATGTGAAAGAAATAGTGGGTGTTCATGTATCCAGACTGTATTCAAATATTTGTATTTGAATACATTTGAAAATTTTGAATTTGAATAATTTACGTATTTGATTTCATATCTCTTTTCAGTGAGTATTTTATCAATATTTCACTTAGGCCAGTATTTGTCACCTTACAGCTTTTTTCCTAAAATTTTCTTAATGCCATTCCCTTGGATTCTCTCACTGATCACCAGAGGGAAGAGATCAGTGCCTGCCTTCCACTTCCCCATGTGAGAAAGTTGAGGACTGCAATGAGGCCTCTTTGCAGTCTCCTGTTCTTCAGGCTGAACAGACCTAATGACCACATATGGCTTCCCCTCTAGGCTCCTCACTGTCTTTGTAGCCCTGATCCTTATCAAATCTGTCTTAACAGTTCTGAGAGGAACTAATGAATTGTAGATCTGATAGCAAATATTCTTAATAAACCTGTGTGGTAGGTTCATCCCAGCTAGCATCCAAGCACCCATACAGGGACTGGCTCATGTCTCTCTGTCCCAGTGGGGCAGAGAGAAAAAAAGGAAAGACCAAGATTGAGAAAACCTATGGATTTAAATAAAGAAAGGGATATGACTTGTCAAGAACTATTTTGGGCAAAAAACTGACTTGACTGTGAAAATTTAACTTCATTTATCAGTAATTAGCAGAAATATTTAATTACTGACTTAGATATTGGCAAGCTGACACCCTGCCCCTGACCAACATCAGCAGCATAGGCAGGCTGCAGTCCAAATGTAATGTGTGAGGTTCTCATATCACACTATCACAGGTGAGCCAAGGGTCAGCATGACTCTTACCTGCATTCAAAAGTGATTTGCACCATTTACTGTTGCTGTGAGATGACCTGAACACCAAGTATTCCTAACAGTGCACCAAAGCATGATCTTCTGTTTGTTATCAGCAATTGGATGAATTTCCATATTGGGTGCATTGCTGCTCATCTTTCGTACTGTCTCAATAAGGCTTTGTTACTAAATTGTTGTCAGGCTACATTACTGTTCAGACCAGAGAAACAGAGATGACAATCAGTAAAATACTTATCTTCACCCTTTCCCAGGCTCAATTAATTTAATTCCAAATTTCTCTCCTTCTTGCATTTCACCCATCCTCCATATTTTTTTCTTTTCTCTTTTACTTCAGTTTTTCATTTTAGACACTTCTTGTTCTGCCTTGTTATCACCACAGGATACAATCAGTCCCTCCAGTGAGACAACAAATCATGCAGGAGGTTACAGTCAGTACATTGGGGTTTCTCTCTGATGCTCCATGTTTCTCACACATTTCATGCTCCAGGGGCACGGTCCCTTCAGATGGATAGTTACTCTGCCATGGAGTGCCTCCTCTGGCCTTTTTATTCCATCATTTCCTCTGCTGGTCCCTCATTCATCCTTCACTTTTTCCATTTTTTTCCCCTTTCTTAAATATGTTTTCACAAAGACACAACTGTCTTTGCTGATGTGCTCAGTGTTCTGCAGTGGGGCCAGTGGAGCTGGTTGGGGCTGGTTGTGTCCAGCACAGGGCAGACCCTTGTCTTGTCTCACTGAGGTCAAGCCTGTAGACCAAGCCTGCCAAAACTTGCCATTTACACCCAATGCAATCTTTCGACTTACAGGAGTAGACTACAATGACACTAATTAAAAACAGGATGAAAAATAAAACTGGACAACTACAGAGCCTGAACTCAACAGGAGATCGCAACCAGCAGAACAAATTATGAAGGAAGAAATAATTAAATAAATTGATGTGAATGGAAAGTGGATAAATCAATGCAAGGGATTAGCAAAGACAGATTGTGTCAGACTGATAAAATATTTTCTTTAACAAAATGACTCTTTTGTAAAAGACAAGAGAATTGGGGTAGATCTAATCTGTCTTTACTTCTTTACAACACTTGTTTTGGTACCCCATGGGAAATTTTCACTGAAGGTGGTGGTTAGTACATGAATTGAAGTTGAATAAAAAATTATGTGATAGAGAGATTACTAGTGGAGTACTCAATGGATTAATTTTGATAATCTTTAGTGTCTTGTTTAATGACAGTGATGTAGTTGATGCTAATGGATTTTTGTGATGACAGAAAGCCTTGAAATGTATAAAGCAGTAGGAGCACCTGAAGGTCTCCTGGGAAGAATAAGACAACCTTGAAAAAAGAAACAATAAAAATGATAACATGAAGTACAATACACCTGGGGAATTAAGCCCCCATCTCTGCTCATAGGTAAAAATCTACCAGCTGGATGACAAAGTGAATAAAGGATTTTCTTACATTTATTGATAACAGTGTGATTGTAAGTCCCCAGCATAAGACAAAAAAACATTATCTTGAGAGCTATCAGGAAAAATATTTGGGGTAAAACCAATATAAAATCACCTCAGGAAGTCCCTCTACTCTTCTATTGATGTATATAGAATACACAGAATCAATAGTTCAAAGGCAAAGAAAACAACTGAAGAATGTATCGAAGAATATATACGATATAGAGAAGAAATCTGTGTATGTGTATATAATAGAAGGAATGTATTTATTATGAAGTTTCTACAATGACTCAGTAAGTTGGATGCTCTGTAAGACAAAATGGTTATGTTACATCTTTATTTAGTAGCAACAATCTCACAGAAATAAATAATTACGTGTGTGCATACATCCAGCTGCAGAAAGAGATTACTTTCAAGCAGGATGTTTGCATATCTAAGTTTTAGACATTTAACTGAAAATTCCCTAAGGTGACAGTGAAAGGCTCATTGCCCCATCCCACAGACTGTCATGGTCATAGCGAACAGGTAAGTTCTGGTTGGTTTGAAATAAATAATAAGACCATTTTTCTGAAATTGAAATTAATTGCCCAGATAATATTTTCAGTATCTGAAATAGACAGTGATGAAGTCCATGATTTATGGTATCTCATGTATGTCTTTAATTTAGGAAGCAAATTTTAAATTATGGTTTAGATAGATCATCTTAAAGTTTTGAAGGACTTAGACATCACCTTGATCTACTAAGTATCCTAGTATTGCAGACCTTCAAATTTCAGATAAATATTCAAATACACAAAACTTAATGTCAGTCATCTTTGTGAATGTTTTTGAAATTCAATAATGAGAAGGAGAATGAAAGGTGAGTTATTTTTAAAAAATTGAAAGATGAAGAAACATTGGTAGGAGATGAGGGTGAAATGACTGTAATTAAAAGTCCAACTGTCAGACCTTTCTGGCTGTAGAAGTACTAATAAAATATTAATATTGTCAAGTGAATTACTGAGTTGAAGTACCTACAAATTGCTCTGAAAAGCTGAGAAAAGATTGAAAACATATGTGAAAGAGACAAGACAAAGAGACAAACAAAGACATAAAGGATATATGAACAGAAGGTGTGAAGCATAATGGTGTGTGAAATAAATTAAGAAATGCAAGAGGAAAGTACTATCTCATTTGTTTCATCTATTTTTCTTTTAGTGAAGCAGCTATAAAACAAATATAAAAGAGCCCATGAAAGTTCTTTTGTCTCCAAATTAATAGATTGAATTATTTTAGCATACTTAACTTGAATGAAATTAAATAAGATTACAATGAGTTTGTAATCAGTATCTCATATGAGAATCAACCTATTTATAATACACTCTTTGAAGAGCTACTATATGTAGAGGATAGTAAATGAAACAGGAATTTTATTGAAAATAATATAATTAGTAAATAAGAATGCTCTACAATCAGTTAATCACACTGTAACTAAATAACTTTGTAGTGCTCAGAAACGTAACTGTCCAATTATTCATTTTGTTTATAATTGGTGAAAAAAAATGCACTCATATATTTCTTGTTTTCTCTAGGGTTATCATAAATCTTTTTTAAAACAAGCCATTTGACTTAAATTTTAACTCTAAAAGTTTTTATATAGATCTGGTAATTGCATCTTTTTGTAAGGGAACCATTATTTTCCTCTTCTGTTCACACTTTCATCCTTAAAACTCTCATAAAAGACAGTCACTTTGCTTAAGAGAAATGAAAATTTGTATGGGGGCTTTATTTTTTTTAAATCAATAACATTTTTGAAAAAAACTTGTTCAAGTAGTATATGTACCACATAAACCAGAGGAAGCTTATAAGATTCATTATAAGCTAATTACATAAGCTTATGTAATATTTTACTACAAATATACCTGTTCATGAATGAAAGGTTTGCTTTTAAACTGCTGTTCTAAAAAGAAAGTGAACTAACTTAAAACTTCACTTTTAGTGTAGCTTTTCATGTCACTTTGAAGTGAAGCCATGGAAGGAAGTTTTGTAAGTAAATGTACTTGGACTGGTTTTACAGCTTTAATAAATATATTTATATTATGTATATATATATATATTACATTTTAACTGTGAGGGATGTGACTGCTTTTACATGTCTAAAAAATGTCTAATGACATTAAATTACTTAGCATATCTAGCTCAGCTTCCATCTGGTTTCCAGAAGATTCCTCTCTTTTGTACAATTTATAGCATGTTGTCCAGCCCCTTGCAGATGTCTCAGATACCCTATGACATCTCAAATAAGAGCAGTTCTTTATTGTTTAGACAGGAGAATATTATCCAAGTAACTACTATCCAAGTCTTTCAAGGCTTTTGTCTTAGACTGGTTCTGAGAGCAACCACAAATCAAGGTTCAAAGCAAGACTGTGCAACAGTGAGTTTAAATGGATTATGACTGAATAGAGCAAAAATCAGGCTGGGTTGTGCATACTTTGTGTGAGCAGCAGGTCTGAAGAGTTCCCACTTATGAAAGTGTACATTGCCTGTGAATAGTGAGTGGGGAGTTCCTTTCGAGCTGTAGGGTCCAGCCATGTATTATAGCAGCTTATGCCTGGAATTGCCTTGCTCTTTCTCAAAAACTCTAACTTAACTGCTGAGTAGACATTTCAGAGGTCAAAATCCTGCTGTTAAAAAATCCCACAACTCTGAAGTGTGAAATTACAAGTTCTGCTTACATGATAATTATTAATTCTGTACGATTAATCTTTTGAGATCTATGCATATGGCTGAGGTGGAAATATTGCAACTGAAATACATAGTAATAATCTGTCTTTGGTCTTCTTGTATGAAATTCCATGTTCTTTGTTTAAATATCTTTTAGATATTCCAGAAGGTATGGGTTTTTCTTTTTAAATCTTTCATCTTGTTTGGAGATGATAACTAACTTAAGTAATCCGATTTAAATTTTCTAATACTTGTTTTATCAGTGTGACTGTTTGATATGCAGCCAATTATATTATACTGACTCCATCCTGCTTGCAAAATTCCTCTTTTTAATCTGGATTTTGTATTTTGTAGCTCCTCTACATTCAAAGGATGTCTGTCCACCGGTGAAAGTCATTAATGCAGAGTTTCCATTGTTTTTCAATGTGATTTTTTTTTGTTTAGGCATCCATCCTGTCATTTGGATCTCGCAAAACAGCTTGATTAATGGCACCTTTTTAAAATGATGGGCCTGCATTAATGTGTTAGAAAGAGAAGAACCAATTATGAAAATATGTTCCCTAAATAGGACAGTGAATGGTAGTACCAAATCCTGCCATGACAAGCAGAGATATGAAACAATAGTAAACAAGAATTAGCTCCAATAATTAAAAAACAAAAAGTAACTTTAAAATGTAACCCTAATAGCTAACCATTTATACTTAAAATATTTATTCAAATAGAAGTTTGAAAAAAATAATGAATTCTTTGCCAGGTTAATGCTAATTTTGTTCCAAGAGAAAAAGGCATTGAGCAGAGTGCCAACTAGCAGTTTGTGCTAAAAAAACACAAAACCTGTCTCTGACAGATAGTTATTCTAACGTACCTTTTGTCCAAGTATTCTTTAAATTGCAGAAAGTAGTTTTTATTTTATATGGAATATTATACTTACTAATATTATAGGTTAAAAAAGGAAAATAATTTTTTTTCTCCAAGTACTTATAGAAATATGGAATAATTAAATATCATCAAGAAAATATGCTTGCATTTTGAACTTTTTCCCCTATGCTCTATGCCCTCGGACAAAAACCAATAAAGTAGAAATGTCATAGAAACACTTTGTTAAAAGGCTGTCATGTACAGAGGTCCTTTGGGAAATGTCTGATCAACACAAGTACATGGCAAGGCTATCTTTGAATTTCCAATGCAGGTAAGCAAAGGGGAAAAAAAAAAGGACCTTTTGATTAGATGGGTGTATGGAGTGAGAAACTAATTTGGCCTTTGATTAAGTGATCCCACTTTTCTGGAGCCATCACATATCTCTCAATTATATTCTGCTTAAAAATATATAAATTTGGCCATTATCTTAACTGACATGAAAGGGCAGAATAGAAGACTTTCAGCTTTCACCAGCTCCTGCAGACAGTGCAATGGGAAAATGAGCAGCCCATACAATTTACAGCCTCTTCCTTATTACAGGCTGTGACTGCTTCGAGCACAGGGGGGATAATCAGCTTGTCAAGAGTCTGCCGCTGAGAATGCCAACATATGATCACTCCTATTGTTTCAGGAAATTGTGGCACTATATTTGCATTTAAAAAGCCATGTTGTTCAATTGCAAAGATAGTTTATTTCAAGAAATACTGTAAAATAGTCCTTTAAATGATTAATTCATTCTTTCCCATGAATTCCACATAAAGAGACATAAAAGTAGATATTGTTATACTGAAATTCTGGATCAAAATCATTAGACAAGCAGCTATTTGTAGGAGATAAAAATCCATTCATTGGTGACTATTTTTTCTTGCTCAGAGGATGGTTGGTGCTCTATTTAAAAGTAATAAAACTTGAATGAATCAAAATTTGTATATGTTAAGTTGCTCAGAACTTCCGAATGTAGAGCATTGTATCAATAGCTCAAAATTGAACTTAGGTTCTCTGGTAGCAATAAAACTCTTTACCTGTCTTTTTTCATGGAGTCAAGTGCTAAACAGTTGCCTCCAAAGTAGAAACCTTGCTACTCAAAAGAAAAATAAAGGCCAAAGGAGTATTATCAAACGCAAAAGTCTACAAAGAGACATACAAAAAGTTTTTTACTAAAGTCCAATAGCAAAAATCTGCAAGGAAATAAAGAAAGGCAACTTTGGAAATCACTGTATCTCCACTGATTTGAACCTAGTTCAATACTGGAATTCAGTATAAAATCAATTATGTATAAAGTCAATTAAAATATTGTGGGCAAGTGAAAAAAAGTGCTAAAGCTCAATTAAATAGGAGCCATGTAAAAGCTGTAGAAACCTTCTGGAGCCATCTGGATTCACATAAGAAAAGCAGAACATTGAGGGGTTAAAAGATATATGAAGGGAATTAGATTTCTGAAGTAAGATGCTAATCTCTTTTAACTTCAGCTGCTATATCAAGATTAGAAAAGGGGAATAAAAAGCCTTAATAAGGACAAACATTGTGAAAACTGAAGGGTGCAATCGGATATTACCATTAACATGCCTGACCTAAACCATTCAAATATAAACACTGAGAGTAAGTGAATTATAAGCAAATCATCTAAGGAAAGGCCAGATGTTGTATTTCTTGAATAAAACTATTAGACCAGAATATAAACTGGAATGCAATTAGTTTCTGTAGGCATTATGTCTCATTGATTTTATTAAGGAAGGAAAAAAAAAAAAAAGAAAAGAAAAATGTTTAATTTAATATCAAAAAAGCTGAAACTTACTAATAGAAAATATTATATTAGATACACAAATTCTTTATAGTAGTAAGGAAAAGAAATAACTCTGTCTGTCTAGTCCCCTTATTTCAGGTGGGGATTTTTTTTAGATTTATTTTGATTTAATGTTACAGATGCTGCAGTTGGAAAAAATCATACACGAAAAAGACACCAACAAAAAATGACATTCCTTACAAGGGGGTGTACTTAGAAATATACATATACTTAGAATTAGGCTGAAAAGGATACCATAGTTTCGTAGGCTTAAACTCCAAGGCAAAAATAAATTAAGCTTAAGAATACCTGAAGTCCTTGTGATCTTGTCAACGTTACTATCTTTCTTTTCTAGCCTTAGAAATGTTTGCATCAAGTTTTGTTAAATCTTGATTTTCTTAACTTTCAAAATATTTTAGACTCAAGTTAAGTTTCAGAATATCTAAATATGTATCCAAAAGAAGATGTTGCAGTGCAGAGAAACAGGGAAATTAGCAGAGCCAGGAGACTAAGATTCAGACCAAGTTTGCCAGGCTCAGATTCAGCCTAGCGTAGAAAGACAATCAAAGATAGAAATTAAAGAACATCATTATCATGGAATTAAATACTGGAAGCAGAAGAGGTATTTGAAATAAAAGCAAAACACATTGGCTTGAGCATTATGCCTTGATGCACAGCTGTGCAGCTTTCAGACACAGCTACCTTTTTTGTAACATCCTGTACATGTTTACAGCAACTTGTGGGGATGCCTAGAGAGCATTAAAGGCAAATAAGTTTTGTATCGTATTTGGAATTGTATAGCTCCACAAGCAATGCAGGTCAGTTCCCTATCCTTCACGTTGGAATCTAGGCAGCAGCTGAATGCCTCATTTTCAGCTACTGTAAGGATTTCTAGCTCTTGAACTTAAGCTTGAGTGCATACATCCTGTCAGGATCCAGGACAGAGTCTCCTCTGAGGCTGAGGGACTGGTTAAGTAGGCTTGACAATCTTTCAGATAAGCCTAGAGGCAATGTTTCCATATGACAGGGTACTGCTAAAACTCATCCTCCATACCGAAAGACAAACTAGCGCTCTTTCTCAAAATTTAAGTGGTTTCTAATTTGCACTTCACCCAAGACTTTCTTAAAATTAATTTACAAAACTATCTTAAGATCTATCTGGTTTTGTTTTTTTCTGTTTAACCTGAGCTATGGTAAATTCAGTAATGAAAGACCACAGAAAGCATAAGAAAGTAGGAATCTCCTCCCACCAATCAATTAGAGCTCTTAATTAGAACCATTAGTTACTCTGACTTAAGCTAGGACGGTTTTGAATTAAACAATTTGTGAATAAGAAACTGTGATCAGACACAAACGCAGATTCACAATATGGTTGAGTTGGAATGGTAGTAGGCACTTGGTCCAAGGTTGAACTTGGTGATCTTGGAGGTATTTTCCAGCCTTAATGATTCTATGATTATATGAAGGGGCTAGACTTTGCTCAAGGCAAATGCTTTACTACAAGCTCCCTGTTGTTTTACTCCTGCCTTTGGTGCACAGTAATTCAATTCTCATAGTGCTTGCATTCTCACACACATGGTTTTCTTCGTGTGGATGAAAGGAGTACTGCACCTTTCTCTGTTGCAGAAAGAATAGAACTGAGATTTCTAAATATTTAAGCAAGTTGTAAGGAAGAAAGAAAATAGAGTAAAAATCATAATCTCCTAGAATATACATTAAGGAGGAAAAGAACACAAACCCATAACCCCAAATAAATTAAAAAAATCAACACAGAAAATAAGAAAATAAAGTGCTATGAATTAGAAAAATCCTTTCCATGATTAAAAATATTCTGGACCAATTATGTAATAAGTCCCATATAACCACATTAATATGAGAATGGCTTATAGCAGGGGAGATTCAGGTATTTAGTATCAGGTATTTAGATATTGGTATTATCATCCACTGAAAACAATTGTGATAATTTAATGTTGAGTACAAAGGACTGGCTTATTATTTTGTTTGTACAGGTTGATCTAACCTCTTAATTTAGATCTGAATGTATTTTATGATTCCTATTAAAAGAATAGAGGCAGTTTTTCATTGGAGAATATGTATTAATTAAAAGATTTCACATATAAAATTAATATCTGTATAACACACTGCTCTCTTTTCTGCTGGTAAATAAACATGAGTAATCTATAAGACATGAGAAGGCTTAAAAAAATATCAGACTTAATTTTAATTTTACTAAATTTACCATATTTCTGCAAAGTTCTGAATGGGAAATTGGCATTACCACAGTTACTTAAATGTTTCTCAATAACTGGACACTTTTGGGATAGTAGCATGGTGACCCTAATGTTGCACAGAAATTGCATTACGTTTAAATATAAATTTGATACAGGTGTTTTCTTACTCAGAAGAATACACAGATTTTATTCATAAAAATGATTCAGATAAGAAATTTAATAAAAAGACAAAATATTTTCTTCTCCTATTCCCAACACCCATGAAAAATTATTTAGGATTTCAGCTGGAGTTATCTAATCCAATATCTCATATGTGCGAGGGAAGAATGTATGTGATCACCAGTCATCTTTTATGAAATTATGGAAATTAGTACAATCAAAGAACATATGGGGCTATTAATATACCAGTTTGGGCTTAATTGCAGTGAAAACATCGTAACAAATCTATGAAGGAAGTGTAACTTTCAAGAGTGTTAACTCTAATTGTGAGAAAGACTGTCTCAGAGGGCCCTTGTTTACATGATATAACTTAACTTCAGCAGTTACATCGAGAAGGCAAGGTAGATTTTACAGAGAAGTTATGGCCCATCTTATGGAACAGTTCAGATATCTAGCTGAGTGCAGAGATACTTTAAAGTAGGTTGTAAACAATTCAAAAGTATAAAGTGAAAATCTATTAGATAGTACACAATCAACAAGGGATTTAATGAGATATAAGGGACTTAATGAGATATTAGGTTAAACACTAGTGTGGTCAGAACTACACCTTCCTGTAATGGACTTGAGTCCTTATAATACACCCAAAGAGTCTCTGCTGTCCAGGAAAGCAGCAGTCAGAGGGGCAGGGACTGCATCTTTCCCATGTGCTGCTGCTTTGCCATGTCCCACCAGCTCTGTCATCACTGGTAATACTTACAGCTTGACTAGAAGATCCTGAAAGTGATCTTGAAAGTGATGGATCATTGAACCTTTAAAGTTTAATAACATTCTAGAAGAAGAAAGTCCTTGGTGTATCTTGCTGATTTGCATCTCAGGAGATTATGGTTATTACTTGATCTTGTAACATACTTTTCATCTGCAAACAGCAACTAGGGGTGAAAGAGGAGCCTGAAGCTGCTTAAGACTGTTTTAATGAGTGAAGCCTCCTTGAACTGACTTTCAGAAAAGACATTAATTGCCGAAAGGTCTCATAATAATTATAGTATCTTGAAACATTTAAGTTATCTTGGCTATAAAATGGGGCCTACACAATCAAATTAATACAGGCACAATATTAAAATGCCTACTTTTTTTTTTTTTGTGGTTTGCTCCTACTATTATCATGTTCTCATTAGCTAAGTAAAAGTATTTAATTTCTACAGATTTTATAGTAGGTGAGGTTTATATTGTACTTAGGGGACTGCAGGACTAATAACACTTCTCTTCAAAATGTGCAGTGAAGCAGCAGCACTTTAAGTACCCCATGCATGCATTCCTGCATTTTGAGGATAACATAAAATCCAACAAACCTCTAAAGTAACAAACTTTCAGAACTTACCATCCCATTAAGAAAAACTTCTGTACTTTTTTTTTTCATGATTCCTGTTTTTTCTTTTTTTTTTTTCCTTATAAGTAAGGCAGAAAATCATGCATTAACTGATAGATTGATAAGTGGGTGATATGGGTAGTCTATAGTGGCCCAGAACTGTCATGAGCTTCTGAAGCAAAAACTCTTTTTGAGCTGAGGATTCATCATGATAATGTCCACGATAACACACATGGAGATTTATGGCCATGTTAGACCCCTACTATAAATTCATCCTGGTTATTTCCATGCAGGAAACAGGTTGAAAAAGATGTTTTTCTTCCAAAATATCAGCCATACATAAAAAGCACTTTTTTTTTTTCATCAGAAGGTAGTAAAGCAACTAGAACAAGATTTTAGCTAAGAGCAAATGTAAAAAAATTCAACCAATTTTACAATCAACTGCAATTTATTCCATTGTTCCTCTGTGCTTTTTCTTCCAGGATAGCTGCTTATGCTACATGGAGCTCTACTCTTTCCCACCTGTACATCACTTATGTTTAATACTTCTGCCTTTGTCAGAACTTTAAAAAAGTCCAGAAGATTTTAAAGACATCTTTTTACTTCCAGCTAGGTCTTACAAATCAGGGTGGTTTTGTAAACACAAATATATTTTGCTTATAAAAATCGTTTCTACTGTGGTAAAGAGCTGCAAAACTACACTAATAATAAATCTTTATACATCCTTTGATGCTGTTATAATTTCTTTAAAGGACTATTTAATGCAAAATTTCATAGAAAAGCAATTGCTCTTTAAATCAGTTTTATTTATAATATCATGATGTTTGAAAAAGTGTCTGAGAATGATTTTGTGATGTGTTCAATGTACCAATTCCAAATGAATGATTTTGATTTACAGACTTGTGAAAAAAAAAAAAATTGCAAAACAAAGGTCAATATTATGCCTAACATCATCTAGAACTAAACAGCATTTCTGCTTAACCAAAGCAATTTCTTTTCAGTTCTTCTCTTATCAACTGGTGAATAAAATGGTCACCTGTTTTTGCTACTAAAATATAGAGCATACCTTAATAGTATTAATCCTGAGTTAGTTCTGGATATGATTAAACTAAGAATGAAATGGTTCAATTCGATAGTTGGTCTTATGTTTAGCTGAATATCTTTCACACAGTGATGTTGTTTACCATGATTTTAACAAGAATTTTGACATTGTCTTTCATGGTATCTTTATAGCAAAACTGGTGAGGCATGGTTTGGACATGTGGTTTTAAGGTAAGAGAATTCAATGTTTGGTTTAAATTGGGTGTTATAGTAATCAGAGAACAAAGTCCACCTAGAGGCCAATAATTATTGGTGTTCTTCAAAGGTATCTAGAACTCTTTTTGATACTGGCAGTTTTAAGTTTTTTATGTCTGTATCAGGATAACGTGAAAGACATCTCCCTCAAGGAATTTGTGGATAGTATCAAAAATTGCTGTCAGTGTGGGCATTAAATGATGCTCTCAAAGGAAGGTATGCTACAACCATTGTCCGTGACAGAAGAGAGAAATGACCTATCAGGAACCTCAAGAAGCTTAACAAAGTAAAAGCTATGACTGTGAGGTGGGTTGAGTGCTGGCCAAACGCCAGTGCACTTACTAGAATTATTTACTCATTTTCTGCTGTGAGATAAGGATTAGGAGAAGGGCAAAAGCAGGCTCAAAACTTTAAAGAGTATAAAGAAAACTTAATTAACAGAACTAAAAGAATAAGAAGAATCAGAATAAATGTTCAGAACACTTCTCCTCCCCCCAGCTTTTCTTTCCTTTCCTACTGACTATGTAAAGAGAAAATATTTGGTATTTTCAGTCAGTTTACTGCTTCTAAAATAATCCTTTTTCAGTTCACTTAGGGAGAGGAGTCTCTCCTGCCATGCCATGGAGACTTTTCCACAAGAAACAGCTCACTCATTATTTTTATTTTCATTAATGGTAGCTGCCCAGAAATCTGCAATTGTGAAGTCCCTCCCACGGATTATTAGTTTTTCCACATCTACCACCACGGGTCATTTCAGTTTATTGGGGTGCAATTTTAAGGATGAGCTGTTCTAGTACAGAAACAAAAGTTCTCTTCTTTTATCTCTGGGAACAGAAGTTTTCTTTGCCCATCCCTGGGGCAAGGTTTCTTATCTCTCTCATCTCTGTTCAAGCTTCTCATTGGATCACAGCTACTGCAACATCTTCTTGGTGCAACAGGGGTGCCTCTGCTCATGGCTGTGGTTAGAATGCTTCATCCTCCCAATGTACTCCATGAGTTACAGGAAAAAAAAAGAGTCTGACATATCAATTGTATCTTCACCATAGATTTACAGGAGACTTTCAGCCCAAGACTGAGGCATCTCCTCATTCTCCTCCCATCTGAGATTTGACTCCTTCTTCACTGACCTCAGTGTCTCCATGTTGTTTCCTTTACATGTCTTCACCCTTTCCTTTTTCTCTCACTCAAGAGAGGATTGATGCCTGCAAGTTTCATGTGTGCACTGAAAGGGTCAATATCTCACCTGGGCCTGCGGATGGTTCAGTGATCTCTGCCGGGCGGCAGGCGCTCTGGCTGCATGGCTGTTTTCCAGCCCCTGCCGCGGTCAGTTCCAGACAATTTGATAAGGGCCTGCACAATGTGATTCACTTTGGTTGGACCAGATAATCTCCCCTCCAATCTCAATAATTGTACAATTTTTAGAGATGAAAGTGGACCAAGCATTTCCTGTTTACCATCTTTTGTTGAGTTTGAGCGTTGTTTTTGTGCTTACATTTTTAGAGAAACAAATCCTTAGAAAGAGACAGCAAACTGATGAGGCAGGTGCTCCTTCCTTTCCCAATGTCAAAAGCCAGCTAATTGTGCTGTACTGGTCTGCCATTCAAGAACTTGCATTCAGGTGAAAAAAATGCACCTCCAGAGCTCTCACTTTTGTGTGGATAATTCAGTGAGACTTTTGAGGAAAAGAACAAAAATGGTTGTTATATGCAAGAAAAATGTAAGCATTTTGGAGTCTGAATTCCAGAAGAGAATACACATTAAGAAATTCACACCTGTACATGCATAGTTCATTTCAAAGGGCTGACCAGCATAATTTTAGAATTAACTATTTTACCTAAAAGAGAGAAAAAGTGTTGTATTCTATGACTCCTGTTTTGTTAATTCAGAAGTCAAGCTTGTACTTGTTCAAAGTCAGCCAAATGCTTAGACTGATCCTTACCATTCTAATGACACCTATAGATAATGTGGATTAGACTCCTGATGGAGTATCATAGAAATATTATTTGGACACACACAAATTATGTATTTCAAAACACAAATTCTTTACAAATTAAAGATTTAAATGATTAACAAATAATATAGAAAATTATTTGTTATAGTTACAAGTCAAAAGTTAATAAATAATATAGAAAATTATTTGTTATAGTTACAAGTCAAAAGTTGTGCAGTACAGTTCAAGGACATATTTCCTTTTATTTAGTGTGCCTTACAGTGCTGAATGAACTCATGTCTGAATTTAGAGACAATCTATAACCACTTCATGCAAACTGTATTGGCTGATTGCAGCTGTTAATGATCTGTAAATGGAAAGTAAATTTACCCCTTGATAGACATTACTGTACCAAATGTAGTAAAAAGCTAAGTGAAATGTGAAACTATTCCTGTTCAGTGGGGAAAGATACTATTAGTGTGTCCAGTTTCTTTTTTGGGGGCAAAGAAAATAAATCTGTGATCTGTTAATTTGCAGGTTTGTTTTTTTGGCTGTTTACTAATGCAAGCATTATTTTTATACATGAGCTTATTATTATGTATACAATTTCACAGTTTATTTCAGCTGTATTTACCAACTCTTAGATCAATAAACTATTTAAATTATGAAAAATTTTAGGCATGATTGGCATATTATCAGACTGAATAATTTACTAAAGAACACTTGATATTTCCACACATCCTGATTGGTCTACCTTGTATTCACAACTTTTCTCCCCTTCTGCTAATTATAATGTAGTTCTGCATATTAGAGAGTCTTGAATTTTTCACTGAAGTTAACTAATGGAAAATATATTCCATGTTTCTCTCTTCATATTTTCTGTACACCAATTTTGATTTTTATTTGATGGGGTTTTTTTAATGGGGAAATCTTTTTTTCTAATGGGGAAATCTTTTTTTCTAATGGCCAGAGTAGTGAGGCAGATGTGCTGACAATATTTTTTCCATAGCACCATAAAATATACTGAAAGAATTTTGAATCTTTAAAGTAAGCTCTATTTAGCAACAACTAAAACATCAACTAAAACACCCTTCCCTTCCCTTC